>OZ024821.1:31272258-31840856 GCA_964016985.1 Anodontia alba
CACTAAGCCTAGGCAGTAAAAGGTTAAGTGAGGGAAAAATAAATAAATAAATAATTATAGATACACACTAGATTAGAATAAAAAAAACAGATTTTACAATTTTGGGAGCAAAGTTTTCATGTCATCTTGATACGTAATATAGGGATATAGTTTAATGAAAAGAAATCGATGGTTAATACAAACAGGTGATTAAAATACTAGTCAAAGAGAATTTTGATTCGTTTTGGCGGAATAATAATTGTACAAATATAAAAAATCTCCAAATTTAACCATTTATTTATAGATTTTCCAAATCCTGTCAAAGAAATAATAGATGAACTTAATAAATCTAATTATTTGAAGTTTAATTGAAGGGACCAAACTTCAATTCTTTTACTGTGCGCTTAGTTTTTCAAATGAACTGGAAACCCGTGTAGTAAAAATCCACATAATAATGAAACGTATAGAAGAGAGATCATCAGAGAGTACTCATATATCGTGTGTGCTCTTTTAAAATCATACGAGTGCCCATGTCCATAACGTACTATTATATGGTAATCTAATGACTCAGAAATTGCTTGAAAGTGCATTTTTAGGGGTGCATGCGGTAATTACGTCGAATCTGGTATATAAACATTACAAAAGTATTGCTGGGTACCGTCCTCATCAACAAAACATGCCTATATAATTTTGACCCCCTTAAACCCACTTTTATATAGTAAAACTCGGGTTTACAGGGGTACACATTATTTTTCTTATTTCTGTTCAAAACATAGATTGTCTGTACTCGTTGGAACCGCCTCGATTCTGCTCAAAACAGAGTGTGGTTACTCGTTGGAACCGCTTCGTCGAGGCGGTTCTAACGAGTACCCACAATCTATGTTTTGAGCAGAAATATGAAAAATATCAGAATTTCTTATCTGAAAATTTTCATTTTTGGTGGTAAAATTTTCAGTATATTTGAATAGGCTTGTTTTCGTAATGTGTTGCGCCACTCTTACAACTGAGCCCTCCTCTTCGTTTCTTTGGTATGTTTACGATGAAGTCAGATGGATCCAGGATTATTTGATAGGTGGTACATGTATTTAACCATGAAGTTTTCTCGGAAAGCATATGAAAAATAGAAAAATAAAACCATGGGGAGATAACAGAAAACAGTTAGGTTCTGATAAAACCTGGTTTTATGTTTGCTATAGTACTTCCGGAAATCGTCCTCTCAGTAAGTCAGTTGCCTGTATAAACTGCAAGAGATATTTTGCTTAGCGGTTTACGGGTTAAACGCCGTTTTGTCCCTAAGTATTCGGAAAACTTAACTCTTTACCATACTTGTCCTAAAAGTTGAACAGCTCGATTACGCTACCTGTTGATGTATCCAGATATTGTTGGTTGAGGGACGGTCTACACTAAATGACTTCTCACTTTGTACATTCTGATTCGAAGTTACTACTATTCGGTCTTACAAACACTTTTAAAAGATTTCAATCAATGATGACGACGATCCTGGTGATGATGATCTGTTTGTTTGCTTTATATGCTTAAGAAGTCATATCAGCGCTGCGTTCAAAATTGCAAATTTGCCCTGGATCTCTGTACCTAATGACGAGCGCCGACAGAAGCAGGGATGCAGGGCAAAACACTACCGAGTAATCTGCACCAGGTTTATTGCTCGAGTTTGAAAGGTGGTATTTTAAATCTGACGGTGGTTTTTTGCAACCGCACCCCCACAATAAATAAATAAATAAATAAATAAATAATACACCGTAACCATTGGCGTAGCCCGAAGGGAACTATTCTTACGCACACCCAGGAAAAATATTGAAAACTATCCCTAGAATCGTTTCCAAAATAGGGGCTACTCTTAAAGGAAAGAATTTGCTCCCAGAGGGACCATTTTTTTTCCCTTTAAGAGCAGCCCCTATTGTAATAAGCAAAATATGTGTTATGTTAATGTCACTTTATTAAAAATATTTTTTCTTATGCATGCTACGCACATGCGTAATTAGCCTAGCTACTAGGCTAATATATAAGTATGTTTGTCACTTTTTGTTAACTTATTATTTTTTTTTTTTTTCATTTACATTCTACTTTTTGATTCAGTGTTTAGCTAGTCTATGGTTGAACTTTTCTTCTGTGGTTGTCTCTGAAAAAAAGACTAGCCACAGAGCTCAATAAGCCAAAAAATATATATGTATATTTCTAAGCCTTGGGCAAGGCTAATGTGTAATGTGTGTAATGAGCGCTACGCCTATGGTAACCTTAGGTTACTATGGGTTTCCCAAAACACTAAAAATGTGTTCTGAAAAGCATTACTCGTGAAGCAAGCTTTGGACAATATCTTTCAGATTTGCAAAAGGTTGAGATCCAACGGCAGCCATGTCCATCATTCCTCATCAACTTCTCTCCTACGACATTGTGGTCATCATTTAGCACCAATCAGCCATGAAGACAATTCTAAATGGCTTCTTCAAAAACGGCAAAAATATGTTAAATAACCCAGGAAATGCCCCCTCCCCCGAGGCACCGGAAGAAGATGAAAAACAATGACAAAACAAACGTCACATATGAATCCACCGACAACAGAGAAGAACAAACAGAGAAGAGCTGCAGCAGAGAAACCGCCTTGGAACTGTCGGTAGAAAAACTACTGGGCCCAGTTGTTCAAAACTAACGATGTCGTTAGTTAACGTATCGTTAAAACTTTGATCATTAGATATGGCATGTACACTAATATTTTTTGCTGGAAAAAAAAGCTACTCACATTTTTTCAGCAAAAATACCCGTGAATTAGATATTGTATTAGCAGAACAGTTAACATTTTGACCACTAACGCGCTTGTTAAGCTAACGATGCTTTGAAGACTGGGCCCCGGTAGCTTAAACAAGTTTTACTCCGCAAAATCTCATCCTTAATTCTGATGCAACTCCAATTACAAACATATGTTCGGTTCGCATAGGTCCTCCTTCTCATCTGTAATAGTTTACTTATCAGGCCCCTTTAAGGAGCTGCAGCATGCACGCATGATGGATTTGTCCAGTACTATCGCTGGAATAGTATAAAGCAGGCGGGTGTTGTCATGCACATGTGTTCAAGAATCGTTTAAATGCTTCATCGGAAGGTCAAGTACGAGAAGTGAGATTGGTTGGCTATCTAGTTCTTCCCATACAAGTTTTATAACAGCCTTCCTGTTCTTTCAATCGAAGGTTAGCCTTCTAGTTCTTCCTATCTAAATTTAGCCTTCTAGTTTTTTTCCATCCAAGTTTAACCTTCTAGTTCTTCCCATCAAAGTTTAGCCCTTAGTTCTCCTCATCCAAATTTAGCCTTCTAGTTCTTCCCTTACAAGTTTAGCGTTTTAGTTCTTTCCATCCAAGTTTAGCCTTCTAATTCTTCCCTTACAAGTTTAGCGTTTTAGTTCTTCCCATCCAAGTTTAGCCTTCTAATTCTTCCCTTACAAGTTTAGCGTTTTAGTTCTTTCCATCCAAGTTTAGCCTTCTAATTCTTCCCTTACAAGTTTAGCGTTTTAGTTATTTCCATCCAAGCTTAGCCTTCTAGTTCTTCCCTTACAAGTTTAGCGTTTTAGTTATTTCCGTCCAAGCTTAGCCTTCTAGTTCTTCCCTTACAAGTTTAGCGTTTTAGTTCTTCCCATCCAAGTTTAGCCTTCTAGTTCTTCCCTTACAAGTTTAGCGTTTTAGTTCTTTCCATCCAAGTTTAGCCTTCTAATTCTTCCCTTACAAGTTGGAGTTTTAGTTCTTCCCATCCAAGTTTAGCCTTCTAGTTCTTCCCTTACAAGTTTAGCGTTTTAGTTCTTCCCATCCAAGTTTAGCCTTCTAATTCTTCCCTTGCAAGTGAAGCGTTTTAGTTCTTTCCATCCAAGTTTAGCCTTCTAGTTCTTCCCTTACAAGTTTAGCGTTTTAGTACTTCCCATCCAAGTTTAGCCTTCTAGTTCCTCCGTTACAAGTTTAGCGTTTTAGTTCTTCTCGTACAAGTTTAGCCTTCTAATTCTTCCCATACAAGTTTAGCGTTTTAGTTCTTCCGATCCAAGTTTAGCCTTCTAGTTCTTCTCACACAAGTTTTGTTTAAAGTCTTTTATTTGTATAAATCCTTACAGAAAATAGAAAGCAGGACATAGCATATATGGTATATATACAAAAGGGATTGAGAAGAAACCAACTGACTTATTTAGATATGTATCCCAACTACAACTAGAAATTGTGTTTGCAAAACACTATGCCCCGAACCATATGCATAAAGATAATACAAGGCAAAAATGACCCAACCTAAAAAGGGTCATAACTCCCGAAATATTTTTTATAATTTATTCAAAAAGTTGATCAGGTCATCTTCTCACCACTACCAATCTATTTATAAAGTTATGAGGCTCTAGCTCCAATAGGTTTTGAGATATTTTGCTGATAAGGGAAAATGCCACAATTGACAAAGGGACATTACTCATGCCCAGAAGCAATAGGCCCCTCTAATTTCCTTCTCATCACTACCAATCTATTTATCAAGTTATGAGGCTCTTGCTCCAACAGTATTTCAGATATTTTGCTGACAAGGGAAAAATGCCCAAATTCACAAAGAGTCATTACTCTTGAAATATTTGGTTTAAACATATTTTATTTGTTTAATTTCAATATAATAATATAAACTAGTACAAACATTGATAATTTATACAAATGGGATTCAGCAGAAAGTCAGAAGACTTGTATTAATCTGTATCCCGACGTGTAATCATCAAAGCTTACAATAACAATAGCAATACGTGATTTCAACAACTTACAGCTTAATTAATTGTACTATTTTACATATTAAACCATGCATCAGAATAAGCAGAAGAAACGAGAGTACTTGGGACATTTGTATTCCCTTTATTTCTGCATAACTAGGTATTTTATTTACCATTGATAACCTAATATACTATCTAAAATATATGCATGTTCGTGATTATATGAGATGCTACAGCTCCACGGGGAATGGAGTCTTGATATATTTTCATAAAAAACACTATAACACAACAATCGTAATAACTCTAAGACAAAAACAAAATTTAGCCGTCAGGATAACTATATAACGGACCTTCGGTCGACTAGCTTGAAATATCTTATTTTGCTATGTTAAAGCATGGGCTGTTTTATATAATTACAGAATCATTTTAGTTTATTTGAATTGCTTATCTAATTTCAAAACGTTTAGATTTTAAGATAAAATTCTGTACTGCTGTAAATATTTGTTGATTCTGCATTTCATTCAATTCTTGGCTTCAGTAAAGGAGAACATTAAGGGTCGATGTATGAATATGAGTCACTGTGTCCAACATTTCTTGTCTTTGATTGCTAAAACGATTACATTTCAAAAGGAAATGATTTGTGTCTTCAATGGCTCAACAGGCACATAATGGATTGTCTAAAATATTTTTAGAATATAGATGTTCACATAGAGAACTACATTTTGTTCTCAATCGTGCGTGGTGGATCTGTCCCAGGCGTTTACCAGCAAAGAAAAAATGGGTGGGTTAGTAATGTTACTGTTAAGATGACGTTTAAATACCATTTTGCTAGGTGAGTTGCGCACATTATCTGGCAACATTCCAATCTCTGATAACAGAGGGTAGAAAGGAATTAAAGTAAAGTTGTGAATTAGCACGGATAGTATGAAGATTGGCTGCATTACGTAACTGGTAGATTGTGGTATTTCCAACAGTAGATGGTACGAGAGAAGATAAATAGTTAGGGGAAAGATTATTTACCATGTTATAGAATACCAATAGGTTATGTTTTTTCCGTCGAGATGCCAAGGGTTCCCATCCTGTTTCTAAATAAAGATAACTGATAGATACGAGTTTAGTGGCTCCTGTTACGACTCGAGCTGCTTCATTTTGTAATTTTTCAAGTTCGTTTACCTCGTACTGGGTGCAATTGTCCCATATAACATCGGCATACTCAAGAAGTGGGCGAATAAAAGAGAAGAACATAGTTTGGAGTGATTTTCTGTCAAGTTTAAATTTAAATTTACGCATGGCATTAATGCGGCTCCATGCTTTTGATTTAATGTAATCTAAATGATCATGCCATTGGCAGTCACTTGAAAGAAACACGCCCAAGTGCTTGTGTGTGTGTGTGAACTTCATTGATAGGTTGATTATTCATAAAAATGGGAGGATGATTGGGTTTATTAAGGTTTCTTGAAAAAATAATAGACTCAGACTTTGTAGGGTTGAATGTAACAAGCCACTGGGTAGCCCACTGATGAATCATTTGCAAATCGGTATTTAGTTGCCTAGCGGTATTGTGCGGATTGTCTACTATAATGTAAAGGCTTATGTCATCTGCAAACAATCTAATAGTTGCTTTGATGTTATCTACTATATCATTAATATATAGAAGGAATAAAAGAGGGCCTAGAATAGAACCTTGAGGGACACCAGCCGTAACTGTAACCAGTCAGAACAAGCACCAGGTATAACTACTCTTTGTTTTCTATTGGCTAAATAATCTGAGCACCAATGAAGAAGAGAATCAGTAACACCTACAGATTTAAGTTTGTACAGAAGTCCTTTGTGCCATACTCTATCAAAGGCTTTGCTTATGTCACAAAGGACTGCTCGGACTTCTTTACCTTCATCGAGAGCTTTACAGAAAGTGTTATAAATATCAACAAGCTGATTTACGGTTGAGTCGCCTGGGATGAAGCCAGATTGCAAGGTGGTTATCACTTGATGATCATGAAAGAAATTAAGCAAATATTTAAACACAATTTTCTCAAGAACTTTACCGGCAGCACTCAGTAGTGATATTGGTCTATAATTGGATGGACACGAAGGATCATTCTTTTTGAAGACTGGTGTAACACTGGCCTGCTTCCATATACTTGGGAATTTTTCAGAATTTATTTAAAAGTTAACCAAGTCATCTACTCGTTATTACCAATCAATTCACTAAGTTTCAAGGCTCTAGCTTCAACAGTTTTTGAGATATTTTGCTGACAATGTAAAAATGCCCAAAATTACAAGGGGCCATAACTCATGAAGTATTTTTCATAATTTATTCAAAAGTTAATCAGGTCACCTACTCATCACTACCAATTTATTCATTGAGTTTCAAGGCTCTAGCTTCAATAGTTTTTGAGATATTTTGCTGACAAGGGAAAAATGCCCAAATTTACAAAGGGCCACAACTCATTAAATATTTTTCAAAATTTATTCAAAAGTTAACCAGGCCATCTACTCATCATTACCAATCTATTCACCAAGTTTCAAGGCTCTGGCTCCAACAGGTTTTGAGACACTTTGCTGACAAGGTAAAATGCCCAAAATTACAAAGGACCATAACTCATGAAGTATTTTCAAAATTTATTCAGAAGTTAATCAGATCGTCTACTCATCACTATCAGTCTATTCATCAAGTTTCAAGGCTCTAGCGTCAAAGTTTTATGAGATATTTTGCTGACAAGATTGCATCCGTATTTTTTTTCAAAGGGCAATAACTCAGGAAAGGGGCATAATCCTGTCGAGAAAAAAAAATACATGTCAGCTATTTTTTTCGTCAGAAATCCATATAAGAAATTTCAAAAAAGTAGCACGCACGTATCTAAAATTATGCTATGCATCAAAAAGCGTGACGAACGGAAGGACGAACGCCCCAGAAGCAATATTCCCCTCTAACTTCTTCGAAGTTGGGGGCATAATAAAAAGGTAAATTAAGACTATGTGATTTACATAATCAGAAACGTAACAGTTAGTCTTAATACATGGATTTACTGTTGTTAATTAAGTTCTCGGATAATTCTTAACAATAATTGGCAGATCAATTCGCTCCACGGGGATCGGAGCTGATGTCTATTTGCACATGTGTAGGGTTTCAAGCATCTCTCCTACAAGTCTCGCTACAAGCCCACATTCGGGGTTAAAGGATCCAAAATTAAATGTCAGACACATTTTTAAACAGGGTGCTATTGCACGATGTATTTTGACGTAGAAAGAATTTTGTTGTGAGTGTATTGCAAAGCATTAACAGGAGCGTTTAGTTTCTAATATGGAAGTATGAATAGCAGTGAGTATTGATATTGTTTGTCTCATTCGAAAGGGTAGGATTTCCATAAAGAAGAACATTTAATCCTGGGTTACAAAACCGAGAAATATCAGGCTGCATGTCATGTCTTATATTGTTATAGAGACTGTATTCTAGAAAATATGTTTGGAATCTTCAGCTTTCCCGCACATACAAGTTTAGCCTTCTAATTCTTCCCATCCAAGCTTAGTCTTCTATTTTTTCCTATCCAAAAAAGGTAAGAGAAAAGTCCAGGGAGTGCCACAATCACAAACCGCAGCCCTTCCCAGACCCCAAGAGGAAGAGGAAACCGACAAATCTAAACAAGCACAAACCGAACAAACATACGAAAAGCACTAAGATTAGCTCTCTCTTCCCCAAGCGAGTTAATCGCAATACTAAAAGGACTGAAAACCCCAAGAATAAAATGACACATGGAAAGACACAACAAATTGCCTCGTAGAATAAACCACAAAGCAACAAAGAGTAAGACAAACACCGGGACCACCGCCTTAGAACGGGCGGCAGAGCAAACCATCGTGGGGTTTAAAGCACTTTTACAGCTAGCGAACTTCACCCTGGGTCCCGAAGTTAAGCCTTCTAATTCTTTACATCAAAGTCAAGCCTTCTAATTCTTCCAATCCAAGTATTTAAGACAATGTTTTTGCATAATGTCTGATTAACTGCCACCTTTCCAACGAAGGTTACGTGCTAGTAAAATTATCATTTTTTACAACGTATTTTGCCATTGTATCGAGTGTTGGTGTAAAGAGAGTTGACTTATTTGTTTAATGCTGCCTTTTGAACGGTATCAATTGTTATATATAACTTGTGTTATCGGAAACGCTTCTTAGTTCTCTCAGTATATATATCCGTCGCACAAACTCTTGGACCCCACAATCCCGAATGCTCTGGACACACGTCTTTCCTCGAGATGCGGAGTGGTACGCGGAGAAGTATGTGGCGCTTTGGTATCAGTTCCATGATGAATCAGTATCTGATGGGTCACGGAATCTGTCCTTTGGTCTACTTGTGTGCGTGACGGAGGAACCCGCATTGTTTTACAGCAGTGGATTATCTTTGTTTTATATCATTGCTTTAATGCTAGATTATTTATTTGTTTATAATAAAATGATATTTTACTTTATTTTAAGTTCAAAAAGATGGTTGTAAATTTAAAATCTTAATGAAAATGTGTATGATTAGTGTAGCTGAGATTTTCCCATATAATTCTACACAGACTGGTTTGGTGGACTTTTATGTATTGATATGTACATATGTCCGTGATATTGTACACCTGGGCGAGTCTCCATAAACTATTAAACCTTTATTTAAAGCCTTACAGTGTGTGTCATAAATGTAAATAAATCAGTAAAAGCGAGATCACATTTCTCCTATACAAAACGCTTGTCAAACCTGTTGGTAGTCATTTACATAATTTCAGTTATATTAATTATTCAAATTCATTAATGTGTTGGGAACTTCCTGGTCTTTGTGCTTAGGAAATGGGAAACATACCAAATAAACACTGTATTCAAATCCCTTGTAGCATCTCTTAGCCTGAATACAAAACAATAAGTCCTCGGTGAAAAGACTTTATGCCTATCATCACCTTTATTATTACTGCTCCTTAATGTCACCTATATGTTCCTGGTCAAGAAATAATCATCACACTTCTACTGTTAACATTTTTTTTATGAGAAATTTATAAGGAGTTTCCTCCGAAATGTTCCTAAAAAGATTAAGAAGTAATTTAGTTACAACGACAACTTTTGTTCCCAAAGATGCCATTGTAAAGAATCCTTAAACGAAGCAGAATGACATGTAAGAAAGGGCTTCTTTTATTCTTATTTCCTCATAGAACATATGTTTTGGATATTTGTTAGAATCGCCGTATGGCTGTATTGTCTTTTTGGCGATTCTAACAAAATTATTAAATATCCAAAAAATATGTTTCTTGAAGTATTAAATACAATATTCTTGCATAATTTATAAATAACTGTCACAATTTGAGCTAAGGTTTTGTGCCAGTCAAATGATCATTATAACTTCTTTTGTTCTTGTCGAGTGTCGGTATAAAGAGGGTTAATTTTAATAATTGTTCACAAGAATCATGAAAACGTAAATTCATGAAGTGGCCACAATTCCACATACCTATCAAAATTATCCCTACCTTCTACTTCAACAAATCAAAATATTGTTAAACTTCAGTGACTCGAACACCGATAGCTCTTTTACCATGACTAATGCTAACACCATTACGAAAACACGCCTATTCAAATAAATTGAAACTTTCACCATCAAAAACTGAAAGTTTTCAGATAAAAATTCTAACGAGTACCCACAATCTATGTTTTTGAGCAGAAACAAGAAAAATAATGTATACCCGTGTAAACCCCAGTTTGACTACATGTATATAAAGTGGGGCTTAAGCCCAGCTAACAACAAATATTCCAGAAACGTTTTCGGCACGTTTTATTTTGGTTATGGAAACGTTCTGGAGTTAGGGGTTTTTTGGCTTTTTTTTGTGTTACTCGTCTCAAAGATTTCTAAACGTTTTGGTAAAACGTTTCCATGAGCTTTCCTGCAACTTTGTTGATACTTTCAACTGCTCCCTATAACCATACTGCAGCGTTCCTAGGACCTTACTGTAACGTTCCACAACGCACATAGAAGCATACTGAAACCTTTTCTTTTACCCTGTGCAGGTTAAAGACTCCTACTGTAATAACGATTAATGTGTAGGCTTTCATCATGCAAATCTGGATTGTATATAATGTATACCATATCTGATGTCCGCCACGGAGGTTAAGATGTATTAATTGGAAGAAAGAAAGGAACAAATATTACAGGAACATTCTGAAAACATTCTGAAACTCATGAACAATCAAATCCGGAGTAATACAATAAAAACGAACTAGCAGATATTTTAAAATTATCCTTAACTTTATAATGAATAAACTTTCAATTTATGGCATGCAACTTTGCATGCCATAAATTGAAAGAAGAAGATGAAATTCATATGCGGTCTCCACACTTTACCATGCGACTGTTGTGAAAATGTATGACATTCAAAATACTGATGTTACGACATGCCGTAAGCTCTACATTTTTCTATTCTTAAAATAATTTAATGGCAGAATTTGCATTTGTAAACGTTTATTGGTAAGGTTTTGAAGCAAGGCTTAGAAAATAAAATAAATTACCTCGATCAGCTCGCTTTCTGTCCTCGCTAGTTTGAAGATTCGGCGCAAACGTAAGATGACTGCCGAAGATTCGTAAAACAAATACTTATTTTTTTATTTAGTCTTCGAAAATTCTATCTTAAAATCAACGTATTACATGTATATACTAATTCGAATAATTTAAGTTTCAATGCAATGATGTTATTGCTACCGCCGCCCCCCGCCCCCCCCCCCCCCCCCCCCCCCCCCAACCCCTTTGACAAGGAAACCTGAAATACGAGTTCAGCACTATGGTAAAAAAAGCTGAACCACGTGGTTGAATTTATGTCTCGAAGTTTTGTCAACGTTCTCAAACGTTCTAAAATTACGGTGTCTGTTTTTTTTTTTTTTTTTTTTTTTTTTTTTTTTTGTCTACGTTTGATCATTCTCGTAGCATAAGCTTTTGTTTTATCTTATATTAAGAACCGTCACCACTTTTCTTGGTGGTGATATAGTTTTATATTGGGTAATATAATTTTATATGGGAATGTTCTGAGAACGTTTTCTTACAGTCTATATTATGTAGCAATATACAAATTATTAAGGAACATGTATAATACGTTTTGACAATGTTAGGTTCAACGAAACCAACTGAAAACCGATAAATAACGTTTTAGTAACGTTTCTTCAACGTAATGTTTAGCCAAACCTTTGTAGAACAAAAGGCGAATGTTCCGGTAACGTTTTCTGTTTGCTGGGAGGGGGGGGGGGGGGGGGGGGGGGGGGTCAAAGTTATATAGGCATGCTTTCGTGATGCGTTTTTTGAGTACCTAGGAAGTTCTTCTGATAGCTCAAGAAAACAAATATTTAGTGATAATTTTGGGCATTTTTTCATGAAAATTATATTGTGGGAAGTCGTTAAAATCGCCTCATCAAGACAATTCTTAAGAGTACAGTCAACATACGATTATTTTATAGTAGATCGAAAAGACATCCCTAAATTATCCTAGTTTGCCTCCTGACCTTTCGCTATGATTAACCTTCAGTGACTCGAACTATCCATGTCTAGAACAAATCTTCATGGTCCCAAAAAATTAAAGTTCGACTGTCAAATAATATGGATGTTTTGCAAATAATATAGATACAGAGGACATTCAAGAAGAAACAATAGTTGAAGGTTATATGCTTTTCTGTCTCATTTTGAAATCAGTCCTGTTCGTCTAGCAACCTCCTAAACACTACAGACTCTCTACCCTGGAACATTTGAAGGTCGTCGAACTATTCTTATTGGCAGATGGTCGGTTGCTATGGGAACAGGAATATATCGCATTTTCGGATTTGGATTTTTCAAAGTCCAGTCACATCTTCTGGCAAGTTCGATCACAAATATTTTGGCAAGGATCAAAGCATATGATTTTCCTATGCACCCACGTGCTCCTGTACTGAACGGTATATAATGAAATGTGCTGGAGCCGTTTTGTTCCTCTATTGCATCCCAGCGCTCCGGCCTAAAGGATTCCGATTCATCAAATATAGGTGACGTCTGTTGTGTTTCACGTATGCTATATACTACAGTCCAATCTTTTGGAATCAGGTAATCCTAAAATATATACAATTACTGTTTAACCTTTATCACACCATGGGCATATTCAGCAGACGAGAAACTGATATTTTTCTTATCCCCCACCCCACAAATAGTTTTTTTTTTACTACACTGTAGCTGGTTTTAGTGCCGTGTGGCGACCGTAGAACGTCTCCTCGTACTTTACCATAGTGTAGATTATATTTCATTTCCATTGGAATCATTTGGCCCATTATGGTATCTTCGAAAATGGTGTTCTGCTCATGTATACGCTAGAGGGCGTAAACAGTGTTGCAAACTTCATTACTGCTTATGAAGGGTCTCAATAAAACCGAGATTCCCATTTTCTATCGGTAATGTGTTCTTTTTTTTTTCGAAGGCAATTGTCTCCTAACAAAATAAGAAAAAATGCCTTCAATTTTGTCGTCTGCATAGTTTGTCCAGGGCGGTTGCTGAAGATTGAATCTGAGATGAAGGCTCTTGAAAAATCATACATTCCGCCATTTTTAATATTTACTAAGGCTCTTAACACTTCCAGCACAATCCATAAATGCCCAGAGAGGAAGCTATATATACAAATAGTAGCTGAATATTCTTGCAAATCTTAGTAATTTAGGTTTTGCACGTTTAATTAAGATTTATGAAGTCATAAAAGCTAATCAGATATTCAAAATGGCGACGGCCATAAAAGCAGTTTTGACAGTTTCAAACCTTCATAACTTCCTTATTCTTCGATTTTGATCAAATTTGCATCGAAATGCACAGTTTGTCAAGATCTTGCATCTCAGATATATTTATTATCAACAATGCATTTGCCTTTAAAGGGAACTAATACACTTTAAAGGGAAAAGAACTCTGTCAAAATTGTTTTTATTCCCTTCTGAAAAGAGGTCTACTTTAAAACGACAGAATTTGTGTCTCTTGGGAGCAAATTCTTTCCTTTGATAATGGACCTATTTTCAGGGCTGCAGGAAAGCAAACTGGAAGTCAAGAAAGTTGTTTCCCTTGTAAAATTGAGCGAAAATTCTATTCAATGTATTAAGTCCACTTAAGGTTAAATATCAACAGTGAGAAGCGAAAAGTTTCTTCAAACATATGCTGAATACGCAGATTCACATCATCCTGCGCATCAGCACAGTCTCATACGTGCTGTTGTCTTACGTCTGATCTGGGCCTTCGTTGTTCGCTTACAGAATCAGTAGATACTGTATTATATGTCGACAGAGAATGTCCAGATTAGATGGCATGCTGATCTGGACCTTCACTGTTCGCATATGATATAAGAGCCCTTTTCCTAAGTTATACATCATATGTGAGCTTCTGGGAAAACAATGGTACTTGAAAGAAGCACCGATGTTTGTCTCCTGGTGGTATTCACTTTATATTTGGCTCGGAAAAAAAACAACAAAAAAACAAAACACGGAGATTGTTATGAAAACAACAGTGAGTTTCGTCTGAGCTAGCAAGTAATGGATTAGTAAGAACTTTATTTTGGTGACCATAACCAAGATGTGACATGTATATATATATTTGGTAACCATAACCAAGATATCACAAAGGTATATATTTTGTGGCAGTAACCAAGATGTGAGAAAGATATATATTTGGTGGCAGTAACCAAGATGCAACATAAGATATAAATTTGGTAGTAGTAACCAAAATGTGATATATTTGGCGGCCGTAACTGAGATGTGACATAAATGTATGTTTAGTGGCAATAACCAAGATGTGAGAAAGATATATATTTTGTGGCCGTAACCGAGTTGTGACAAAGATATATATTTGGTAGCAGTAACCAAGACGTGACAAAGATATATATTGTTGGCAATAACCAAGATGTGACAAAGATATATACTTGAATGCCGTAACAGAGAACTGAAAAAAGTATACATTTGGTGAAAGTAACCAAGATGTGACACTTATATATATTTGATAGCAGTAACCAAAAAGCGACAAAGATATATATTTGGTGGCAGTAATCAAGGTGTGACATAGATATTCTTGGTGACCGTAACCAATATTTGAGAATGATATATAGCTGGTGGCCGTAACCGAGATGTGACATGACAAAGATATATATTTGGTGGCAGTAACCAAGATGTAACACACACACACACACACACACACACACACACACACACACACACACATATATATATATATATATATATATATATATATATATATATATATATATATATGGTGGCAGTAACCAAGATGCGACATAGATATGTATTTGGTGGCAGTAACCAAGATTTGACAAAGATATATATTTGGTGGCCATAACCGAGATGTGGCAAAGATATATGTTTTGTGGAGTAACCAAGATGTGACAAAGATGTATATTTGGTGGCCGTAACCAAGATGCAACAAAGATATAAATTTTGTGACAGAAACCGAGATGTAACAAAGATATAAATTTGGTGGAGTAACCAAGATGTGACAAATATATATATATATATATATATATATATATATATATATATATATATATATATATTTGGTGACAGTAACCAAGATGTGACAAAGCTACATATTTCGTGGAGTAACCAAGATGTGACAGATATGTACTTGGTGGCAGTAACCAAAATGTGGCCAGGATATATATTTTGTGGCGTAACCAAGATGTGACAAAGATATATATATATATATATATATATTTGGTGGAAGTAATCAAGATGCGACAAAGATATATATTTGATGGCAGTAACCCAGATGTGACAAAGGTGTATATTTGGTGGTCGTAACAAGATGCAACAGATATATATTTGGTTGCAGTAACCAAGACATATATATATAGATGTTACAAAGAGATATTTTTGGTGGCAGTAATCAAGATATGACAAAGATATGTCAGATGATGATTGCAAATACATGGATTAGTATAACTGGACAGATCATATTTCGCGATCCGGCGGCTATATCAGCAGGTGAAAACATTGTACAGGAAGCCATTCAAAAATGCTTATATATTGCAGCAATTTGGCTCGGTGGGGCTATTCTGATCCTGATGCTTACTTACGTATGTATTTAGGGTTGATGATGTAATGACTATAAATACCAATATGTTACCTACCCCAAGTTTAAAGTCCCGGAGGACTTTTCTAAAGCCCGCCCCAACGGGCGGACAGAGTCGTAATACTTCCTTCACCACATGACTGACGTACTTGAGCTCCCCAATCTTTTGGTAACTTAGATCGTAGGTGGGCTGTTCGCTGCCGCAGGGTATGTTGTTATTAACTAATTCTTTACGGATTTTCTCCACAACGTCTTTATACTGCCCTAGCAGCATTATACTGTTTGTTGTGACACTGGCTAACGTCTCATGTCCGGCAAAGAGAAGATCTAGCATTCCTTCAGACACCTCGTGCTCGTCATCGGTGCCAAGTCTTTCACAAATTTCACTGGAAGAAAAAAAGTTTGTCCAGTAAAATTTAAATGACTAGAACACCGATGCCTCGTTTACCAGGGCTGATTCAGCTCTAGGATATTCTTCCGATCGCACAAGAAAACAAATATATAGGGGTATGGTAGGATTTTTTTTATTGTGCCATGAACAGGTATGTTGTGTGTACTCATTAGAATCGCCTCGTTGAGACGATTATGATAAGTACACTAAACATACCATTATTTTATTGAAGATCGAAAAGATATCCATAAATTATCTCCATTTGTCTCCTTAGCTTGGCGTAAACCTCAGTGATTCAAACTACTCATGTCTACAACAAATTTCCATATTCCCAAAGATGTATCGTTGACAGGCTATGTTCTGTGATTGTGGCACTGTCTCCTTTACTATTTATAACGTAGTTTGGTAATGCATAAATGTTATGAACTAATGTGAAAAAATAAGATAGGTTTAAGTTCCGTAAGTGTTTGACGGTATGCCAACATTTAAAGTGATTTAAAGGAAATGTTAAAGAATAGTTCAACTTTTATTCCCAATTAAACAAGACATACTGTGTCAAATATTAAATATAGGTCGATACTCTGGTGTTTGGTATCTTGTTTTTTTTTAATCAAAGCACTGAGAGTGCTGATGGAGGCAATTGCCTGAAAGTCTACAATCCTATTTATAACGCAGTTTTCGGTACGCAATAGCTCCTTTTCGGTAGAAGAGACAAGGTGGGTTTGTTTTGCAAAATCCATTTAGTAGGTACAAGAACCACCGGTGGGTTTGTGTACATTGTCATATGTATATTAAATGTACCGGTACTCAACAGGTTCAGACAGCCCAGTAGGACCGGGGGTTGAGTTACACATTTTACTGGAGTACTCATATTCGTCTGTCGATATTGTACTCAATATGATTAAAATCTTATTTTATTAAAAGTTTTAAGTCTGTTTATTTATTCGCTATATATAAGCATCAGAGTGCACGGGTCGTTTAAGGCTATTCTGTTTGACTGCAGAATTTAGCGTTATCAGCGTTAGCAGGGAACTATTTGTAAGGTAGTTATTAGGTTGGTATTAACAGGAAAACGGATGTTTGAAATGTGGTATGTTTAATCTGGTGGCAGTTTGGCAAATGCCCCTCAAAAAGAAAATAAAATTACATTTTCCAGAAATGTGTCTAAATCTAGAAGTTTCTTGAATAACTTAAACTCTTTCAGTGCCCAGAAAAATCTAGCAAACTACATTCTAATTTTGTTTTATGATTCAGAGAAAATATGATTCGACATTTGTTGAGAATCACCTGCTAGGCAGACGATTCGCATAAAATGGCAATCATATTTTATACTGAAAAATAACAAGAATGTCATCTGCTGCTGTTGTGATTGGCGCTTTAAAGGTTAACGTAGGTGGCTACCTACTTGTACATATCCATCACGGGGGTCGGAAAAATGCCGCCATGTTCTTTACTGTAGGCAACCTGTTTTCTGAGTTCTTCCATAAGTCGTCTCTTGGCATGCATGCCCTGTAAGATCCAAAGACAATTTTATTATTAATATGGTTTACTCACCAAGTATTGTTTCCATACATAGTAACACTCTATTTACAACATAACTGGCCGACAAGAATAAAAAGCCGATGTTTCCCCAAGTCTTCATTTTACCCAGGTAAACTTGAAATCTCGATGTCGGAGGCTATCATATGTAGGAGGTAAACAATAGCAGACACGGCATGACAGTCTGTATTCATCTATTATTCCCCGAATACAGTCAACCCTCGTTATACCGACACGCGATACAACGACAAAATTAGTTATAATGACAATTTGCAAGTCACGAAAGCTTCGCTTAAGAGGTGACAGTTAATGAGAAATTATGCAAGAATATTGCATTAAAACTTCAAGCAACATATGTTTTGGATATTTGTTAGAATCGCCTCACTGAGTCGATTCTAACATATAACCAAAACATATGTTCCATGAGGAAATAAAACAAGGTCTTTCTTACATATTATTCTGTCCATTAAGGATTCTTTACAACAGCAAATTCATTTTAATTTTGGGGAACAAATGCTGTCGTTGTAATGAAGGTTCACTGTATATCATTTTGCGGGACGAAATTACCTAACAGGTACTTTCTATATGGAATTATGTAAACGCAGAATTTTATGTGAAGGGTGTCCTTTGGATTCAAAATTACTTCTGAAACGCGGAATGCATTTTTAACGAAGATTTCATTTGCTTATTGTTTGTACAGTCGAAACTCAATGGCTCGAACATCTTTGGGACCATGGAATATTTGTTCGAGACATGGGTAGTTCGAGCCACTGAGGGTTAATCATGGCACCAGTTCAGGAAGCAAATAGCGATAATTTAGGGAAATCGTTTCGATTTTCTACACAATGATTGTATGTTGAGTGTACACATTAGAATCGCCTCAATGAGGCGATTCTAATGAGTACACACAACATACAATTCCATGATAAAATAAGAAAAAGTCCCTAAATGTTTGTTTCCTTTAACTATCGGAAGAATTTCGTAGGCACTCAAAAACGAGTTCGAATTAGCCATGGTAAACGAGGCATCCGGGTTCGAGCTAGTGTTTGACTGTATTTATATTTACCATTTTCATAAAGTGTAAGCATTGTTGCAATCTTATACCTCTCTCTTGATGATATCAGACGTGTGAAAACCGGAAGACTCGCAAGACTTCTGATTTTGCAAATTAATTTCGGTGTTGTCATTTTTATGGTTATTTAGACGATCGGAGGTATGTTGCATTGATGTCGGGAGGACAGAAAGCGTATATTTAAAGCGTATGTCACACTTATCGCGCTGATAAACGAAATGGAAACTAATTAAAACTCTCGAAAACAAGAGACTTGATTGGCGAAGATGTAGACAATCAAAATCCAAATGCATTTTGTTGATAGAGAAAGCTAATTATACACTCGTTGTTCAACGTTGAAATTACTTCTTGTTTCTTTAAGTTGATGATGTTAATCTTGTAACAGGACATTCTAAGCACAGATTTATCTGAGTAAGAGCTACATGTGCTGAGCCATCGAGTGTTCTCGCCTTGCCAGTCTTTCCGCTAGATGACAAATTCACATGTTTTTGCCGTTTGGCGTTCGTCATCTTGATGAAATGATGATCCAAAGACATGTACGAAGGCATATCATTGCATAAAAGAGCAGTGTCGCAAGTGCATTAACCGGCGAAAAGCCGTGTATTAACCCTTAAAGCGCCGAGAAAACCTGCATCTGAAAATGTCGTCTGTTTATGTCGTCTGCTGAATATTCTTGCAAACTTTTCAAACCTATTTTTGCATACAGGCAAACAGTGTGGACATGGAGGAGCAGTCTGATCTGGGTACATACTGTTTGCAAAAATGACTTTTAAAATCACAAGCAGATGACAAAGCAGACAACAATTGTTGTGATTGGCAGCTTAAGGGTTAACAAGGCAATTCACGCGCTGTTAATGCACGACCACGCAACTTTCAATATGATCGTACCGGAGCCACAGATTTGCTGCCGTTACGAGATGTGTACTGCCCAGCTCTAGAACGAGCATAGTCCGTGGAAATTGCGTTCGCGAGACATCGGTGAAAAGGCGAAACAAAATAGTGCAAGAAATAACGCGAAATGTAGCAAATGTTTTCAGTTTTTATGCAATAATAGCGATAGAACAAGGGTTTTCAATGCATTAACATCGTACGTAATCTGGGCCATGTCATGGGAAATGAGTCGTTACAGCTTATGCGAACAGCAAAGGTTCAGACGAGCCTGCGCATCCGCGTGGTCTCACCTGAACCTATGCTGTTCGTCACGTAAGCGGTAGGTCAAAGTGGAAATTTCAGGCAAAGAAAGAGACATGTGGCCTTGCTGAGGGTCCGGGCATGCGCACTGAAAGACTGGTTTGGCGGAAAGTCAAAAGCGGCTTTTTCTTGGCTCATTTGTTTCCAGCTTTAAGGTACTACAGCCTGTCAAATGCAAAACAGCATGGGATCTCTACAGATGTGTCCGTTGCTTGTGAAGTGACTCTTCATTATACCGATACTCGATACAACGACAAAATTGGTTTTTATGATAATTTGACTGGCACGCTACCTTCGCTCAAGTGGTGACAATTAATAAGAAATTATGCAAGAACATTATATTTACTACTTCAAGAAACATATATTCAGAATATTTGTTAGAATCGTCTCGATGAGACAATTCTAACAAATATCCAAAATATGTGTTCTATGAGGAAATAAGAAAACAAAGCCTTTCTTACATATCATTCAGGGCCCGGTTGTTCAAAGCGTCGTTAGCTTAACGAGCTCGTTAAGGGCCATTTCGTTAACTATTTTAGCAGATTCAATATACAATTTTCTGAAATTTTTTGCTGAAAAAATGTGAGTAGCTTTTGCACTGCAAAAGCTACTCACATTTTTTCAGCAAAAAATTTCAGCATATTTGCGTATCTCTCGATGTAAATTTTAACATCGTTAACTAACGACGTCGTTAGCTTTGACCAACTGGGCCCTGCTCATTAAGGCTTCTTTACAACATCAAATTCATTTTAACGGCTACATCTTCGGGAACAAATGTTGTCGTTGTAACGAGGGTACACTGTATATATTTTTATCAGTTATTTTATTCAGTCATTTCAAAAATTCAAACTGCTCCGCCGTTTATATAAGATTCAATGAGTATAGGAACTTTGAGGAAGTTGTCAAACGCACCGTTGTCTAATTACATGCTTGATATGCGAAAACACGCACGCACACACACACACACACACACACACACACACACACACACACACACACACACACACACACACACACACACACACACACACTGTAACGTTTGTGTTTGTGCAGTTTAGTCAGGGTATTCAGTACTCGCTGGGCAAATCTACACTGTATGAATATGTTGAATAAACTTATAAAGCCTGACCGTGCAATGCCTACGCAAAATGGTCCGTCGTCTATGTTCACAGATTTTGTCCCAACAATCACGTGCCGTTTATTTATAATGGAAATATAAGAGATACACTTAGTTGATTTTCCACCATTTTGAACAAGAGAGACATTGTTACAACTTCCAATTTGCTTTTCTGCACCGGTAAACTTGCACATTAAACTCCCCCTAAAAGGGAGTCTACTCTAAAAGAAAAGATTTTACTACCAAGGGGAGCAAATTCTTTCCTGTTTGAATACACCCTTTTTCAGAAGGGTGTAAAAAGAATGTTGACAAGAGTTGTGTCCCCTGAAAATGTAGCTCTTCCCCTAAAACGTTGAATCAGCATTTTGACATTATTCATTAATCCATTGTAGACTGAATGAACTTCCCCACACTGTATATTGGAAGGTTCTAATTTCGATTTTAGGTGTGTCAGGCTATGTGATTTAGATATTCCTAGAGAAAAATAGGAACATTATGCAAACAGTGGAGACCCTGATCAGACGTCGCGTTCTGCGGTGTGTGATCTGGGTTTGCACTGTTTGCCAATTATCCCTTTAGGGGTCTCCGGACAACAAATGGGTTAAAGCACTTAAAGCAAATTTGTAGCAGACGACATTCTAAAACGGATTTTGCTATTTTTAAGAGAGAGAGAGAGAGAGAGAGAGAGAGAGAGAGAGAGAGAGAGAGAGAGAAGCTTTAGCATGTCATGTGAATCACATGAATTTTCAAGTCTCATTTCCCTTGAAAAAAACAAATATTACAAAATGTCGCCTGCTGTCATTTGGTTTTAGCGGTTTTAAGGGTTTATCCCGTCCATCGTGGTTTCAATAACATGTGCCTACAGGGACCTGTATTGACTTTTCTTCCAATAGAATATTTACAGCAAAACCTCAATGACTCGAACACCGATGACTCGTTTACCACGGCTGATTTGAATTCATTTTTGATTCCCTAGAAAATTCTTCTATTAGCTCAAGAAAACAAATGTTTAAGAATATTTTTAAGGGAAATTTTCTTATTTTATCATGAAAATTTATGTTCATAACTGATAGAGGCGTTTCTAATGAATACACTCAACATAACCTTATTTTATAGAAGATCGAAAAGGCTCTCTAAATTATCCCCATTTGCCTCCTGACCTGGCGCTATGAATGACCCTCAGCGACTCGAATTGACCATGTCTTGAACTAATTTCCCAGCTAGCATTCTACGTAAATCTACATCGGGCCGTCATCGGCCCGTCAGCTACCCTGACGGGCCGATAACGGCCCGATATAGATTTACGTAGAATGCTGACTGGGTTATTCAAGCCATTCAAGTTCGACTGCATATGACTTACCTTATGAAAACCGAATCCAGGTATATCCAAAGGTATGCTCATAATGTTGGACAGAAAGTCTATAAAAATCGAGCTCATCTCTTTACCCTTCAATGTATCGATTTCCAGACCCAACATTGCTCTTGCAGCGGCGGTGAACGTCATGTGTTTACATGCGGGATATGCCAATATGTTTCTTCTATCGCACCACCCTTCCAGGGCCGTACAAACTTTCTCTTGCAACAAAGGCACAAAATCCGAAAGACTATCCGTACGAAACGCGATTTTCAGGGTTTTACGACGAATCCTGTGAATGTTACCGGTGGACTGAGTAACAGAACCTTCTCCAAGGAGCAGCTTTGTACTGGTCGGCCATTTCTGTGTGACAATATCATTTTCCCCGAAAATTATCTTCTTTACATATTCTGCTCCAATCACCCGGACCGTCGGGCTACCGAGTAAATGAGTTTTGTAGATGTTACCATGCTTCTCCATCTTCTGGTGGTAAAATTGGCACCCCTGTTAAATTAGAAAAAATAATTTATATTCATTCATTTATAACAATAATATTGTGTCTTTGTTGTTGTATTTTTTTAAATAAAAAAATACCTATTACTGGAACATAATAGAAGGTTGAACGGTCATTCAAGACTAATCTATTAAGACGGCCGTACGTAGACCCGCCAAAATATAACTCCCACAACATTACTGCTTCTTCTTGCTTACAAGATTCAATTAATTTTTTTTTTTTTTTTTTTTGTTTCTGGCTCGATGAAACAAAGAAAATCAATATCAATTCTTATAATCAAAAATCAATTCTTATAATTAATCTTCTAATTGATATCTTCATAAATTCGCTTTCGGAAATGGTAAAAGCGTCATATGTTTGCCTTAAAAGCAACAGTTTGGTGCGCGTAAGAATATTTATTTGAATTTAGTTCGGCTTTTTACCTGCCGGAAGAATCCATGACGGTGACAGTCGATTGAACGCGTCCTTGACAAATTTACATACACTGACAGTTAAAATAATACAGGTAGAATTAAGAACAAGAAGCATCTTCAAAAAAAGAAGATAAGCGACGAAGAATGGTAGATAATTTTTAGCATTTTTCTAATATTATAATAGAGGTTCTTAAGATGAACTACTCTGTGTAACGCAGGATACGGGGTTGATATCTAATTTCACCGCCGTACGCGCCTTTTCGTCAGTTAGATATACCGCAATATACATCTATGGAAGAACTGTCGCAATTCTTTAATTCCTAGGACGCCTGATTGCACTCTTTCTCTTGGGTCAATGTCTGTTCATCTAAACATTCTGACTTGCCAATGTTTCAACGTTTGATGAATGCTATATGGCTTGGGTACGTCGACCACGAATTTCTTGGTGTCAACAAATAGGCCTTATCACTTTGCACATTTGTTGCATGTTTCAAAATTTCCTTTTGTCTGAATTAGGTTCTTAACATACTAAAACAAAGCAAACAAAATTTCATTTTATCTTCTGACGTTGAGAATTTTTACAAAAAGTCCGTCATAATTTTGTCCCAGTTGATTTTCCACTCGGGTCCCAGCAAATAGGCATACGAATTATCCTTTCTAACGGAAGCACCTTCGCGCAATGTTCATAATTAGCTCTGTTAGATGGTTATTCTAAATAGAGGAGGTTTTCTTTGATTTTCAAAACTTGAACTGGAATATCATATTGTAAAGATGTTTTCAAATACACACAATGAAAGCTGAATCAGAGGATTTGACAAAATAACGGTTTTATGAGATTTATTATCGCTTCAAGGCACGTACATTCTTCCTTTCAGAGGCTGACGGAATTAGGTCACAAATGATATCATAAGACTTCGTCTAAAAACGTTCAAGATATATGTTATTTTCATTTTAAATGCAAAAGAAAATCCCAATAAAAAAGTCAAGAAATAATAATTTTCTTTCGAATGTGAGCAAGATTATCGGCGAATTCGAATGTGAGCAAGATTATCGCAGAACGCGGCGTCTGATCAGGGTCTACATTGTTTGCAATAGACATGAAGTTCTTTAAACGTGGTGATAATAAAAAAAGCAGACACCCCTTCTATTGGCAAAGGACTTGTCCAAAGCATTGAGATAGCAGAGTCCACCCGGCATAAATCGGTAAAATTGTTCGTTATGACTGGCAGATTCCTAACCTTAAATTAATTTCTAAAGAAGGCGTGGTAATACTAGCAATAATTTGTCTCTGCTGGTACATCTCCCGAAGTGCACCTAGCGGCTGTTCAGCAAGCGAGATTGTTCTCAAAACGTTTGTGTGTGTTTCTTAACTCTTTCACTGCCATAAGCGAAAATAATAGACTTTTGAAAACAGCATAGATCCAGATGAGACGGCTCAATTAGCCGTCTCATCTGGATCTATACTGTTTGACATTCAGTCTTTCAACTTTACATATAAACGTCTTTCCAAGCGTTGGTTTGTTAAAATAAAAAAGCAGACGACAAATGTCGTCTGAAATTTGGCACCGAAAGGGTTAACTCTCTTCCATTAATCTCTTTCTGGCGATTATCATCTGATACGGCTTAAGCACCACCCAGTAGGCACACAACGTCAAAATGACATCGTATTAACGTCGATGCGACGTGATCACGTCGCATCGACCTTGATACGACGTCATTTTGACGTTGTGTGCCTACTGGGCACCGACCAGAGGCAGATGTTCGATGCATATATGCCAGGGTAATACGTTCTACATATACCTACATGTACCGTTTGTTATTTCGATAGACGTTTGTCGTCTGTGTATGGCTGACTGGTAAATTCCGAACCGTAAATTGTTTTAAGAAGCCGTTTTACTATAACTGGTGATGAAGTGACCGAGTGGCTAATGCTCCCGACTACGGATCCCGCGGTCTTGGGTTCGAGTCCCGCTGGAGGCGGAATTCAGCTAATATATGTGCTGCGCTTCATTGCACAGAGCCTTTTATTATCACCCTTCTGTCGTCTCGGTGTGTTGAAAGGGAACTGAAACATCAAACCATCATCATCATGACAGGGCATACTCTTATTGCATAACAAGAACTTTCATCCAACATTATTCCAGGGCTGCTTTCAATCAAGCGAATCACCCGCGAGAGTTTAAAAAAAAAAAAAAAAAAAAAAAAAAATTTAGCATCTCTGAACGATTATTGTAAACCCGTGTTATGTGACCTCAAATTAGAAAGTAGCCATTATTCTCGTTGACGAAACTGGATATTGGCCATGATCGAAAAAATTGTATCAATAATTATTAATTTATACGGGATAGAATGTATGATATCAACCCAGTAAATATATCCATATTTTTGTTACGAACAAGCATTCAAAAAGTTTATTCGCACACGCCGCCATTTTGGTTGTGCCAAAAGACAGCTTTTGAATTAGTCGCGGATACTCGCTACTACTCGCTGCTGTCCACTGAAATTTCAACTCATCTGAACGGAAGTTTGCAATAGTTTGCGAGTAATCGCGAACGTTTCGGTTAGTAGAACGCAGCCTAGATATAACTAGGTGACCATATACCTTCCATAAGAAAGAGAACGTTTCTCCAATTATAGGGAACCCCATGCTTCCTGGGGGCAGCTGAAGTTGCATGTTGCTGTCACGTGATACTGACACCACGATGCTCCATTCCCATATATACTTGATAATTGCCGAGGATAACCAAAGAATGCCGAATATGACAACAAGCAATCCTGCTGAATGAAATATCGACAAGTCCATGCAGTATATGGTTCCCAGACTGAACATGCTGCCACCAGAAAACAGCTGCGCTCTCAATCTGAAATAGAAATGAACCTCAACATGAGAAAACGGACATTCTGACATGCGCTCAACGAAGACTCAAATCAGCCTGCGCATCCGTGCAGTCTGATAAGAGTCTTCGTTGTACGTATGAAGAAACTTTGCATCCTTGGCTATCAAAATTGCGCCCACTGAACATTCTGATCAGATAGCGCGAATACGCAGGCTGATCTGAATCTTCGCTGGGCGCATATATCTGACGGTACGTTTTCTGACGTTGCTGCTCAAATATTAACCCTTGTCCTGCTGAATAAATTAAGATGCCACACCCATTTCTAATTTTCAGCCAGTCAGATTATTTGATCCAGATTATTGATATTAATTCACATACTTAATGGAAACAGTGCAGATCCAGATCAGTTGGCTTCTTCAGAAGCCAACTGCTCTGGATCTACACTGTTTGCAAAGGCAGGACATATCCGGGTTCAACAGGACTAGGGTTAATCAATAAGTAAAAGGTATTGCAAACATTTTGAAATATAAATAAACAAACTCTATGTAAAGATTGCCCTTGGAAACAAAGAATACATGAAAGCCGGGTTCATTGAGACGTTTCATTGACAGCATTGTAACGTCCCTCCCACTAGCACGGGCTTAAGCGGAACTCGATTTTCCAAAAAACAACAACAACAAAAAAAAAAAAAAAAAAAAAAACAACAACAAAAAACAGAACAGGCTCAGTGATTCCAAGATAAAAGATTTGGAGAAACCATGGATTTTGATGCATTTGATCGAAATCTGATAAACAATAAGTCAGTTATTAAGATTTCAAAATTATTCTTATAGGCACGGCTATTTTGAATATTTAAAGAGGGTTTATGACTTTATAGAGCCATACTCAGGTTGCCTGAAATTCTATAGGCCTCTATTGGGATTTACACTGAAATTAAAGTCCTTTTCGGTACCTAATAACCCTTTTTCGGCGGAAAAAGTCCGTTTCGGTGTTTAGTAGGACCGCGACTCGGGTTGCATTTTTTTACCCAAAGCTAAAGATTTGGCGCGCCGATATTGAACTCAATATGATTAAAATCTTATTTCTTCAAAAGTTTGATGGTTTCTTTGGTTTTGTTTATTTATTGGTTATTTATAAGCATCAGGGTGTATAAGGCTAATATGTTTGAATGCAGAATTAAGCTTTATCAACGTTAGCAGGGAACTATTTGTGAGGTATACTTATTAGGTTGGTAGTAACAGGAAAACAAATCGTCAAATTGTGGTATGTTAACCTAATGGCCTCGTCTATAATAACTCTTTGGACGGTCCTATTTCAAATAGTAGGTTGTCTGGTTAGTTTTTTTTT
Organism: Anodontia alba; assembly: GCA_964016985.1. Taxonomy (NCBI): domain Eukaryota; kingdom Metazoa; phylum Mollusca; class Bivalvia; order Lucinida; family Lucinidae; genus Anodontia; species Anodontia alba. The sequence continues at coordinate 31,299,822 of OZ024821.1, forward strand.
TTCATTATGACTGTGTTTTATAGAAATGCCTGAACTTAATGCAAACAGTGTAGATCCTGATCAGACGCCCCGGAACACATGGCGTCATCGTTCCGTAGCGTCTGATCTGGGTCTACACTGTTTGCAAATGTCTTTTTATGGGACGCTAGGCACAAATTGGTTAAATCTGGTGGCGGTTTAGCAAACGTCCCCACTCCCCTCCCCCACCCCGCCACCGAAATGATTTTTTTTCGATAAGTTAACGGGAGTAAAAAGTGTAGATCTGGATCAGGCGTCTGATAAGGGTCGACATTGTTTAGCACTCACCCAACAGTTTTTACACACATCAACAGGTAAGTATAAAATTTAAGGGGAGTATGGTAAAACGATGGTAAACATGGTAACTCTAGAAAGTCAAGTCGAACAGAAAAGAAAATTAACACACACACACACACACACACACACACACACACACACACACACACACACACACACACACACACACACACACACACACACACACACACACTCGTCAGCTATTTGTTTTTCTTATGCCATTTCAAGACCCAAGCCTACATCCCGGCTAGCATTCCGTATCTATATCGGACCGTTATCGACCCGACAGGAATCCGATAACAGTCCGATATATATATTTAAGTAGAATGATTGGTTGTGAATCGTACCAAAAATATTACCGACGGCAGAGAGGCAATATGCCCACCAAAGCTGGGGACACAAAAAAAACAAAAAAAAAAAAAAAAAAACAAACAAAAAAAAAAAAAAAAATTCCCTCATAACCCAGTTGAAACAAGTGTGAGTGTGCAGATTTTTCAGTACCCAAGAATACCACATGTAAAAGGAGAGGGCACAGATGAACCTGGGCATACGCGCACTCTTGTTTTAATCAGAACCAGTAATGCCCAAATAGCAAATAAGCCGCAACGTAAGAACACGTACTACAGCCGCGCAGTCTGATCAGTGTCTTTGCAGTCCGTATAACGAAACTCTGCTAGGCCATCTAAAATGTGCCCAGTGAAGATTCTGATCAGCCTGCGCGAATGCGCAGGCTGATCTGAATCTTCGCTGGGCGCACATGTCCGAAGGTACGTTTCAGGTTGCTGCACATATGTGCAAAGGCCGTGGGCAGCATTAGGCAGAGAAAATGCTGATCTTGCTCATTCGCGGCTTATATATGGCAACATGCCAACACAGATAAATTCCACGAATATTTCTTTTTTTTTTCTTTTTTTTTTTATGTCTCGAATTTATCCTTAAAGCGCCAGTTACAAATAGAAGCAGATTCGTTTTGGAACTAATTTTTCACTGAAATACGCACGCTCCTTCGTGACAGATTTTTCATATCAATCAAACACTGTTGATTATTCTCTATTTATTATATCCTTAGAACGGCCGAGGGTTTTGAAAAATGCAGCCTGGAGCGGGGTAGGGTTCAATTTCTCTCTTTTTTCCCCTCTATTTTCTTGATCGGTGTTGATGGGGCTGCATTACGAAGGTACAACAGTAAACCGAACATTTTTGGTCCGAAAATTTGACCGCTCTTCCTTTACATGTTAGAGAGCTGGTGTTCATACTATTATTACCCCGCATACCACCAAATTAAATGGTATTAGAACGGAAATCTCGCCGTGATGGTCGTTCAAAAAATGTCGGACAGGAATTACGCATAAATACGCTTCTGCCGTCGAAATGATATACCATTTTGCTAGTACTGTCTTCTTGAAAGTGCCACAAAAGAGTTTCAATTTAAGTGGAAGAACAATATTAAAACAACATAAATTTGCGTTATTCAGTCCGTTCATAAGGAACGCTGTGTTACTTCATGACAAAACGTTAACAGTTTGATGACGTAATGGGAATGTGCTTCATTTCATTTTAGTCCGGTTAATGTCCTTTTTGGCAGCCGATTACGTCAAGATAACATGCAACTAGAAATGTGTTTGTAAAACCCTATGCCCCCAACTATATGCTTGTCGATACAAAATGCCGAAATTGAAAAGGAACATAACTCCGACCAAAAATTGATCAGGTCATCTATACCTTGGTTCCAAAACTGCTTGCAAAATTTCATGAGCCTAACTCAAGTGGGTCCTTAGATATTTTGCTTGCATGATTTCCATTGGCCTAAGTTTGAAAAGGGGCATTACTCCACCAAGAAGACTCTGACAGAAAAAAAAAACAAAAAACAAAAACAAACAACAAAAAACAAATTGACAAATGGCCATAACTCAAGAAGTAGCCGGCAGTATACATTCACAAAAAAAAAAAAAAAAAAAAAAAAAAAACGTGTCATCTATTTTTTCATGAGGAACCCATACATGAAATTTCAAAACCCTAGCATGCACAGTTCAAAAGTTAGACTATGTATCAAAATGTGCAATGTCAAAATACCCAAATGACAAAGGGCCATAACTCAAGAAGTACGTTTCAGAATTTATTCAAAAGTTAATCAGGTCATCAACTCATCGCTACCAATTTATTACTCAAATTTCAAGGCTCTAGCTTCAATAGTTTTTTAGATATTTTGCTGACAAGATTTCATCCATATTTTTTCAAAGGGCCATAACTCAGGAAAGGGGCATAATCATGATAAGAAAAAAAACATGTCAGCTATTTATTCATGAGAAATCCATATATGAAATTTCAAGGCTCTAGCTTCAATAGTTTTTTAGATATTTTGCTGACAAGATTTCATCCATATTTTTTCAAAGGGCCATAACTCAGGAAAGGGGCATAATCATGATAAGAAAAAATACATGTCAGCTATTTATTCATGAGAAATCCATATATGAAATTTCAAAACTTATGCTATGCAATAAAAAGTCTGCAATGTAAAAATGCCCACAATGACAATGGGCCATAACTTTAGAAGTATTTTTCGGAATTTTTTCGAAAGTTAATTAGATCAAAAACTCATTGCTACCAATCTATTCCTCAAATTTCAAGGCTCTAGCTTTAATAGTTGTTGAGGTATTTTGCTGACAAGATTTCATTCATTTTTTTTTCCAAAGAGCCATAACTCAGGAAAGGGGCAAAATCCTGATAAGAAAAAAATATGTGTCATATATTTTGTCATGAGGAATCCATATATGAAATTTCAAATTCCTAACATGCAGGTTTCAGAAGTTATGCTATGCATCAAAAAGCGTAACGCACGGGCACACAGACGGACGAACGAACCAGAAGCAACATGCCCCTCCAACTTTGAAGTTGGGGGCATAACTAGATATGTGTTTGTAAAACACTATGCACTCAATCATATGCTTGCCCCAAAAGGTGGTACAAGCACCCCCTACTTAAGCAAAGCAAATGTTCATTTCTTTCCATAACATAACATCTAAGGTTCAGCTGAGAAAGGACAATAACTAAGGCAATTTTTAACGTAATTCCCTCTAAATCTAATTAGGTAATCTACACATCATCACAACTCAGCATATAAAATTTCAAGACTCAATATATAAAATATCAAACCCTAGCATGCATAGTTCTAAAGATATGGCATGCACAAAAAAAAGCATGACGAATGGACGAACAACTGCAAAGCAATACGCCCCACCAATTTCATTTGTCTTAAGATATGGCATGCACAAAAAAGCATGACGAACGGACGAACAACTGCAAAGCAATACGCCCCACCAATTTCATTTGAAATTGGGGGCGTATTTAGCATATTGAATTTCAAGCCCATAACTTAAATACTTTTTGAGATATCGTGCTGACAGGTTCAAATTGTTCAGAACAGCAAAGGGCCATAATTCTAAAAACATTTCACAGAATCCCCTCAAAATCCAATTAGGTAATTTACACATCATCCTAAATAAGCATATAAAATTTCAAGATCAGACCTTTATTACACTTTTTGAGATATCTTGCTGACAATGAGATAATGACAGGAACTGCAAAGGGCAGTAAGTACATCAATTTTTCACGGAATCCCTTCAAAGTCTAATCAGATAATCTACACATCATCCCCAATCAGCATATAAAATTTTAGGATCCTAGCTTAAACACTTTTTAGGATATCTTGCAGACAAGATCAAAAAATGCCCAGCACCTGAAAGGGCCATAATTCTGTCAATTCTTCACATAATATAATCAAAATCTAATTAGATAATGTACATATCAGTCTAATTCAGCAAGTATAATTTTAGAACCCTAGCTTAAATACTTTAAGAGCTATCTTGCTGACAAGATCAAAATGCCAAAAACTACAAAGGGCCACAATTCAGTCAATTTTTCACGGAATTCCCTCAAAATCTAATCAGGTAATTTACACATCATTCCTATTTAACATATAAAATTTCAAAACCCTAGCTTAAATACTTTTTGAGAGATCTTGCTGACAAGGTCAAAATGCCCAGAACACAAAGGGCCAAAATTCTGTCGATTTTCCATGAAATTTACTAAAAATCTTTACAGGCGATCTACACATCATCCCTATTCAGCATATACAATTTTAGGACCCTAGCTTAAATACTTTCTGAGATATCCTGCTGACAAGATCAAATGCCAAAAACAGCAAAGGGCATAATTCTGTCATTTTTTTTCACGAAATTTCCTTAAAATCTAATCAGATAATTTACACATCATTCCTATTCAACATATAAAATTTTAGGACCCTAGCTTAAATACTTTTTGAGATATTTTGCTGACAGTCAAAATGCCCAGAAACACAAAGGGCCACAACTCTGTCGATTTTTCATGATATTCCCACAAAATCTAATCAGGTAATCTACGCATCATCCCTATTCAGCATATAAAATTTTAGGACCCTAGCTTAAATATTTTTAGAGATATCTTGCTGACAAGATCAAAATGCCCCAAACCGTACAAGATCAAAATGCCAAAAAAGCCGCAAAGGGCCATAGTTCTGTCAATTTTTTTTATGGAATTCCCTCAAAATCTAAACAGGTAATCCACACATCATTTTCAATCACTATATCAAATTTCAAGACCCTAGCTTAAATACTTTAATGAGAAATCTTGCTGACAAGATTTAATTCTGATCTTTTTTCAAAGGGTCATAACTCTGAAAGTACAAATATGCCAGACTTGAAAAAAAATATGGGTCAGTTATTTTTTATGAGGAACCCATATATGAAATTTGAAAGCCCTAGCTTACACAGTCCTTAAGCAATGGCATGCAAAAAAGCGTGACGAACGGATGGACAGACGGAAGGACGGATGGACGAACGGACGAACGAAAGCAAAGCAATATGCCCTACCAATTTCATTCGAAATTGGGGGCATAATAACGCGGGAAGCAGTCTATGAAAAACAGTTCCGATACTGTGAAATAATTCCTAGTTGCCACACTCTGAATATAAAAAGTAACAAACTGAGAAATCCAAACGTACTGTATTCGACCTAATTACCGCATATGCTCCTATATGCGCACAGTCAAGCAATTTCGTAGTCTTCAGATTACAGCCAGTGTAATTTTTATCTACTTTATAAAGGCAAATGTTGCGTGTACCCATTTGAATTGCACTGACTTGTCGATGTAATTCAAATGAGTATCTACAACATATGCTTTATAAAGAAAAAAAAAAAAAAAAAAAAAAAAAAAAACAACAACAACAACAAAAAAAAAAAAAAAACAAAAAAAAAAAAACATAAGCATTATCTGATAAGTCCTTTGCATTTTTTTTTAAAGTGTACCTTTAGTATAGGTAGATACATATTTTACCACAAGTTTTCCCAGCATTTTTTGAAAAAAAAAAACAAAACAAACAAAAAACAAAAAACAAAAAAAAAAAACAAAACATAAGCGCACAGTGCTGTAATAGGTTGAATACGGTAGTTCAAAATGACGTCTGCTACCATTCTGAATTGGACTCTTTAAGATCAATGCATCATGGAGACTTTAATAACTCTACCAAGCCTACTTGTATCATTGAACGCCTGCAAAAATATTTAGGTCACACGTGTAGAAAATATGAGGTACATGTCGGTCTGTCGATCCGCGTGTCTGTCCGTTTTCGTCTGGTGCGATTTAAATAAGTATTGACGTGAAGGGCGAAGCGAAATAGCGAATGAAAGCGAACAAAAAGCTTTGATTTTTGGCATTTTATCCAGTTAAGCAAAAATCCCACAGACGGATAGTATGCAAAATAGCCACTTGACATAAATGTACTCCAAAGTCGCAAAAGCGATTTCAGTGAAAGTTTACGGTACTTCCTTTGCTAATTCTCATGCGGAATAGAAGCACTTTCAAGCGAAGCAACTCTATAATTGTTTTTTTTTTTTTTTTTCTTGTGGAAAGGGGGTTCACTCTAAAAGGAAATAATTTGTTACCAGAGGAATCAAATGATCTCCCCTTTTAGTGCAGACCCCTATTCAGAAGACATGCTGTACAGGAAAGGCAATCCTGAAAATTTCTCCCTTGTCAATATGGCGCAAAACCAACCAAGCGTACCCAGCCACAGAAGCTTGACGTTACATCAGAACTACGATAGACTGGCTCCAGTCTCCAGTGACTAAATATTTATTCGTGTAATCCTGTTTGATCCATTAAAATAAAATTCTAACACACCTCGCCTATATAGCCAATGGTTAAACTCAGTGATTTATTCTGCAATAAATCACTGGGCGGAAGCGCGCAACGCGATCTGGCGCCATTCCGACGTCATGTTGACGCTTTGCTGACGTCAGTCATCGTTTCCACGGCGTTAGACGGTAACGTCGTTTTTCTCGCGTCAACAACGTAAGAAATGCATATAAACAACAGCGTTACAGTCAAAACTGTTGGCGGGATTTCTTCATGTGATGGCGGACAGTTGGAAGAATCTGAAGGATACAATTACTTTTTCGTCGTTTTCTATGTGTTAGAATCGAAATAGATCAGCTCTTGTGCGTGATTTGTTGAGTAATAAATCACTGTTTGTCGATCAGTTGTAAGTAGATATATTACTCGCGCTTCGCGCTCGTGATTTGATCTACTTTACTACTGACCTCCAAACAGTGATTTATTACTCAACAAATCACTGCTAGAGCTGATCTATTTCTTGAACAAAATAATATCATGACTATAAAGGCTGGTCACTCCAGTGACCAGCCTTAATAGTCATAATATTATTTTGGTTGTATGTCAGTGCATTATCAATCAGGATTATAAGAATAAATATTTACTTTGCTTTCAGAAGTCGTTTTTTTTTTTTGCTTGGTGCTTTAAATACACAGAAGTGAATTAGCAAATTTTTGTCATGGTTTCAAGCAAAACCATCTGTCGTAACTACATGTGTACAAAAAGTTTTATTCTAGTCATTGGTTTATAAAAATAAAATCAATTACTTTCACTTTTTTCCATAGTAAAAACAAATAAAAACTAGACTGTTTTTAACAAAAAAAAAAAAAAAAAAAAAAAAAAAAAAAAAAAAAGAAAGAAAGAAAACATATGTTTCCCCCGACCTGCCACTCACATATAGAAAGTTAACCCATACTAGTTGTTCATCATTACTGCTTTTATATTTCTATAAAGTTTCATGAAAATATCTTGAATTGTTTTCAAGCTATAGACCGGACATTAAATTATCATTGTCGAATTTTCAAAGGGGGATAACTCCAAAAATGTATAGACAATAGTTACTGTTCTTGTATTCTGCATGTCATCTGATGAGGCTTTATATTTCTATGAAGTTTCATGAAAATATCTTGAACGGTTTTCAAGTTATAGAGCGGACATAAAATTACAATTGTCGAGTTTCAAACGAAGAATAACTCCAAAAATGTATAGACAAGAGTTACGGTTCTTGTGTTCTGCATGTCGTCCGATGATGCTTTATATTTCTATGAAGTTTCATGAAAATATCTTGAACGGTTTTTGAGCTATAGAGCGGACACGAAATTACCATTGTCGAATTTCAAAGGGGAAAAACTCCAAACTATATGGATAAAAGTTACGGTTCTTGTGTTCTGTATGTCGTCTGATGATGCTTAATATTCCTACAAAGTTTCATGAAAATATCTTGAACGGTATTTAAGTTATGGAGCGGACACGAATTTACCATTGTCGAATTTCAAATGGGAATAGCTCCAAAACTGTATGGACAAGAGTTACGGTTCTTGTGTTCTGCACGTCGTCTGATGATGCTTTATATTTTTTATGAAGTTTCGTGAAAATATCTTGAACGGTTTTCAAGTTATAAAGCGGACACGATTGCGTGACGGATGGAAAGACAGACAGACGGACAGACATCAAAGGCAAAAACAATATGTCTCTCTCCCCCCCCCACCCCCCGCCTTCCCCCCCCCCCGCACCCCCCCCCCACCACCACCAACCCTGTCACATAAATATGCAGAAATCAGTTTGTTAGGTAACTCGGACGCAGATTGTCAACAAGTTCCGCATATTCAATTTTTCTGAATTTTTCACAAAAATGTTGCATGTAAAACATCAATAATTCAAATTCAGCAAAGAAAAAAAATGAATATTATATTAGACAAAAATTAAAAAAAAAAAAAAAAATCACTTTACTATAGAAATTGCGTAGGTCAGACCAATTTTGGCCGTAAATTTAATTTTAGAGTAAATATTTGAGATTCTAACTCTATGCGCCTACATAGGCAATGGAGAAAGGAGAATTTGAAGGACATTGTTTTTCTTTTCTTTTTTTTTTCAATGATTTTTGTGTGTTAGAATCGAGATAGATTCTAGCTACTTGATACATGGTACATGATTTTAATATAGCTTGACAGATCACTATCTGTCGGCCAGTAACGTTGTAAGTGTATAGATCACTCGCGCCTGGCGCTTGTGATTTATCCACTTTTACGACTGACCTCCAGCCAGTGATCTATTAAAGTTCCTCAACCCTATTTAAAAATTCCCCCACACAGATTTTTAACTTCATCAGAGTCTAACTGGAAGACTATTATGAAGTCAAATTTAGATATCAAATGCCAATGATGTTGGTTTATCCACAAAGAGCCTGAACAAAACAACAGAACTACACATTAAGAAGCATTTGTGTCGAAAATTATGTCATTGCACGTATTCAAATTCTTTTTAGTTGAGAATGTTTTGAAACATACCCTAACTACATGTATACTGGAGATAACCATAGCTAATTATCGTATATGTCACCGGTATTTCATGAACACACTTGTATTGCCTTGCAGTACAGGCCGGCTTTTATAGCGACGCGGTAGAGTGCAGGACTTCCGGTTCAGAGGACCGGGTTCGATCCCCGGTCGGAAAAAAAATGTGATTTGCATTTTTTTCACCTATTACATATACTAACCACTAAACACGAACAGAACTTTACACATTATTTCTAGGTAGCCAATTATTCATGAAGCCTGTATTCCATCTGGTCCACAATTTTTAAGGCATGCAAGCAAATGGAGACTCACCATGTCTAAATCAACACAATGACACGCGTACCCAACTAAAACTCCACTCAGTCTGAGCAGGGTCTTCGCCGTGGGCTCAGTGGATTAACAAACACGCAAGGTTTCTTTCTGCGACAGTAAAGACTCTGATCAGACTGGGATTACACATCCGAGTCGTTCACTGGGAACACAGATCATAATGTTATTTTTGTCATGCTGTGGCTCATTTAAGAAGCAAAAGGGTTTAAATATATTATTTCGCAGATAGCACGAATCCAGCTGATTCTGTTAGATAGTGTCATGTCACTCCTTGTCCAATATTGATCCTGATCATCCAGGCGCTCTACGCACTGGGTGAAAACACAGGTAATCCCCTATACATGTAGTATCCTATGCAATTCGGTAATATTTTATATCGTCATATCTTAAAAAAAAAAAAAAAAAAAAAAAACTACCGCAGATTTTTTAATGGGGTTTTCAGCATGTATTTGAAATATAATCTTCTCTGGATAAATGAAATATTTCAACACGGTCCAACATTTGAAAGGAAATGTCAAGATTTTAAGCACTTTTAAATAAGCGCCTGGCCATGTTTTCACCTGGTATATAAGTGCAATTCTTCACCTGGAAACAACATTTGGCCCTAATACAAGACAAGACACCCAGATTACTAAACAAGGGAATGCCGAGGTTGAACAATTTCTTTCTTCACTTCATAATTTTGAATTACACTGTACCAGCCGAAAACTAACCTCAGATTTGCAGAATTGTGATTGTTACAGCCAGTGATTGCACGTAGATGCATGATACCCCGTCCTGCATTTACAGAATTGAGAACAGCCTGTTAAGGGTGACCAATATTATTGTTTGGCATATTTTCTCTGTATTCGAACCGCAAAGGCTCTGCAGCTGTGTGCGTGCGCAGACTTGTCCTAACTTTTGCTGGTCGCACATGTTATAAGAACCATCATTCATGAGCTGGCTCCTGTTGGTGACCCCTAGCTGCAGCCGGCCTTTGAACTATGTCGCTCGGAAAGGGGGATAAACGAAAAGACTTTGTTTTATTCATCACAAGCTCAACCGTCCATATTGGCACATAGAGATTGATCCAAAACATAACAAAACCAACAAAATTACTGTGTGCCTATCGAAGTCGACTCAGATCAGCTTGGACATTCTCCCAGGCTGACCAGTTTTCGCTGTCCGCGTGAAGAAAACATGGATCCTAAGATACCTATTGAGCGCACGAAGGGAAAACCCTGATCAGACTGGCCGGATTCCTAGGCTGATCTGAATCATCGCTGGGCGCACTGTTATTTTGTTGGTTTTGCCATTTGGCTCATTTCATAATTGTACCTTAAGCTACCCACTGAGCGCATGTAGCGAAGGCCAGGATCAGAATGCTCGAATGCTCAGGATGACGCTTCTGCGCACATGCATCATTTTCTTGTTCTTTTTGAGTCTGCTAGCGACAGCTAGCAGGCTCTTTGCAATCGCATGGGGTTTTACTACGTCACGAGCGGATTCTCATCACAGCTATTTATGCGTATATTCATACGCGCACTACTTCTTAATCAGACGCAATGCGGCACTATTACGGTGAACTGAATGTGAAGCAGCGGAATTTTGTATGGCTTTTTTATTTCGCTAGTATAACTGTAACTGAAATCGATTTAGATAATGCAATTTGAAACACAGACTTCAAAATTCGGTGTAGTAATACACGCGCTACTTTTGTCAAGGCGGTAACTCGGCACGGGGCCCTACTAATCACCCCATGGCACCCCAGGGCACCCCATGGCACCCCACGGCACTAAATTATTTCATTGTATTTATTAATTAAATGCTGAAATTACACCAGGGTATTAGTTTTATGTATCCAAATTTGTTTTTGTGATAGTTTAAGTAAATTTATAAAATTGCACTAGAATAATCGTGGAGCTACATTAGGTGTTGAATTTGTATGAATTGGAGCATATCTAGAGTTGAACTTTCATAAGTCTAGAAATTGAAAATTGCTGCTGGAGATACACTCGTTTGGAATAATCAGGTGATAAACTTCATTGGAAAATAAAGAGGTTCATTGCTCCAATCACTGCATTGGCCTATATATGCAGATAATAAAATGGAATTTTTGTGAAGAAAGAAACAAAACAGAAGAGAAATAATTATATTTAGTTTTTCAGTACATGGTTAGATTATTTATGTATATCTGTTTCACACAGGTGCCTCAGTAAAGACCCTATTTATACATTAAAAGAAGTAGAATGCATTTCCGTCTGACTGATTTTGATAAATTGATAGTGAAAGCATGTAGTACGGAGTGTTCATGTTGGTTGTTTTTCAAGGAATAGTAAATTTTCTCACAAAGCCTTGTCTTTGAATGTAAATTTAATATTTGATGAAGCCACTGGTTGTAAGCAAGTGTGAAAATATGGGTATAGAGCAAAATCCAGGACCATCAAATCATATAAATCTACAAGAAAATGCATCTGTATTATTGCAAGGAAGTATGCATCAAGGAGATGAGATATTTAGTCCTGATTCAAGAGGGTGTCAATGCCTACCATGTTGTTTAGTATTTTTGGTGAAAACTGTACAGAAAAGGATATGTACCAGCATGTGGAATGTGAACAACATGAATGAAAGTATGTTTGCGGGAGATAAATTATACAAGTATGCAAAAAAGAATTCCAAGACATATCATGACTATTTAGAGCCATGTGATTTGCCATCTTATTTTTCACTTGACAACCAGCATTATCACTGGAATTTAAAAAAAAAAAAAAAAAAAAAAAAAAAAAAAAAAAAAGAAAGAAAGAAAGAAAGAAACAACCTTTTTAGGAAATTTGAATATGATATCCTCAGTGGAGTATCCTTTCCTTGATTTGGAGACAGCACTCGCTATGACTTTCTCATTCAACCCATATGTAGTCTTCATTTGCAACGGCTTTTCCATTGCATTAATGGAACAAGGTGACTGTTTCTACCTTTTTGACTTACATGCAAGAGATTCAAATGGAATACCAAATGTTAATGGCAAAAGCATTTTGTTAAAGAAAACAAATATAGCTGGCATTTCCTTACATTTGCGTAGATTGTTTAGTTCTGATAATTCCATTACTACAACAGCGGTGAGTCAGTTTGATTTGCATTTGCTCTGTATATCTCATGTTTGCAGGGAGACCATAAAACGATACCAACGAGCTGGGGTTCAAATTTGTGACATAACTTCCTATCATCCTTTACAAGAATGTATTTCATTTGAGTTGTGTCCATCACAGCCTGATGCTTCCTCCCTGCTTGCTGACAGCTTAAATGAACACGGTTCCGCATTACTTGATTCACCCCTTTTATGTGAAGAATTGCAAACCTCCCTGAATAAGAAACGTAGATTAAATGACACATCAAAAGATGGTTTGAGCAGTAAGAAATTTAAAAAACAAGGAAAGTTCTATAGTCACACAGTTTCACAAGTTGGTGTCTTGTGGTCTCCAGTACATATGTACAAGTTGTAGTCAAACATTTTTCAGACATTCTGTTGTTAAATTTGATATTCAGGGTCTAAAGCCTGTGATGAAAAGACTCTGTACATTAGGACATAAAAGTGTGGAGGATAAAGAATGGATCTGTCAATAATGTGCTAATAGTTTGAAGAAAAATAACGAACAAATATTTTCCTTTTTGTCAAGCCCGCTTGCGCTGAGCAAGACACAGTCACCACAGCTGCATTTGAATGTATATTAGTGCGTCCATCCGTATTTGTCCGTCCTAGCTAGAAATTTTGCATGCAGAATCATCTTACAGTGTAGTTTGAAATTTCTCCAAAACTTGGCCCTGAGGTCAGAGTTGTCAAGGACATGCACTTATCAGCAGAATTTAAGAGTTTTTAAAGAAAGTCCTCTTTTCAGGAAGTACAATGCCCAGATGCTTGATATATTCCATAGAGCTCCATCTTATGGTGTAGTATTGGTAGCATTGGAATGCCACCTATCTTCTTTGCATGTATTATGTTCGCATAGAAGATACACAGCACTCCATCAGTACTTTACAAGCTAGCAGACTCTTAGGACTATCAGTCCTTTGACTTTTTCATGCTGTGACTCGTTTCATAAAAAAAGGGACCATCACTGAGTGCGAAGTAACATGCTCTCCTCACTAATGACCGGTGCACATTTGACAGCTGTTCTTGCCTACATCAGGATAAACGGTGTGTACAATCAGATATTCAACTTGGTCAAAGGGTTTCTTGAACAAAACTTATTCGCCTTTTGATTCAAGGAAAAAATATCAACTTTTAGGCTTGTAGGCAACAGCTAGAATATATATAGAAATATTTTTGGGTGTGTAATAGTGATATCTAGGTACTACTACCCTCGGAACTGGAAAAATACTGCTCTCGTTACCTTGTACGACGACTATACAATTAGGACAGGAGGTCTAAATTGTTGCATTTCCATCATTTTCTAAAATTAACATATTTTCAATGCCGCTTTGTATGCTCGCAATTATGTTGTTAAAGAGATAGGGTATGATCATATCTATGTACTAGTCTACTACCCAGATTCGATCACAAATTGCCTATATGATGGTCAAAACTGGCCATAAAAAGCCAAATCGTATACTTTAAGCCTTCTCATGTTGAACACGACATGCCCTGTCTTAGCAAACAGTGTAGATCCAGACCATTAAATATGTGAATTTCTATCAAAAACCCGGATCAAGTATCTGATTGCCTGGAAAATAGAAGTGAGCATGGCATCTTAATTTATTCAGCATGACAAGGGTTAACACGCTCTGACCGCTATGTCAGTCACCTTTTGGTGCTTATAATAGCTGAATGTAAGTCAAAATGTATGGTTATGCCCTACTTGCTGAACGATTAGCATGCTGGGTAAAGTTTTCAGCAGACGACAGTTTGCAATAGTTTCCTTAAATTGTCTCAGAATATAGGCTTTGATGTTAATTTGCATAAAATGTTAAAAGCCTATTTTCTGAAAAAAAAAAACATATATTGAATTGTCGTCTGCTGAATTTTAGACACCATTTTACATGGTCCTGACCTCATGCAAACATTTTAAAGTCGCTGATAAAGTATAAATAATTCAGGTCATTGTGACACAACCAGTAAAATGTTTTAAGCTTAAAGTGTTGAATTTAAATTGTGAATTGACATATAAAAGTAGGGACTGATATTTTTTCTGAATTATCTTAGAGAAAAGGGCTTGGTATCTTTCTGAAATGTCTGGATATACAGTATGAATTTATTGTCTACGATACGTCTCCTAAAATAGGCTTAATATTCTTCTGAATCGTCTTCTAAAATAGGGCTTGATATCTTTCTGAGTTACCTAAAATAGGGCTTGACATCTTCCTAAATTGTCTTCTAAAAGATGCTCGATATCTTTCTGAAGTGTCTCCTTAACCCTAGTCCTGCTGAATAAATTAAGATGCCATGCCCACTTCTAATTTTCAGCCAATCAGATTACTTGATCCGGATGGTTGCTATAAATTCATATACTTAATGGCAAACAGTGCAGATCCAGATCAGTTGGCTTCTTCAGAAGCCAACTGATCTGGATCTACACTGTTTGCAAAGGCAGGGTATATCCGGGTTCAGCAGGACAAGGGTTAAAATTTGTCACCTACAATAGGGCTTGATATCTTTCGAAATTGTATATAAAAAGGCTGGATATTATTCTGAATTGTCACAAAAAAAGGGCTTTATATCAATCTGTATTGTCACCTATAATAAGGCTTGATATTTTCTGAATTGCCTCCTAAAAATTCTAATTTTAAAATGTATTATCTTACTGAATGGTTTTCTAAAATAGGGCTTGGTGATATTATTATCATTCTGAACTGTCACTCAAAGCAGGGTTTGATATCACTCGGAAGTGTCTCCTAAAATAGGGCTTGGTATCTTTCGGAATGTGTCCTAAAATAGTATTTGATATCATTCTGAATTGTCTCTAAAACATGGCTTGATATTTTTCTGAATTGTCACCTGAAACAGGGCTCGATATCTCTGTCTCCAGAAAAAAGGGTTGATACCTTTCTGAAAGAAAATAGGGCTTGATATCTTACTTAACTGTCTCCTAAAAGCGATTTTGATATCGTTTTGAAAAGTTTTCTACAAAGAGCGTGATAACTTTCTGAATTGTCTCCTAAAGTCGGGCAAGATATCTTTCTGAATGGTCTCCTAAAACAGGGCTTGATATCATTCTGAACTGTCATCCAAGACAGGGCTTGATATCATTCTGAATTGTCTCCTAAAATAACACTTCATATCATTTTGAATTGTTGTCTAGAAAGGGCTTCATATCCTTCTGAATTGTCTCCTAAAATAGAGCTTCATATCATTCTGAATCGTCCCCTTAAATAGGGTATGATATCATTCTGAATCGCCACCTTAAAACAGGGTTTGATTATCTTTCTGAATTGTCTCAAAAAATTAGACAGTATTTTTTTAATAGTCTCCTGAAATATGGCTTGATATCATACTGGGTTTGATATCTTTCTGAACTGTCACCTGAAATAGGGCTTGATATACTTCTACATTGTCGTTTAAAACAGGGCTTGAAATCTTTCTGTATTGTCTCCTACAATAGGGATTAATACATTTTGAATGGTCCCCTAAACTGGAATATGATACCTTTCTAATAGAGGATTTGATATCTTCTCAGTTGTCACCTAAAATAGTCATTTATATCTTTCTGGATTGTCTCAGAAAATACGGGTATTAAAACAATTCATTCAGTGGTGTCGACAAAGAGTTGAACAGCATTATAGGCTTAAAATAAATAAGTTAATGGAGTCCAACAAATTATTGAATAGACATTACTGTTTAAACACAAATAATTTAGTAGTGTTCACAAAGACTTGGAAATGATTAGTATTACAACACAAATAATTCAGTGATGTTCATAAATAGTCGAAAATCATTGTTGTCTAAACGCAAATATTTCATAGGTGTCCACAAAGAATTGAAAATCGTTGTTATCTAAACACAAATAATGCAATGCAGTCCACAAAGAGTTGAAAAGCGTTGTTGTCTAAACACAAATAATGCAATGCAGTCCACAAAGAGTTGAAAAGCGTTGTTGTCTAAACACAAATAATGCAATGCAGTCCACAAAGAGTTGAAAATCGTTGTTATCTAAACACAAATAATGCAATGCAGTCCACAAAGAGTTGAAAAGCATTGTTGTCTAGACATAAATAATCCAGTGGAGTCAACAGAGGGTGGAAAACCAGGGCCCAGTTGTTCAAAGCTAACGACGTCGTTAGTTAACGATTTGTTAAAATTTACATCGAGTGATACGCAAATATGCTGAAATTTTTTGCTGAAAAAATGTGAGTAGCTTTTGCAGTGCAAAAGCTACTCACATTTTTTCAGCAAAAAATTTCAGAATATTGTATATTGAATCCACTAAAACAGTTAACGAAATGACCCTTAACGAGCTCGTTAAGCTAACGACGCTTTGAACAACCGGGCCCAAGTTGTCCAAACTTAGATAATACAGCAGAGTTCACAAAAAGTTAAAAAAAAAAAGCAATGTTGTCTAAACATGAATTATTTCAGGGGATCCACAAAGAGTTGAAATTCATTATTATCTAAACACTAATAACTGAGTCCGAATAAGTTGGTGGTAAATAATTTTGTACCATTTCGTATCCTCAACCGTATCCTCTGCCAATACAAACAAGCAAATTCAGAGAACTCTTGTTCCCTGCGGCTGTCATTTTATCAAAAAGGATTTTTTTTTTTTTTTTTTTTTTTTTTTTTTTGCAGTATTAAACTTCTTCATGCACTAATATGTCTTTAATGATTCTGCAAATTATTAGAATGTGTCAACAAATACTTTAAGATTAGTTTATTCTACCTCAGATGCACTATCTCAAACCATACAAAACACATTTATCAAGAATTACCAAAGATGGCTGTTAAAAAGCTGTCGTTTTGACGAAAATGATTTTCAGCATCATACTTTATGCACATTTCAATATGCCTGTAATGAGTCTGCAAAGTATCAGATTGCTTCAATAAATACTTTGAGACGCGTTGATTTGTCGTGTTGGATCTATTTAGCCATCTCAAAGCATTTTACAAGAATAACAAAGGTAAATAACTCTAAAGGAATTGACCCCTAGGCCCGTATTTTTCTCTAACAGAAACATTTCATCAATATAATTATTTATGCAAAATATGAAAAGATTCCTTAAATCATTTAGCAAGATAAGAAGCAGAAACCAAAACACGGACAGACATACGGACGAATTTGTTCAGCATCATACATCCCCGTGTACATGTTCAGTATGTCTGTAATGAGTCTGCGGAAGTATAAGATTGCTTCAACAAATACTTTGAGACGAGCTGATTTCACCGTGCATGCACTATATAGTCATGCCAAAGCAATTTTTTTAACAAAGCGAAATAACTCTGACTGAATTAATCCCTGTGTCCTTATTTTTCTCTAACAGCAACATCTCATCAATATCAGCATTTATGCAAAACATTAAAAGATTCCTGGAAGCTGGAACCAAACCGTAACGGATGGACATGCGGACGGACGGACGCATTAAAACAGTATACATTCCCCCTTGCCCCCTGCCACCCCCGCCTCCCCCCCCCCCCCCAACCCACGCACACATATCTTATACACAGTTTATGCGGCGGGATATATCCCTTAATTTTCTCTAACAGTTGCATCTCATCAATATCAACATTTATCATTTATGTAAACTATGAAAAGATTCCTTAAAGTATTATTTACAATATAAGAAACAGAAACCAATGGGCGGCCAGACAACGTGAAAACAGTATACCCACCAACACACATAAATGCAGTTTGCGAAGGAGGGGGTAAGGGTATGTGTGTGTGTGTGGGGGGGGGGGGGGTGGGGGTATAATGATTTAGCAATAACACCAAGTGCACATGTACATTTTCAGACCATGACAAAAACACTTGTGATGTGTCAAAATGATCTGCCTATGTACCCCGTTTGATAGTATTGGAGCTCGAAAAAGGACTTAGAAAAAAAGTGAGGAAAAAATCAGGATTAATACCAAATCACATGCACATCATCAGACTATGAAGAAAAAAAAATTGCAAAGGTTAAAAAGGATTGTCATAAACGTGTGGGAGGAGTTGCGCACATAAGATTCCCCGCTACATATATACTTTGATAGTATTGGATCTCGATAAATGACTAAATTGAAAAAAAAAATGAGGAAAAAAAAAAACAAACAAAAAAACAAACAAAAAAAAAACAACAAACAAAAACACAAAAAAACAGAATTATACCTAAAGCACATGGACAACTTCAAACCATGCCGAACGTCTGTAAAATTTAAAAAAAAAAAAAAAAAAAAAAAAAAAAAAAAAGATTGGCACAAACGAAAGGGAGGAGTTGCGCACACAAGGCACGAACTACCTACACTCTTTGATAGTATTGGCGCTCGAAAACAAAAAAGTAGAATACGAAAAAAGTGAACAGAATATATTTTCAGGATTATACCCAAAGCAGAAGCACATCTTCTCTCCATGGTAAACATCTGTAATTGCACAAGGATTGTGCAAAAAGTGTACCTACTGTCATGGGGTCATGGGTCGGAACCACGCATTAAGGAATTACAGAAAGCTGAATGCTATGTTCCTAACTTTTCTTTCGAAATGGCGGGGGTAATAATTCATTGGAGTGCCCATTTCTTGTCTAAACAAATAATTCAATGGAGTCCACAAAGAGTTGAAAAATGATGTCTAAACACAAATAATTTATTGGAGTCCACAAAGATTTGTAAAGCGTTATTGTCTAAAAACAAATAATTAAATGGTCCCCATAAAGAGTTAAAATCCATTGTGGTTTAAGCACAAATAGTGGAAGAGTTGAAAGGCATTGCTGTCTAAGCACACATAATTCAGTGATGTCCACAAAGAGTTGAAAAAAATGTTGTCTAAACACAAATAATTGGTATTCACAAGAAATTGAAACTCATTGTTGTCTTAACACAAATAATTCAGTCATGTCCATAAAAAAGTGAAAACCATTGCTGCCTGAACATAAATATAAATAATTCAGTGGAGTCTACAAAGAGCTGAAAACCATTGATGCCTAAACGTAAATAAATCAGTGGAGCCCACAAAGAGTTGAAAGGCATTGTTGTCTAAACACAAATAATTCATTGGAGTCCACAAAGAGTTGAAAACCATTATTGCATAAACATAAATAATTCAGTGAAGTCCACAAAGAGTTGAAAACTATCGTTGGCCTGAAAACTATTGTTGCCTAAACATAAATAATTCAATGGTTTTCACAAAGAGAAAAAAACAACATTGTTGTCAAAACACAAACAACACAATGGTGTCAACAAGAGTAAAAAAGTGTTGTTGTTAAAGCAAATAATTAAATGGATTCTACCGAGAGTTCATTAATTTGATGGAGTCCATAAAGAATTGTAAAGCATTGTTGTAAAATAAAACAAAATAAAAATACAGTTGACTCTCGTTATCTCGACCTCGCTTATCTCGAATAACCGCTTATCTCGAAGCGAAAATCTGGTCCCTGCCTATACATGAAAACCTAACAACAGATGGAAAATATTGTAGAAAGGAGGAGAAATTGCTCCTAAGGAGCAATTTCTCCTCTTTTCCACAATATTTTCAATATATCTCTACCTTCAAAAGTCCAATTACCTATCAGTTTGTTAAATGTGGTTAATCAAATTTTTTTTCTCCTCAATTCTGCAAACCTGATATGTCGAACTACGGATATCTCGAAGTATTTCAGAGAGTCCCTTGGAGTTCGAGATAACGAGAGTCGACTGTAAATAAATAAATAAATAAATAACCCAGTGGTGTCCACGAAGAGTTGAAAAGAATAGTTATCTTAGCACAAATAGTTCAATGGAGCCCGCTAATAGTTGAAAATAATTGTTGCCTAAACGCAAATATTTCAGTGGAGTCCACAAAGAGTTGAAAATTATTGTTGCCTAAACGTAAATAAATCAGGGGAGTCCACGAAGACTTTAAGAGCACTGCTGTCTAAACACAAACAATTCATAGGAATCTACAAAGAGTTTTAAATAGTTGCTGTCTAAACACAAATAATTCAGGAGTGTCCACAAAGAATTGTAAACCACAGTTGCCTAAACATAAACAATTTAATAGAGTCCACAGAGAGTTGAAAAGCAGTGCTGTCTAAACACAAATAATGCAATGTTAAAAAAATGTGTTGAAAAGCATTGTTGTCTAAACACAAAGAACTCATTGGAGTCCAGAAAGAAAGAGTTGAAAATCGTTGTTGTCTAAATAGAAATAACTCAGTGGTGTCCGCAAAAAGTTGAAAACCATTGTTGGCTCACTGTTTTTTTGTTTTTTTTTAACTCGAAACTCACTTTTCTTACTCGAAACTCACTACTCGAAAAACAGAAACTCTAAATCCGGATACTGCTAAGTTATAACATCAAACTTTAATGCACCGATTGAAATCATCATTTAAATGGTTTACATCTTGTGAACGAGACCATGCATACAATAAAGACCCTGGCAAACCTCACATCAACTGCATCTTTACACTGAGTTCGCAGTTATCAGACATACGTGAATGTGGAGGAGAGAGCACTTTCCGTTCGGATGTAAAAGAGAAAGTTCTGCAGCCACAATAAATTAAAACTAATTCATTAATGGATTACTATGTACAAGATGTAAATAACGTATGTGTTTTTATTGCCCTGCACAGTATCCCCGCTATCCTCCTACCATCCCCGTAGGTGGGTTAGAGCGGTGGATTAATGGATTACCATGCACAAGATAGAAATAAAATATGCGTTTTTGACAAGATGATATGGATCGCATACGCCCTGTGCAGTAAACAGTGTTTATATAATCTCCCTTGGCAATGCGAAATCCCTATTCAAATTTGCTTTGGGCATACCATCTTTATTTGGGAACCCTTAGTGCCAATGTGGGTGTAAACAATGTGACGTGAACGCAAATCGCATCAAGGGAGCATGCGTTTTAGTGGACTTATAGTAAATCTTACTTTAGTTACCTCTGACGTCACTTTGATGCATAAGCAAGTTCAGAATTTATTCTGTAATGATTGTTCTGTTACTCACTTTTCTTACTCGAAACTCACTTTTCTTACTCGAAACTCACTTATCAAGTGAAAGTGAATCACATCCGTATTCCAGTGCCGTTTCCTCCAGAACTGAACAATGGGAAGTTCATAAATTTAGACTTACTTTTTTAGCGGAATGCACAAGCCACTGCCCTCACTACCCCAAAGCCACCTACGGGGATGGGAAGGGGATAGCGGGGATAATGTGCAGGGCAGCTCCCTGCAGTGCCGGGTTTGTGCTGTTGCACTATAAGTCCCCAGTGGAATTTACTGTATGAAAAGAGCGGTGCTATGACTGTCAGCAGGTCCCCGCAGTGCAGGGCTTTCAGCAGGGCTGTAATTAATAAAAAGTTTATCCTTCTCGTTAATTGTGCCCAGCTGGGTCTACATGCTCTCTCAGACTTGTAGACGCAAGATTCCCCTGTTAAATCATTCAATGGCGACCCAAAGAGTCGAAAAGCATTGTCGTCTAAACATAAATAATTCAGTGGTATCCATAAAGATATGGAACCAGACTACTACTGACGTTACGCTGTTTTAGTACCCTGAAAAATAGTCATATCTAAAAACAGTACTGAGTAGATGTTGTATACAGTGTAAGGTAAAAACGTTTATTTTAGGCCTAGAGGTAAAGAATTCCAGGCAATAAAAGATTCTGCAGGGAACATTTTGGCTGTGTGGAGTGCTACAAAGAGTCGGTTGGTCATTCCTGTTTTTGACCTTGAACCGGAGGAGTGTTTTCGGGATGTCACGTAGCGGGCAACGTCATGTGTTTTCGAAGTGGTGAAGACGACACGAAAATCCCAGGATCTCTTGCTGACAAGTGATTATCACATCCCACCAAAACCTGGATCTAATTTGGGACCATAAAACTGTAACAGGTGCGACTTTTTAACCCCTAGAATTGTAGCCTATGGAGAAATTAATAGGGGTATATACCACCTATAACAGCCAGACTGTTATTGACATTACACTGTTTAGTGCAGGTTATATTTTATTTCTTTTGAGATCATTGGGCCCATCCTGGTTATTTTGAAAATCGAATGCCGCTTAAGTCAGCGCTAGTGGGGCGTATGCAGCCTTGCAAACTAGTTGTAGTTATATATTTTGGATTCATTTTATGTTCATAATTTCATTATGTAGTTCGAGATCTGTACTTGGATTCATTCTATCGTTATGATTTTATTCTGTAGTTCTATACTTGGATTTATTCTATATTTATCATTGTATTCTTTAGTTCTATATTTGGATTCATTCTCTTTAACATTTCAGTCTTTTTTTATCATTTTATTATGTATGTTCCGTTTGTAGTAAATATGTGTTCGTTACTATTGTTCTGTACTGTAGTTTTAGCTCCTTTTTATTTCATACAGAGCTCTAGATAAGAGGGAGTAAAGGGTATTTCAGCATTGAATTTTTGAAAATCAGCATTGAAATTGAAGTTGAGGGGGTAAAACTACTCAATGAAATTTTGGATTTCAGCATTGAAATCAAATTTAGGGGGTAAAATTTTTCAGTAAACTTTACATCTTTTAGTATATTTAGGAATTTCCCTCACTTGATTCTTTTGTGAGCAGTAGCAGTGCACAATATCAGAAATGGTTTAACCCTTAAAGCACCAATGACAAATACACTTCTAAGTGTTTTTTGTCTTATTTTTCAGATAAAATAAAGCTTGGCATTTGATGTGAATTGTCTGCTTAGCAGACAATTCACATCAAATGCCAAGCTTTATTTTCTTTGAAGAAGTTAGAATTTTGTATGCTATACTTATGTTTGGTGCTTTAAGATTTAAGCGTTAAGCATTGCAAATGGGCATTTAAGCATTAAGCTTTAAAGCAGGTGGTAGAATACTCATTGTACCAAAACCTTATCTAGAGCACTGTTTCATATTTAATCTTTTTATTATATACAAGGTAATGAAATATATAGAGGATATTCAAATGTTTGGAGTGAATATGACTTTTATTTCATCGAGTGAAGTGAAAAAATGTATATTTCATGAGTGCCGAAGGCACGAATGAAATATACATTTTTTCACTTCACGAGATGAAATAAAAGTCATATTCACGACAAACATTTGAATTTTCTTTTTATTATATACATCACTTTCGATAGAAAAGATGCAAATCTTGTATTTGCAAGGGAAAGTCTGACACGCAGTTTTGTCCCTTGGCGCCATGACGTTCATGTTTTGTTTTGTTTGGTGACGTTAGATATGACGTCAGAAACGCGCATTGGCGTGTAAAAATAAAATAAAAAGAAAATTTACTCTTTTTCAGTGAATACCATAAAAATTTTCATCTCGTGTAATGAAAACATTAATGTAAATAAGAAAAAAGTAGATCCAGATCTTATATTTTTCACTGCTCAGAGGAGTGAAAATATAAGTTTTATATTTTCACTAGTGAAAATATAAAACTTATATTTCACTAGTGAAAATATGCATTTTATTTCATTAATAATTCTCTATATTTCATTACTTTGTATATAATAAAGAGAATTATTAATGAAATAAAATACATATTTCGAAAAAGTTATATTTTCACTAGTGAAAATATAATTTATATTTTCACTCCTCTGAGCAGTGAAAAAATATAAGATCTGGAACTACTTTTTTTCTTATTTTTTAATGTTTTCATTATACAAGATGAAAATTTTTATGGTATTCACTGAAAAAGAGTAAATTTGCTTTTTATTTTATTGTTTACAGGCCAATGCGCGTTTCTGACGTCATACCTAACGTCACCAAACAAAACATGAACGTCATGGCGTCGACGTCGACTTTCCCTTGCAAATGCAAGATTTGCATCTCTTCTATCGAAAGTGATGTATATAATAAAAAGAAAATTCAAATGTTTGTCGTGAATATGACTTTTATTTCATCTCGTGAAGTGATAAAACTCATGAAATATACATATTTTCACTTCACTCGATGAAACAAAAGTCATATTCACTCCAAACATTTGAATATCCTCTATTTATCCAACTTGTTTGATTCTTATTTCCTCATAGAATATATGTCTTGGGTAGTTGTTTAAATCGCCTAAATAAGGCGTTTCTAACTAATATCCAAAACATGTGTGTCTTGAAGTATTAAATATAATGTTCCTGCATAACTTCTGACTAACTGTCACCTTTGACTGAAGGTTTCGTGTTAGTCCAATTATTATTACAACGAATTTTGTCGTTGTATCGAGTGTCGGTATTAAGAGGGCTGAATGCTGATTAACGTTAGAGGAAACGTCGGTCAGATGCAATATAAATAGAATAGCAATACTTTAATAGTTAAATGTTACTAAACTACATGTAACAGTTTGATTATTGAATATAAAATGCGAAACACAATATAAACGATGTTTCACAAGATGAAAGCAAAACACACACACACACACACACACACACACACACACACACACACACACACACACACACACACACACACTGGCATGCACGCGCGCATACACACAGAGAAGCGTACAAAATCGACGGACTTGCCGGGACCGGGACTCGAACCACGGATCCCCCACTTACAGGGCAGATGCAAATAAAATAGAGAGACATGTAGATCAGTCTCTGTATAAATTATGTATTGTACTTATCACTGGCTTAATGCTGTTTTCGTGTATTATATTGTGGCTAGTTTCTTTTTTTTTTTTTTTTTTTTTTTTGCTCCTGATTTAGGAATAGCTATCAAATAAGCAAGGAAAGAGTTTTGATAGACCGTCTGTTTTCTTTAATTTAAGAAAATAGTATACCCATGTTCTAAACCAATAACAAGTCTAATCGACATGTTGAAAACCAATCAAAAAATATACAATATTAATCGACAATTAAGAAATTTGACATAACTGATTAAATATGGGACAGAACTTAAATAACGCAGAACAGAAATAAATAAAGGTCCAATACAAATCAATCAGTAAAGATAAGAAATAAACAAAGAATAAAACAGACATGAAAATATTGAATGGTGTAACGTTCGACATGTCATAACATATCGGGACCGCTGGTCACACTCTCCTCCTTTGCCACTTTCTGGGCTTACTCAGCGGACGGCAACAGGAATATAAATGGTTTAGGATTGGGGATCTGAACGGTTTCTAAATTATTAGGCCTTGGTGGGTGGACCATGGCCCTGGGGGACCCTCTGAAACCCTCTTGCAAAACTTCATATCAATATCTATTGAAACCACAAATTTCAGAACAATCCGTCCAGTGGTTACTGTGAACACGTCCGAACAAAAATTGGCCAGGAAATAAAAAAGAAAAAAAAAAGTGGAAGAATAATAAAAAAGAAGATGAAGAAACGGAGCAAAAACAATAAGTCTCCCTACTTCGTTTGGGAGACTTACTAAGAAATATTAAACAAATGTGAAAGTATTGATGTGA
Organism: Anodontia alba; assembly: GCA_964016985.1. Classification (NCBI taxonomy): domain Eukaryota; kingdom Metazoa; phylum Mollusca; class Bivalvia; order Lucinida; family Lucinidae; genus Anodontia; species Anodontia alba. The sequence goes on from OZ024821.1 coordinate 31,325,667, forward strand.
ATAAAATATGTCCCAAGTCTTGTCTATGTAAAAAGATAGAAGTTATTTTCGGTACCGCCATTTCGGCCCGATTCAGTACACAGTCACCAAACCTAAAAAAAAAAGTCAATGACACATGCCTGGCTTTCCGCACTCTAATTACATTTTAAAATTAGATTTGTATAATGTCAATGTTTTTTTAATATTATTATTATTTCAGCGTAAATTCCAATCAGTTCTAGAGGCTTACAGAATTCCAGACAACCGCCAAATCAGCACTCTTAGTGCTTTGATTTCTAAATGCCAAGCTAGAATATGTAGTACCATCAACCTCTTTATAACACTATTGTTAGGGTCCATAGCATAAACTGTGTTAGTTAAACAACCGTGTTATATCCAAACAAAAATGTATAGATTATATTGAAAAATGACCATTTATGGTCATTTTTTCAATATAATCTATACATTTTTGGGATCCATCTTTGAACCGTGTTATATCCAAAACCGTGTTATAACGAACCGTGTTATGAAGAGGTTTTAGTGTTTTTTAATTAATAATATGAAAATCAAATCTCATGTAGTGAGATCTTGACGCTATACTTAACGCACTACACGTTGGTAAACTTTTCAGCAGGCGACATGTTGAAATACATTTCTTATTATTCCCAGAAAGCAGGATTTGACATTGTCAAATGCCAGATCCTGTTTTCTGGGAAAAATTAGAAAACAACATCATCAATATGATTAAAGCTGTGTAAGAAAAATCACTACTGACCTCTAACCTGCTGTACTCAAATAGAAGCAGACGACATTTTAATTTCCCCCTGCTAACCCTTAAAAAGTGCAAAATCATAGTAGGCGACATTTTGGTTTTCTAGTGATATACCCTTTATGATATTTGGTGTTTCATGTGCATCCAGACGAAGGTTCACATGAAATGCCAAGCCTTGTTTTCTCAGATTTAAAAAACAAACAAACAAACAAAAAACCCCTAAATCTCACCTCCTAAATTTTCTTCAGTATCTTATCTTATCTTATCTCCTATTTTGTGATTGCCGTTTATAACAGTCAACCTGGTACGCAGACTATGTACTTTTAACTCTTATCAGGCTGGTAACGAAATTATCTGACAATTTTTTTAAATGGGTTTCTTTTTTTCTCTCTCTTCAGGAAATAGGGCTTGACATTTGAAGTAACCTGGCTCGCTGGTAAACGATTCGCATGAAAATACGATCCTTGTAAAAAACGCATCAGATAAAAATAACATAAAACTATATGAATAAATGACTGACAAATTGCCGTAATCGACCTAATTACCGCACATACCCCTAGCGCACAGTCAAGCAATTTTGTTGTCTTCATATAGCAGCCCGTGTTCTTTTATCTCCTTCTTTATAAAAGCATATGTTATTGGTACTCATTTGAATTGCCTCGACTTCAAAGCATGTTGTTGGTACTCATTTGAATTGCCTACATATGTTGTTGGTACTCATTTGAATTGCCTCGACAAGTAGAAAAGCATATGTTGTAGGTATTTATTTGAACTGCCTCGAAAACAAGTCGAGGCAATTCAAATGAGTACCAACAAGATTACTTTTAAGTTGGGGCAATTCAAATGAGTACCAAAAACATATGCTTTTATAAAGAAAATCAGAAACACACACACACACACACACACACACACACACACACACACACACACACATCGTATTGCCATCATTAGATAAAGTCCTTCGCTTTTTTTAAAGTGTACATACCCTAAGTACAGGTGTTGAAAACCGAAGCGCACAGTGCGGTAATTAGGTCCAATACGGTAAGTATTGATTTGAGTTATATGCATTTTTTACGCGAATGCCATTGCTTGAAAAGAAAGACAATATATAGGATACAGAGAATTTTTTTTCAACGATTACCATGCAGTAAGAAAATTCAGCTAACGACATTTTGAAACAATTCTTTTTTCCTAGAAAATAGGATCTGACATTTGCAAATTCTCTTGAAATATTTTCCCATTTTTCCTAGGAAATAGGATCCTCCATTTCATGCAAATTATTTCCATTGTATGAAAAGTCAAATCCTATTTTTCTACAAAAAATATTTCAAAATGTCTGCTGAAATTTTACCCAGCATGCAAAGTGTTAACATACCTGGTATATACAATAGATTCTTAGTTTAGATTGTCGTGTCTGTCTGTTATTAAATCCTTTGTTTTCCAACAAGTCAAAATATCAGAATGAAACCAAGAAATGTGCTGTCGCGGCTTTATACAATGTGAACTTAAACTAAAATGACACCGTATAATAACATCGAGAAAATTGATCAAAGTACTGAGAGTACTTATAGGCCGGCTGCTTTAAATGTGTGTAATAGGGAGGGAGCTTATTCACAGATTGTTTCCAAATAGGTATATTTATACAAAACTCCTTTATTGATTTAATCATTTCAAAATTACCTGCTATTTAATCTGATATTTTTCTCAGTTACATGCATATGCTATTTTCTCAAGTTATCGTCTCCAAAAAGGGCATAATGTGCTAAATGCGGTTTTCGGCCTAGTTTTAGTATTTCGATAAAAATACCAGAATCTGTTTTACAGATATTGCATGTGAAATACTCCGAGAAAGATAACGAACCATCATTGCGTTTAACTTTCCAAAACAGAAGTGAAGCTACTTAATAATGACCATAATTACAAAGCACGGCCTTCGAAGTCAACGGAAAGATCTTAAAAAAAAAAACAACAAAAAAAAAACAAAAAAAAACAAAAAAAAACCGCAGAAATTGTTTTAATCTAATGCTGATTACCTTATTCAGACCAAGACCTTACCAGACTAGAGAAAGATGTACTTTTTGTGAGCTGGATAATGTCATCAAGGTGTACTAAACAAGCTTCCCAATAAGCATTCTTCATAAATCTACAGCGAGCCGTTATCGGCCCGGCAGCTACCCTGACGGGCCGATAACAGCTCGCTATAGATTTATGTAGAAAGCGGGGTTTCCAGTACAGTTCTTCTTGTATCAGGTCCACAAACCACAGGAGCGTGACGGGAGCATTGCCAAAACCAAAAGGTATAAATCAGAAGTAGAACAAGCTAGATTGAAAATGCAGTTTTTGTCCTTCGCTCTTCAAGACCCTAAAACATACACTGAGGTGCGGAAGACAGCTGTGCCGCTGAAATATCTAGACAACCATCCACTCGAAGGAGGAGGATGAGCTTTTTAATTTAGTGCTGAATTTTATCTATGATAACCTACAACAAAGGGAATGTTCCCTCTCTCTTTTCTTTCGTACCAACACCACAGGCGTGCTCTAGGAACGTTTGCTTTCTTCTGTAATATCATTTCTTCACAACTCTCTCGTTTGTTTCTCGATCCCAGACCTAAGGTGTGGTTGTATAGGACGGAATGGCTGATGAATCGGTCTAGTATCAGGATTGATTGTAGTTTTCACAATTTTTGGTTTAGTTATTTATTGGTGTATTGTAAAAAGCACTATGCGAAATTCAGAAATTTTCAATAGGTTTAACCTGCTCCAGACCTGTCTCCAAACTATCTACCCTACCGAGTTCTGATTACTTTGAGGAGATTAAATATTAATTTACATTCTATTTACATTTACCCATTGAATATAATGAAACTGTTGGTTCGTAAATAGGGACGATAAAACATTATAAAGATTTACAAATTTACTTCCGCTTAGTAAAGCACCAAGCGAAAAACAACTTATTGAAAGACGGCGAATGAAAAATAAAATGTGTGTATGTTTTTAATCCTTTCGAGACTACTTGGAAAGTCATTGGTAACAATGCAGTGTTGTTTCATATCTTTCAGGGTGTGTGGCGACAAACTGATGATATTTTTGTTTTCTAGAAAACAGGGTCTGACATTTTATGCAGATTATCTCCATTGGAGACAATTTACATGAATTATCAAATCATGTTTTGTGGGATAAAAAGAATATATTTCAAAATACTGTCTGCTGAAAATGAACCCACCATGCTAAGCGTCGAGGCGCCTGTCCTCTGAGAGCAAATCGATCTGCATTAAGCAATCCGTTACAAGGGGGCATATAAGTAGTTGTACTCGCTCTCTCCCTCCCTTTCTCTCTCAATCACACACACGCGCGCACGCACGCACACACACACACAGACTAAAGCGGAGAGGCAGACAGAAATAGACTAATAAACAGACACAGCCGGCGAAAGAGAGAGAGAGAGAGAGAGAGTGAGAGAGAGAGAGAGAGAAAGAAAGTTGTTTACTTATGTTCACAGACCTCAATCACAGACAAAATATACAAAATATATTGACCGTGTTTTATTTACAAAGTATGGAAGCATCCTAGTGCTAGGTAAAAAAAATATTTAAGCCTTATGTAGGAGATAGTAACTCCTACGTAGGCGATAATAAGTCCTACGTAGGAGAAAGTAACTTCTACATAAGAGATAATAAGTCTACGTAGGAGATAGTAACTGCTACGTAGGAGATGATAAGACCTACCCACGTAGGAGATAGTAACTCTTACGTAGGTGATGATTACTCCAAACTAGGACTTATAACAACTACATAGGAGACAATTACCCCTACGTGGGACTTGCTAACACCTGGGCAGAAGATAATAACTCCTCCGATAGACTTAATAACACCTACATAGGATATAATAACTCCTACGTAGGACATTAGCACCTACGTAGTAGTTACTAACACCTACGTAGGAGATAATAAGTCCTACGTAGTGGTTACTAACACCTACGTAGGAGATAATAATTTCTACGTAGGACTTACCTGAGTAGGAGATAATTATTCCTATGTAGGCCTTATTAACTCCTACGTAGGAGTTAGTAAATCCAACGTAAGCTCTTTTATCTCCTACGTAGGTGTTAGTTCCTACACAGGACTTATTAACTCCTACGTAGGTGTTGTTAAGTCCTACGTAGGACATTATCTCCTTCGTAGGTGTTTGTAACACCTACGTAGGTGTTAGTAAGTCCTACGTAGGACTCATTATCTCCTACGTAGGTGTTAGTAGGTGTTAGTAAGTCCTACGTAGGAGTTATTATCTCCTACGTAGGTGTTAGTAAGTCCTACGTAGGAGTTATTATCTCCTACGTAGGTGTTATTAAGTCCTACGGAGGAGTTATTATCTTCTACATAGGTGCTAGTAAGTCCTACATAGAGGTTACTATCTCCTACGCAGGTGTTATAATCTCCTACGTAGTAAGTCCTACGTATGACTTATTATCTCCTATATAGGTGTTAGTAAGTCCTACGTAGGTGTTAGTAAGTCCTACATAGGGTTATTAGCTCCTACGTAGGTGTTAGTAAGTCCTACGTAGGAGTTATCATCACCTACGTAGGAGTTATTATCTCCTACGTAGAGCTTATCATCTGCTACGTAAGCGTTACTATCTCCTACGTAGGACTTATTATCCCCTACGTCGGAGCTACTATCTCCTACTTAGGACAAATATTTTTCACCTGGCACTAGGACGCTTCCATAACAAAGGAAAACAAGTCCGGGTGGACTTTTTACCCGTAACAATAATCTTCCTCAAACTATTTTCTAAATGAAGAATGAACGTGCCCAAAATAACTGGCGGGTACGGGATAACAATCTAGGGCAAGATCAACGCACGTATCATATAACATAATTCACTTACATGAAATAAAAGTGCAAACGTACTATATAAAAAGTCTATATCCTAAATCGTAGCAGACGATATCTTTTTTTTACCCGAAGTTATTTTCGAGAGAAAAATTGTAGCAGCTGATATTTTACTTCTGTTTTATATTTTTCAGAGAAAACAAGGTTTGGCTATTAAAGTGAATCGTCTGCTAAGAATTCCGAGAAGAATTCAACTCATGACTGTAAGGTGTTTCGTTGCACAGAACTTTTCGTCTTGAATATATAGTTGAAAGGGGCGTATAATACCCTCAGATAATACCCTCAGAGATAACACCAAACCGTCATCATCATCAATATCATAATTATTATTATTATTAGTAGTAGTAGTAGTAGTATTCAAACATCGGTAAGAACCTAATCAACAATCATCGTTGGTCGCGCCCTCTGGGAGAAATTATCTTACAATATGAGCCAGGTACAGCATTTCCTACCATATGCGACCATAGAAGGCACATCTGCCCGCCTGAGAACGATTGATTGTGTTGGGGTTTAACGACACCTTTGGGTCATTTTGTGTCGTTTCCCAGAGAAAGGGAGAAGAGAAATAGAATTAGTACAGGAGACCCAGCTATCATTCTACATAAAATCTATAGCGGGCCGTTATCGGTCCGTCAGGGTAGCTAACGGGCCGATAACAGCCCGCTATAGATTTATAAAGAATGATAGCTGGGGAGGAATAAAAGGGACAGGGGAGAAAAAGGAACAGGAATGAAAGTGAAGAAACAGAAGAAATAAAACATTCTCCCTCTACCCTTACCTGCTGCTACAAGGATATAGCAGGCCTTGATCAGCTGTAAGCCAATATCAGTTGGACACACCGGTGACGTAAGATACACGACACCTTCGCCACACCTGACAACCCCTCGCCTGAAGACGCCTTGGATCATTAGCTACCCAAAGAATGCCATGTAGAGACTATGATCAGACTGTGCGGATGCACAGGCTGACCTGAGTCTTCGATGGGCAAACATGCAATCTCATAAGAAATGTTTGGCTTAGACTTCAACGCGTAAGGACTGGCACAAGCGAGGCACTTATCATCAACGGCTATAGACCAAGGGTCCGTGAGTCCGTCCAGAAGTGGAGGGTCGGCAACGTGTGCTGTGTAACATTCTGGGCCTAGCTGTTCAAACTAACGATGTCGTTAGTTAACGTATCGCAAAAGCTACTCACATTTTTCTGCAAAAATACCCGTGAATTAGATATTGTACTTACTAGAACACTTAAATTTTGACCACTAACTATGATTTGAACAACTGGGCCCTAAAAATCCAAATGTTACGTGCTATCGAATAGAAGTGACGGAATGGAAGAAAAGAGCTGATCAAACTAAGATGGCGCCTGATAAACAGGAAGCGATAGAAAAGCGCCTTTTTTGTCGGACCTGCGTTAGCATGGGCGATATAGGTTTGCAGGTTTCCGTCCCTTCGTTCATCTGTCCGTGTACTTACGTCCACCCTTGATGAACTCTCGAGGATGAAGTGTACAAAGTGTAAAACTTTAGTTAGTTTACAATTAGTTTCGTGTCACTGATTGTTTTAGGATAACAATTCTAACTCTTCTAGTGCTTGTTTTCACATTTTAGTACGCAGGCACGCCGTGACATAAACTTCAACGAAGTTCTTAATTTATACGCCCGTTTGAAAAAACGGGACGTATTATGTTATGTTCCTCGGCGTCAGTCCGTCCGTTCATCCGTCTGTAAACTGTTCGTTTCCGGATAATCCTGCGACAGTTACATCCAATCCAACCCTTTTGAAAATTTCTGTAAACATTTCGTTTCCGGCTAACTCCTCCTATGCATTACATTATATTAAGCTGAAACTTTGTAAATAGTTGCACCATGATGTGGAGCAGTGCTTATTATTTCAAGGTACCGGTCTACCAGATAGTAGCAGAGTTATGTACCTTTGAAAATTTCTGTAAATGTTTTGTTTCTTGCTAACTCCTCCTGCAGATTATATTCGATCAAGCTGAAACTTGATTTATAGGTAGACCATGATGTGGAGCAGCATATATTGTTTTGAGGTTTCAGTCCATGAAAATTTCATAAGCTAACTCCTCCTATAGATTACATTAGATTAAGCTGAAACATTGTAAAAAGTTGCACTATGATGTGGAGCAGCGCATACCATTTCGTGGTTACAGTCCACTAAATATTCCTCCTACAGTTCACATTCCATCAAGCTGAAAGGTGTTTTATAGTTAGACCGTGAAGCAGCGCATTTTGTTTTGAGATTACAGTCCACCAAATATTGGTAGAGTAATGTCTGTCCATCCGTATAAACTTTTCTTTTCGGGCTAACCTCTCCTACTCTGTAAGCTACATCTTATAACTTGCCACGGGCGTATGATGCCGTTGATGGAGCTCTTGTTATTTGTTTTGTAACCATCATTATTATCCATGTTGTGTTTCTTCCATGGAAGTCATCATATTGTTTTTGTTTTCTCCGAATCTGAAAAGCCCTGCAAAACACACACACACACACACACACACACACACACACACACACACACACACACAACTTTCCCCTTTTGTCACGTGTTTCCACCTTCCGGGAGACACATATTGCTAAAATCGCCCCGGGCACAAGTCTGTACAGAAATTACCCAGCACTTATCATGCTGGGTATAAATTTCAGTCAGCGACAAATTGAAATATTTTCTTATTGTTTCCAGAGAATAAAATTTTGATAATTCATGCAAATTATCTCATGTAGATAGTGTTTGCATGAAATAGCTTAAACCTTTTTTTCTAGGGAAAAAACGGAACAAATATCAGTTTGCCACCCGCTGAATTTGACAAAAAATACGCAATGGTTTATTTCATAAATATCGAGGTCATTTTCTGCAAATTGGATTGCTTTTGCTCGCGTCTGTATTAACACTACCCCCATATCTGCACCATATATATCATAACTCCAGATAAGAGAGAGTATCAGGTGAATATTTTATTTATTCTCCATTAAAACATATGTTGCGGGTACTCATTAACAACATATATCATCATCATCATCATCATCAACAACGGATTTTTGATAAACGTACAGGTACAGTGGCAACATCCACATCAGTGGGTCCTCTTCAAGGTAGCTGGCTTGCCGCACGTATGGCAGCTCTCACATCAAATCTCCAGGTATCCATCATTAGGACCGATAGCCGAGAGCTTCCAATCTCTGCAATCCCTCTCTGTCAGCTGCTTCCGTGTCATCTTTGGCCACCTAGGCCAACGCTTTCCATCAACCTGTATGTCAAAGGCTGTCTTGACTGCACCATTGGAGCGTTCCACATATCCATACCAGCGGAGCCTTCTCTCCTTCAGAATGACGTCCAGATCATCAATGCCAAGCCGCACAAGTAGCTCATTGGATCTCATGGCGACAATGTCTTGCGGCTTGACATTGCAGATCTGTCTGCTCATTGCCCTGTCATTTCGTTGCAGACGTTGGAGGTTTGGCTTTGTTAATGACCAGGTCTCACTGGCATGGAGCATTGCGCTTCGCACACAAGAGCTGTACACGCGGCCACGTGTCTTGAAAGAGAGGTGGCGGGAAGAGAGAACTGGTAGCAGCTCCTTGAACTTCTTCCAGGTGGTTTTCACACGTGTTGTGGTTAAAACTTCACAGCCACCAGCTGCTGAGAGCATGTCTTCTAGATAACAAAAGGAAGCTACCACCTCCAGCTTGTCAGGTCCGACTTGGACTTCCCTTCTGTGGTCTGCCATCCAAGGGGCGTGCAGTTCCCTGCACCGTGTACATCTGTAATCAGGGTCCTTTGTCAAGCGCTTAGGCCTACTGCATTTCTTGTCCACCAAGTACTTGCAGCCGTTGCAGAAAATGCGGTTGCTGCCTACTCCAGTGCGACAGACGGCATATGGAAACTCGCCTGAACTCTGCAAGAGGTCCAGGCCCGTACCACAGATCATGATCTTCGTCTTTCCTGCATTTACTCTCAGTCCTTTCTCCTCCATGGCTTCTTTCCAAGTCAAGAGCCTCCTGACACATTCCTTTCGCGATTCAGCGATGATAACAAGGTCATCGGCATAGAGGTTCTCCCAGGGGACACCAGAGCGGAACTCGCATGACAAGGCTTCAAGCACAATGATGAAAAGCAGCGGGCTGAGTACCGAGCCATGGTGAACATCGACCTTCACTTCAAACTCTTCACTGTACACCTCCCCAATATGGACACGGCTCCGCGCATTGGCATACAATCCCTGCTTTTCTAAGCACCCACCAGATGACCCTCCGAGGCACTCGATCAAAGCCTTCTCCAGGTCTACGAAAGCCATGTAGAGTCTCTTGTTGGCAGCTAGATACCTCTCTTGCAGCTGCCTGACAACAAAGATTGCGTCTGTTATGCTTCTGCCTGCGACGAAGCCAAACTGGGAATCGTCGATTGACACCAACTGTCTGATGAGGCCGTCCACAATGCTCTCCAGGACTTTCATGACCTGCTCTGTCAGCTTGAGACCGCTGTAGTTTCCCCTTTCCAATGCACCTCCTTACCCTTGTAGAGACAGACAATGAAACTCTGCTCCCAGTCAGAGGGTACCTTGCCATCGCGAATGATTGCAGCTGCGAGGTCACGGATCATGGAGGCGCCCGTGTCTCCGGCTACTCGTATCATCTCCACCACCATGCCTGATGGGCCCGGTGCTTTGCCCGCCTTCATCTGAGAGACAGCCTTCTTAATCATATCGATGGGCCTTCCACTGGTGGTTCGTCAGACAGGTGGTCTGGGTCCCAGTCAAACTCAACATTGAGAAGCCTTTGGTAGTGCTCTAACCAGGCCTTCTGCTTCGAGTCTTGTCTCATTGACATCTCCCCTGTATCATTCTTCACCGGTTTGTCACCAACAACATCAGCATTCTCTCTTCTAAATTGGTTAGCAAGGCGGTAGACTTCTGAAGACTTGGGGTCAATGTTCTCGTAGACCTTTTTGTCGGCTTCTTGACGAGCATGGTGCACTGCATGTCTGGCAATGCGTTTGGCTGCATCGGCAGTCACAGCACGCAGCTGATCAAAGAACAGGTCCTTAACCTCATCACAGACCACTCTGTGGGGCATACACAGACAGAAAGGTAACCACACGCTGGCCGACTATAAGCTTCACTAAGATGATTCTGTTGGAGACTCTCTGCACCTTAAAAACTTTCTATGTCCACTCTTCTGCTAACACTCCTACACCAACTATGCCTTTGTCGCCGGACCAGTAGAACTTGTACCTGGTGTCCTTGCCCTTGATTGTGCGGCAGTTACTACCAGGGTATCTGGTCTCCTAGACACAGCAGACATCTACTTTCCTGCGGGATAGTGTTTCCACTACCTCACAAACTCTTCCTCTCAGAGTGTTCACATTCAGTGTTCCCTCCTTGAATTTCCTCAGGTGCTTGCTTGATTCGCTACAATGGCCCGACCCTGCCTCCCACATCTGAGAGGAGGCCAAGCCGGAGACGTTACCAACAGATTTTGTTTATGTCTGTTGGCACCACCTAACTCTGATTCTATTGTTGTGACCGCCATAAAGATTTTGGAACCTTAGTTTTTACGGAATCGCCTGTCCTAGCTGACGTCCCAACTCAGTTCTTTAACGGCATCTGAGCATGCACGCCGTTCATGCATTCGGGCAGTGTGCTTTGCCGTTGTCCTTATAAAGAAAGGATCGTCCGCCAAACCACAATAGCTAGATCACCAAGCCATCGGTCTGTAGATTATTGCCGCCTAGTTCCGCCACCCAGGTTGTGGCAGCCTCGTAACCCTGAAGGTGGAGAGGCAACTGTGATAGAGGGCAGTCTCACATTCCCACACTCATATTGAGTGTCACAGCTGGATGCCGTTTTATGTCTAAGTTTACAGTTTTACAGATAAGAAAAATAACATTACTTTTCGGTTGAAAAAACGCATCACTTAATATGCAAGATTTACGGAAAAGTATTAAGTTAAAGAGAGATTTACATTAAAAGACTTTTCAAGATGCACAAGCTGAAACAAAATACGTTAAGTTGAAATTTCATAGTTACAACGTTGGAAAATTCAAGACACGTAAGTTGATATTTCTAGTAGGTTGAAATTTCATGTTAGTACAGTGCAATTTCAATTTAGTATGTTGAAATTTTAAAAAACTGAGTCAGAAGAAAAAAGATACTGATTGGCCCTAATACGAAAGAGTATTAATTAGTACACTGTTTTGTGAGGTTTCACTGCGAATTTTTCTTTATTAGAAAAGTCAGGATGTTCGCACAGTGGGTGTTTGTACGCCGTTACAATAGTTGGCAACATAAGGATGCGCATTACTGCACCACTTTGTAGTGCGTTTGATGACATCACATGTAAACACTGTCGACGTCCGTTTCAAAAGAGTTCTTTGGAGAACATTGCAACGATGTTGATTTTCCAATATGTATCATGTTATAATGCGAAATATGTTTTCTCTGCCGTGAATTATTGCGATTAACGCATGATGTTGTCGGGCAGATACGAATATTAATTCTCTCCGACTTCGCCGTTGTAACTTATACTTCGCAATCTGCCCTCCAACAACATGCGTTATTTAAGAAAACGATCAGCTCTGAAGGGTACAATTACATTTTCGTCATTTTCTTTGTGTTAGACTCGAAATAGATCAGCGCGTGTGCGTAGCTTGTTGAGTAATAAGTCACTGATTGGAGGTCACTTGTAAAGTAGCGCGAGTGATTTATCTGCTTACAATTGACCGACAAACTGTGATTTATTACTCAACAAATTACGCACAAGAGCTGATCTACGTATTTCGATTCTAACACATAGAAAATGAGAAATATGTAATTGTATCCTTCAGATTCTTCAAACTTTCCGCCATCGGAGAAAGAAACCCCGCCAACAGTTTTGACTGTAACGCTGATGTTTGCATGCATTTCTAACATTGTTGACTCGAGAAAAACGATGTTTGGCCGTCTAACCCCAGCTAGCTTTCTTTATAAATCTATAGCGGGCCGCTATCGGCCCGTCAGCTACCCTGACGGGCCGATAACGGCCCGCTATAGATTTATAAAGAATTGCTCACTGGGAACATCATGGCAACGATGAATGTCATCAGCAAAGTGTCAAAATGACGTCGGAACGGCGCCACATAGCATCGCGCGCGCCCGCCCAGTGATTTGTTTTAGAATAAATCACTGGTTTCTCCATTGTCTATATAGGCGCGTTGTGTTAGAATCGACGATAATTCACTGTAGAGAAAAAATATATCTTAATTCTTCCGATCTTAGAAAAATCAAGTTGTTCGCAAAGTGGGTCGATTTATCCAGTTTTAGAACATTTCTTCTCGTGTATTTCGAAATAGGAAGTTTTAAATGTGTAAATTGACTTCAATTAACGTTTTAAAACTTAGGATTATGATTGTGTGTCGAAATATTGTTCTAAAATTGGGTAAATCGACAGACTCCAAGTCGAAAACTTGCGATGAAATCTTACAAAACTGTGCACTAATATGCTTCCATATCCTAATTCTCTTTCATTAAGATGCGTACAAAAAAAAATAACGACGGGTAGGCCTATATAATGTTCTAAATTTAGAATTAGCATGCTTAAAATAGATAACATAAAAAGATCAGTGTCACATCCTAAAACCACTTTTGATTAACCGTGCGGAAAAAAAAAGTGCAGACGCACTACTGCCAAAAAAATCTAACGTAGAGCTGCGAGTGAACATATATAAGTGAACCACGCCATTAAAAAAAAGGATTATGGAATAGGTGCAAAAAAAAAAAAAAAAAACGGCACAGATCTGCCCGTGCATTTGCAGTCAGATGCACAAAACTGATGTCCTGCTGAATGCGGATATGTTCTGCCTTTGCAAACAATGTAGATCCAGATCAGCTGAAGAAGCTAACTGATCTGGATCTGCACTGTTTGCCATTAAGTATGTAAATTTATTTCAACAATCTGGATTAAGTAATCTGATTGGCTGACAATTAGAAATGGCATATTAATTTATTCAGCAGGTCCACAAGGTTTAACCCATTTTAGTGGGTCTCCACTGTTTGCAAATATTTTAGCCATTTTTTCTAGGAATACCTAAATCGCTTAGCCTAACATTGGCTACATGAAGAATTTTGATGATGAGAACAAAAAATGATATTTGACGAAAATAAGCTTTAGCCATTCTTGTGCAGTTCTTGATCAATAGATTTGGTATGCACAGTGAAATCAACTTCTTGCATAGTATTTTCTGAAGCACTCGTGTAACTTCGCATACACATTACAAACATGTTTTAGCATGTGCATAAAGAAGTTTGATGCTGAAATATTATTTAACAACACATAAAACTGTAGGTAAGCGATCATTGAGGAGAGGTTAAAATTTATGTGCCGTAACGTGAGAAACGTACCTTCTAATATGTGCGCCTAATGAAGACTCAAATAAGCCTGCGCATCCGCGCAATCTGATCAGAGCCTTCGTTGTCCGCATGAAGAAACTTCGCATCCTTGGCTATCCGAAAAAGCGCCCAGCGAGGATTCAGATCAAACTGCGCGAATCTGAATTCTCGCTGGGCGCACATGTCCGATGTTATTTTAACTAACTTTGAGGCATTTTGGGATATCAGAAAAGCAGCGAGATTGCTGTTGTGGAGGACTATTCCGTACTTTCACAAATATTTGTTGAAATTAACCCATTTTAAACTGAATAAGTCGAATTTCAATTTTAGGCACATGTTCAGCATGTCTATAATAACTATGCAAAGAATCACATTATTAGCTCACCTGGGTCGATTGATTGTGTTGGGGTTTAACGACACGTCAACCCTTGTGGGTCATTTTGTGTCGTCTCCCAGAGAAAGGGAGAAGAGAGATAGAAGAGATAGTAGAGAAGATGAAAGGGAGGGACAGGGGAGAAAGAGGAAAATGGATGAAAGTGAAGAAATAGAAGTAATAAAACATTCCCTCTCTACCTTTACCTGCTGCGAGGATAGCAGGTCTTGCCCAATTGGCGAAGTCATCCGAAGCGAGGAGTGAAAATATAAATGTCAGTAGTGATGGCATTTCACTGGCGATTGATACCGATTTTACTTTCATCAGGTATACACTGATTTCACCGTTAATAAAATAAAGGCAAATCCTATATTAAAACAAATTCGTGCTATTGCACATTTTTTACCAGGTTTGCAGGTGCATTAACCTCTATATGGGCCAATCTCCACAGATACATTCTATCTCTAGTGGCCAATGATTGTTAACGGACAGCGAAAGCCCTGATCAGACTGCACAGGTTGATCTGGGCTTTCGCTGTCCGCATATGCCCAAGACGTTTTCGTATGGCACAGCCCATATATAAAATGTTCAAAAAGTTGTACAGGTCCCAGTTGTTCAAAGCAGTTAGCTTAACGAAATCGTTAGTGCTCAAAATGTTAACCGTCCTAGTAAGTACAATATCTAATTCACAGGCATTGTTGCTGAAAAAATGTGAGTAGCTTTTGCAAATGCAAAAGCTACTCACATTTTTTTTTCAGCGAAAATATTAGCGTATTAGCGTATATGCCATATTTAATGATCAGTTTTAACGATACGTTAACTAACGACATCGTTAGTTTTGAACAACTGGGCTGGGCCGAGATTTTTATTTTGCGGCAAGCAGTGAAATCATTGATATCCGAAATAAAAAAAAAATCACACAGTGAAAGGATAAGGTATTTTCACAAGTGAAAAGTAACATGCTCATGTTTTCATTGATTGTTTCGGATGACTTCGGTTGTCTTCATTGTTTTCCTAGACTGGCTCCAGTCGTTTCTGCACTTTTTTTATCATTCTTTATCACTTCCTGTAGCTGTATCAAATTTTTATCTCTTTAATCCCATTTTAGTTTTACTACAGAGGGACCACTAAGGGACATAACTGATTAAAACATATAAACTGTATACCTTTGAAATGAAAGGAGAAAATGACAGAAAAGATAGAGTCTGGAGACAGACAATTGTTTTCCTAAAAGATGTCGATCCCACTTGGGGTTTTTAACTCCTCTCTATAAAGTGTCGGTGTGCATTTTCCTAGTTAGCATGTAAGGAACATTTTGGTAACAAGATTACTTTGATTTGGCGATTTTTTTTGTTTTTGTCTCTCCAGAGCTTCACATGTTCAGCTGTGAAAATTGAAATTAGTTATGACGTCAGAAGCGCGCATTGGCGTGCAAACAATAAAGTAGAGATTCTCTTTTTCAGTGAATACCATAATTTTCATCCCGTGTTCTGAAAACATTCAAATTTTCATTCGTGCTCCGCACTCGTGAAAATACTGGTTTTCATTACACTCGATGACACTATTTATGGTATTCACAGCAAGAGTAAATATCGTTGATATATTTAAAAAAATTATTTAGTAACTACAGCTATACAGTTAGTAAAAATGTTAATTTATTTTAAAACAGATAAAATCTGCTTTTTTTGTGAACGTTCTTTACATTATAAATGAGTTCTAAAGTGTTGGAATGAAGAATCTACTCATTCATGTAAAAAGGGTTTTGACACTTCAGCTATTTTCGGTTTTGTCCCAGCTCGGCTACAGCTGAAGTGCTATGTGATAGCCGTAAAATGCCTCCCCCGTGCTTCACTGATGTAGTTTATACTTTCTAGTCATTTGTGATCACTAAGCCCATTCCTGGATTTTTAGGGAAAAAATAGGATCACTGATGGGGCCTAACTGGCCGATACTAGCTAGTCTGACTAAAAAAACTTGACACTTCAGCGTTACAGTATGTTGCCTGTGCTTTTGTGAATGGCACTTAACCCTTGTCATGTTGAATAAATTAAGAAGCCATGCCCGCTTCAAATCGTCAGCAAATCAGATTACTTAATCTAGATTGTTGATATAAATTCGCGTACTGAATGACAAACAGTGCAGATCCAGATCAGTTGGCTAGAAAGCCAATTGATTTGGATCTATACTGTTTGTAAAGGCAGGGTATGTCCGGGTCCAGCAGGACAACGGTTAAAGGTATGCAAGTTTATTTAAGAAATAGATCAGCTCTAGCAGTGATTTGTTGAGTAATAAATCACTGTTTGGATGTCAGTTATAAAGTAGATCAAATCACGAGCGCGGAGCGCGAGTGATTTATCTTCTTACAACTGACCGACAAACTTACTCAACAAATCACGCACAAGAGCTGATCTGTTTCGATTCTAACACATAGAAAACGACGAAAATGTAATTGTATCTTTTAGATTTTTCAAACTTTCCACCATCGAATAAAGAAATCCCGCCAAAAGTTTTGTCTGTAACGCTGACGTTTACATGCATTTCTTATGTTGCTGAAGTGAGAAAAACGACGTTAGTCTAGCGTCGTAGAAACTAAGACTGACGTCAGCAGTGTCGAAATGACGTCGGAAAGGCGCCAGATAGCGTCGCGCGTTTCCGCCCAGTGATTTATTGCATAATATATCACTGAGTTCAACCATTGGCTATATAGGCGAGGAGTGTTAGAATAAATATTAAACCATTTATGCCAAATGGACGCTTCTATCTTAACTCTTTGGACAGGTCCATTACTAATACAATGGGGCGTCTGGTTAGTTTTTTTCTTTTTTTTATCACCAGGTTTTACAGAAATTCCTGTATTTAATACAAACTGTAGACCCTGATCAGACGCTGGATCTACACTGTCAGTCCTTTTTTATTGTACGCTAGGCATAAATGGGTTAAGCTAAGATGTTTAGAACTGGATCATGCCTGAAATTATAAACTAAGAAAATAAAGTGTGTGAAGTATTTTTATTAGGAGTACATAAATGACAGACAATGAATAGTATGAATAATATACAAATGGTATGAGCTGCAAAATACAAAATGTACCTTCCAACATACTAACCCTTCTAAGACTCAGAGCTGTTTGCACATCCGCACAAACTGTCTTCACTTGGCACCCTGTGGAAAGCCAAGGCTCCAAGGCTCCTATGTGCAGCCAGCAAAGACTTCAGACTGTGGGTATGTGCAGGCTGATCCAAGTCTTCCGACTGGGATCACATCAGGTACATTTTGTTTGAGTTCTGAACAGATCCTAATTTCCTACCAGGAAGACAAAAAGTTTCTACAATGACCATGTTCTTGAGTAAATTTATCAATGACAAAAGAAAAACTATCTTTGGGCATATGTGAACAGCATATGCCTAGACCAGGCTGCGGATGGGGCTAGTCAAGAAAAAAAATGCCTTCAATGTCGGCATAAGCCTGCAGACATATTTTTGTATGGCGCAGCCCAGATTGGCACTGTTTTAGGCATGAATGAAGGCACTGTTTTAGGCGTGAATGTTTTGTTCTTTTAACTCTTAAAACGCCAAGAAAATCTGCATCTGAAAATGTCTGCTGAATATTCTTACAAAATTTTCAAACCTATTTTCGCATACCTGCAAACAGTGTGGACCCAGAGGACCAGTCTGATCTGGGTCCACACGGTTTGCAAAAATGACTTAAAATCACAAGCAGATGACAAAGCAGACGACAATTGTTGTGACTGGCAGTTTAAGGATTAACACTCTGCATGCTAGGTAAAACTTTCAGCCCACATTTAGAAATTCCCACAAGGTTTACCATCTACTTATGCTCAAAGGTCAGTACCAAGATCTAAATATCACATGAACTCCTATTGCTCTGAAAATAAAGCTGAAGTGCAGTCTGGTCTCGACATTTGCATCTAGCAAATGACCCAAAACCGGTCTTTCAAAATACAGCTGCTTTTTGGGTTCTATAGTGTAAATAGTGTTGTCAAATGCTTATAATTAACGGGCTATGACCCTTGAAACAACTTTCAGGAGGAAAGTGCCATATCATTGGCTAGCTGGCTTCAGCAGTGATTGGCATTAATGGGTTTGTATAGCCTTTGTTCCAAATTATCAGAATAAGGAATCCTTTTAAGTTTAATCTTTGTGACACTCAGGGCAAATTCAACAGACAACAATTTGATATGTCCCCCGGCCTCCCCCCTCCCGAAAACGGGGTTTGACATTTTATGCAAACTGTTTCCTAAGAAAACAGGGTTTGACTTCCTGCAAAGTGTCTCCTTAGGAGAGTTTGCATGAAATGTCAAACCCTGCTTTCAGGAAAGAATCAGAAACAAGAGGCCCACGGGCCACGGTTCGCTCACCTGAATGACATAGCCACTGCAGATGTTCCCAATAATATATGCAAAGATTCAGCCACAAGGCATCCTCGGTTTTGGAGAATAAGATTTTTAAATGTTTTTTTTTCCATACAAATGCATAGGGAAGCAAACTTGTACGACCATTATTTTAGCAACTTTGGTAGACCCCCGGTCCCCGATGATTTAAGCAAAGATTCAGCCCCAAGGTGTCCTTGGTTCTGGAAGAGAAGATTTTTAAAGGTTTTTACCATATATGGGCATGGCGGCCATCTTGGTCAATGCACCGCGACCATTTTTAGCAATCTTTCATTCCCCAAACCTAAGGAGGCTCCATATGAAATTTATGCAAAATTGGCCCAGAGGCTCCGGAGAAGTTGTTTGAAATTCTGAATATTTTTCCCATACAAATGCATAAGGAAGCAAAATTGATCTCACCATAAAAAGGTCAAATGTCATTGTACGACCATTATTTTAGCAACTTTGGTAGACCTCCAGTTTCCGATGATATATGTAAAGATTCAGCCACAAGGCATCCTCGGTTTTGGAAAACAAGATTTTTAAAGGTTTTTCCCATACAACTGCATACGGAAGCAAACTTGACCTTGCCGTAAAAAGGTCAAATGTCAATATACAACATTTATTTTAGCAATTTTGGTAGACCTCCTGTCCCCAATGACTTATGCAAAGATTCAGCCCCAAGGCATCCTCGGTTCCGGAGATTTTTAAAGGTTTTTACCATATATGGGCATGGCGGCCATCTTGGTCAACTAAACGTGACCATTTTAGCAATCTTTAATTCCCCCCAACCTAAGGACACTCCATATGAAATTTGAGCAAAATTGGCAGAGAGGCTCCAGAGAAGAACTCGTTTGAAATTCTGAACATTTTTCCCATACAAATGCATAAGGAAGCAAAATTGACCTTACCATAAAAAGGTCAAATGTCAATGTACGACCATTATTTTAGCAACTTTGGTAGACCTTCAGTTTCCGATGATATATGTAAAGGTTCGGCCATAAGGCATCCTCGGTTTTGGAAAACAAGATGTTTAAAGGTTTTTCCCATACAAATGCATAGGGAAGCAAACTTGATCTTGCCGTAAAAAGGTCAAATGTCAATATACGATATTTATTTTAGCAATTTTGGTAGACCTCCAGTCCCCGATGACTTATGCAAAGATTCAGCCCCAAGGCATCCTCGGTTCTGGAGAAGAAGATTTTTAAAGGTTTTTACCATATATGGGCATGGCGGCCATCTTGGTCAATGGACCGTGACCATTTTAGCAATTTTTCGTTCCCTCAACGTAAGGAGGCTCCATATGAAATTTGAGCAAAATTGGCTCAGGGGCTTCAGAGGAGAAGTTGTTTGAAAATGTTAACGGACGGACGAAAAGTGATCACAATAGCTCATCCTGAGCATAGCTCAGGTGAGCTAAAAATATTTCAAAATGTTGTCTGTTGATTTTTTCTTTGACTGTGCAACTAGCATGTGTAATTATTTTTGTAAACATTCAATGAAACACTGCAGAGATGAAAGCTATTATTACACCATTTTTTCTAAGAAAACAAGATTGTATTCCTGATAAACTCTCAGTCAGCAGCCAGATAAACTCTGTCAGCAGCCAATCAGATGATAGGAACCTGCACACTACAAGTTGCACACCTATACTGGGGAACTGATTGCCCTGTTAGTAAAATTATAAGCCTCTGCTGATGTTTATTATTATTATTACCCAATTATGTAGATAGATATGCATGTTATTTGCTGCCTTCAGTGTTTAAGCTGCATCATGAAAAACCTACCTGAGATATGCTTCCAAGGAAGACTCAAACCTGCCAGCAATCCATGCAGTTTGACCAATCTTTGTTGTCTGCATGAAGGAACTTTTACATCCTTGGCTAGCCAAAATGTACGCAAGAAAGATTTGTTTGTGTTGAGGTTTTACTGCCCAGTCAACCCAATGGGGTCATGTCCATCAGTTTACCTAACCACACGTTTACTGGGTAGGCTTAGTCCTCTAAGCGGTTAACCAGTATTGTGCATTCTTTTGCCAGAAACTGACAACTGCCCTTCTTGAATCAGTGGAAGGGAGGGAATGACCGTAGAAAATATTTCATGATCAATCTCCACGAAAGAATGTTGCCGTCCTTGGCGGGGGTTGAACCCGTGACCTCCTGGTCTCCAGTCGCACGCTCATCCAACGGAGCCACCAAGGCTGGCCATACACCCAAGGAAGATTCTGTTTAGACTGTTCACATCAGAAGGTAGGTTTTCTGATGTCACATCTGATTTGTTTATGCATTTTGCAGGTTTTGTTGTTCCTAATACATATTAGCAGATTTGAGGTGTGCAATGCCTTCAGATCTAGATAAATTCAGTAAGGTATCAGATCACATTTAGGTCTGAATGAAGGGTTCTTGTTAAGTGACAGCATACAATGTTGCTGCGATACAATGTCTAAAAGGAGTTATGTTTTTGTTGTTTCTTTTTCGTTTTGTTTTGATTTCTCATTTTCTTTCTATTTGTAATTACTCAATTATTTTATATTTTATTGACCTTATTTTTCTTGTGAAAAGGTGTGTTGTTCGTATAGTTCAGCATCTGTGCACTAAAATGTATTAACTTTTTAAATGCTAATCACAATTGAAGCAGACAACAGTCTTATCTTTCTTTTGTATTTGTTCAGAGAAAATAAGGTTTGGCATTGCATGTGAATTGTCTGCCGAGCAGATGATTCACATGAAATGGCAAGTTATTTTCTCTAAAAAAAAATAATGAAATTTTAGAATGTTGTCTGCTATAAGTTCACTTAGCACTTTAACTCTTTCAATGCCAAATTTCAGACCACATTTGTCATCTGCTTTTTTTTTTTTTAAAACAAACTATCAACTTAGAAAGAAGTTTACATCTAAATTTGAAAGACTGGGCCCATTTGTTCAAAACTAACAATGTCGTTAGTTAATGTATCGTTAAAACTGATCATTAAATATGGCATAAATGCTAATATTTTAGCTGAAAAAATGTGAGTAGCTTTTGCAAAATGCAAAAGCTACTCACATTTTTTCAGCAAAAATACCTGTTAATTAGATATTGTACTTACTAGAACAGTTAAAATTTTGACCAATAACAAGCTTGTTAAGCTAACAATGTTTTGAACAACTGGGCCCAGAATGTCACAGCGTAGATCCAGATGAGACGGCTCATTATGAGCAATCACATCTGGATCAATGCTGTTTGCAAAAGCCTATTATTATCGCCTGTGGCAGTGAAACAGTTTAAATGTTAATAAGCTCTCATATTTTAATAAACACAAACTTGGATATGTTCTACTCCATAACTAAATCTTGCTTTTATTTCATCAGAATATTACGTATTTTAAGTTATCAATCAATCGGTAAAGCACAAAAAACAAATAGAAAAAAAAAAATAAATAATAAAAAATGCTACCTGCTGCAGTTGTGGTTGGCCCTCAAAGGTTTATTATCTGACCAAATATGGCTACTAAAATTTACATCGTTATCAAGCTTTTCTTGTACAAAACAAGCAGTCAGAGCTCGGTATAACAACTTAAAAATAATACTAAAAATATATCTATATCTATATCAAAAAAAGGTAACAGTAAATTTTGAAAATGGCTCTATTAAAATTTTCCTTTCATCAAAATCATCCAGCTGCATAGTACATCTTACTGAACCTCTCAACTCCAGATAAAAAAAAAAAAAAAAATGCTGACATTTTTTTTTCTCATTACTGTCCATTCTGAGATGTCAACTGAAATGCTAGAACATTCTTTAAAATAGAGGAATATGAATCATTAAACCTGTTTACTGGAGCAATGACATATTGTTTCATAAAAAAAAAAAGCTGACACAAGTTTTGCTCTATGTATATAAAATGAAAATAAAAATGAGGCAAGTATATCTTAAATCAAATAATAATATAAAAAAAAGTTGAAATTAAAACGGACCTTTTTATTTTACGCCAAAACTTGGAAATACCAATTAAATGATGCATATTTTAACCCTTAAGATGCAAAGAAAACCTACATCTGAAAATGTCATCTGTTTGTCGTCTGCTGTATCTTCTTGCAAACTTTTCAAACACACTTCCTGCATATAGGCAAACAGTATGGACCCAGATCAGCTAAAAGCAGTAGTCTGATCTGGGTCCATATTGTTTGCAATAATGACTTTAAAGTAACCTGCAGAAGACAAAGTAGACAACAATTGTTGTGTGGCATCTTAAGCGTTATGGGCCCTTATGTAATATGCTGGTAACAAAGGTCAAGATGTGCCCAACTAGGGTATTTTTTTGCCCATTCACAGAATGGATACTGAATATATCCACAGAGTATATATCCATGGTCAGACTACATACTGATAAATCTGGCCTTTGCAGTCGACAATAGGTCTTGTACTCAACTGTGCATGAAATACATGAGCCAGGGTACAGAATTTCCCACAAGATTGTATTTGCCTCCAGCAAAGACTCAGATTAGCCTGCGCAGATGTGCAGGCTTATCAGTCTTTGCGGTCTGCCTGAAGATGCTTTGGCATCAGTGCCCTGTAATATTTTATCAAATTGTGTGGATGGCAGATTGATTTTTCACTGGGTGCAGTTGCATTCCTGTAGGAAATTTGTGTCCCATCTTGTTTATACAGGTATTACACTGCATTTTCATGTTAAATCAATTTTTTGAGATTAAAAAAATAAAAAATACAATTTCACATGAGATAAAAAAATACAATGTATAGCTATTCCTTTACAACAAACTAAGATATTAATTTCCAGACAAAAAGCAAAAAAATTAAAAGACTACTGCATAAAAATAAACAATATAAGAACTGAATGAAAGAACTAAAAGAAGACAGACAGATAAGAAAACACTAAAGAAAGCTATTAAATACGATCAACAAGAAAAGACAGTCACAGGAACATATATCTCATGAGGTAGGTAACAAACCCATAAAAATTACCCACCCTACAATGGCATATAAAACAAACCTTGTTTACTGACATGTCAAAGGTCAGGTGTACCCACTAAAAATCAAAACAAATTTACCCTATGTATTCAACACTTATTCCTTTAATCTAGACTGGTCCAAAAATTCGAACAAGTCCAATTTACCAATACTACCTGTTAATGTGTCTAAAAACGGCTGGATGAGCTAAACAGTGTAGACTCTGATCAGAACCCACATTCTGAGACATCTAATCAGGGTCTACACCGTTTGCTCAACCTGTCTGAAGACTTAAGAGTATTCTTCAAAACATATGCACCCTACTTCACCTTGTTATTCCATTTCGACTGAGATAAGCAGGGTTATCCCCACTTTTCCTATTTCTCCATGAAAATATTTTGTTGTCGGTACTCATTAGAAGTGTCTCAGTGAGGTGCTTCCAATGACTACCCACATCTTTTTGTGTAGAAACCAGAAAAATACCAGGGCCTAGTTGTTCAAAGCATCGTTAGCTTAACAAGCTCGATAGTGGTCAAAATATCAACTGTTCTGTTAAGTACAATATCTGATTCACAGGTATTTTTGCTGAAAAAATGTGAGTAGCTTTTGTTTGTTTGTGTTGAGGTTTTACGGCCCAGTCAACCCAATGGGGCCATGTCGAGCACGGTCAGTTTACCTAACCACACTTTTACTGGGCAGGCTTAGTCCTCTAAGCGGTTAACCAGTATTGTGCACATTCTTCCGCCAGAAAGTGACAACTGCCCTTCTTGAATCAGCGGAAGGGAGAGAATGACCGTAGAAAATATTTCATTATCAATCGCCACGATAGAATGTTGCCGACCTCGGCGGGGGTTGAACCCGCGACCTCCTGGTCTCCAATTGGACGGCGCATCCAACTGAGCTACCAAGGCCAGCTGAGTGAGTAGCTTTTGCAAATGCAAAAGCTACTCACATTTTTTTCAGCAAAAATATTAGCCTATATGACATATTTAATGATCAAAGTTTTAACGATACGTTAACTAACTACATTGTTAGTTTTGAACAACTGGGTCCAGTACTTTTCATCTGAAAAAGCGCTTTATCTGGAGATATATTTAGAGATAAACCTGATCTTTGCTTGGTCAGGAAACAAGACTTAATTTATATTTATTATGACATGAAATTATTTACAGATGAGTTTGTACATGTGTATATACTAATTAATAACTTAAGTCTCCTAAAACAGTAGTGAAACATTTGGTCCAAGATTACTTAGGCATTACACCTACAATTTAATAAACCGTTAACACTCTCTCAGCTAATTCAGCAGACGGCAAATTGATGATACATGTATTTTTCTTAGTTTTCCAGGAAAACAGGAGTTGACATTTGATTCAGATTGTCTCCAATGTAGACAATTTGCATGAAATGTCAAAATCTGTTTTTTTTTTTTGGAAAAAATACAAAAAATATTTCAACAAGTTGGCTATTGAAAATATTACCCAGCGAGCTAAGTGTTAAACAGGTGCAATACAATGGCTGCCTTTTCTCAGGTTTTGTCAATGCTAAAAATTGAATATTTTAAGGACCTTTCAAAATAAATATGATAAAAAAAACTTCAATAACAGGAAACATGCAAAATGTCTGTTTACATTAAAACACCACTTGTGTTTATAAAATCTCTTGCATTCATAAATAACATAACAACGTACATTTTGACCATACATTACAGATTTTTTTTTCTGATTTCTTCACAAAAATGCAGGTACTAGATTGAATTGCCTCCACTAGATTGGGGTACCCAAAACAAATTTTTGCAGAGGCATCAGTTTGGATGCTGTTTTCATCTAAAGATATGACAAACCATGTCAAATAAATGCCATTTTCAGTCTGCATATCCATGTAGCTCGATTTAGAGCAAAAGCTTATCACCAGTAAATCCATTAACACAAGTGCCCTAAATATATGTCCTTACCATACTTGTTGAAAATTGGAACACCTACACTTCACAACCCCCTATATTTAAAAACTTCTGGGTTGCACTGCATCTGTATTACAAGACTGTGTGAATAAGCAGGCTGATCTGGGCCCACAGATGCTCTTATAACTTGTTTTTTTCTCCATATCTTTAGATAAAGGGCTTTTTTTCGAACGGACGTTATGATTAATCATTTGTCCTTGAAAATCTTATGTTGTGGGTACTGATAAGAAGTACCTTTGTGAAGCTCCAAATGAGTACCTGCAAAACTCTTCCATGAAGAAATCAAAACTATTTCTCTGGACAGCTCAATTTTAACCCTTTCGGCCCTGTAGACTGTGACAAATACTTTTGCAAACAGTGTAGATCCAGATGAGACAGTTCAAAATAAGCTGTCTCATCAGGATCTACACCACTTTTTTTTTTTTTTTTTAAGACTGAAACTCCTACTTGCACTTATGGACAAGTCAAGAATAAAAGAGTCCACTTCAGAAACTCAGGGGTGAAAGGGTTAATCCTCAAAGCAGAAGATATTCAACTCACTGAAAAATGCCATCATGTTTTCACTAGTCTTGAATTTATAAATGTTCGAAACATTCTGAAAATATTCACTTGGTACACTGCACAGCCAGTACATATTAAAAAATTGTCAAGATAACCAAACTATCATACTGTCACAGACTAAGTCAGACATCCATTCCCGACATAAAAATAACTCTGTGAAATTGGCAGACAATAAAGTTATCAAATTACAATTACAGGTTTAAAATAAAAAAATACAGAAGAATGCACATTTTATAAAAAAAAATCTTGCAATAAAAAAATATATTAATTTTTTATTTCTCTGTTTACTTTCTTAACCGAGTAACTCTTTTCTGAGGAGTTGCTGGTTTATTTACAGTCTTAGTTTTACTTTTTGGAGCTGCCTTTTTGGGGGTTACTTGTTTCACTGGAGACACTGGCTGTGCTCTTCTAGTGCTGCGTCCTTTAGCTGGACTCTTCTTTGGAGTCTTTAATTTCTGAACAGCTGGCTTAATTACTGCCACAGACTTAGTCCTTGTTTTAGCAGGAGTAACAGTTCTTTCCTCCTTTGATACAGCCTTGGCTACGGTTACTGATACATTTTCTTTCTTTCCAGCAGCTTTAGCTTTTGCAGGGCTTGGCTTTTTAGGAGTGGGTAATTTAGCTCCTCTTCTTGTAGATCTAGCTTTTGGTGGACTTTTCTTCGGTGTTTCTACTTTAGACTCTTTGACTGTAACTGCTTCTTTAACAGCTGTTGTCTTAGATGGAGAGGCAGTTTTTGCTTTCTTTGGGGCTGGCTCTACTGGTGTAGTAGGAGCTGGTCTTTTCCGTGATTTTCCACTGGCTTTAACAGGGCTTGGACTTGCAAGCTTTTTTGGTGAAGGCACCAAGGCTCCTCGACAAGTCAATCGTCCCTTCACAGGAGTCTTTGCTGCTTTTTGTTTCTTTTCAATTTCTTGGGTGTCAGTAACTACGACCTTAACAGGTGTTTGTTTTGGAGCAGGTGTAGCCTTTCTAGTTTTCTTTTCTTTAGCTGGGGTACTAGGTTTACCTTTGACTACAGGAGATGAAGCTGGTTTCTGCCTGGTACCTCTCTTTACTTTCACTGGGCTGGGAGATGCTGGTTTCACTGGAGTAACACTCTTGGCTGGTGTACTTTTGACTCCTCTGCGTGTTGTACGCCCTTTTACTGGTGTTTTCTCTGATTTTTCTAGCACTTTATGCACTGCTGCTTTCTTTTCTGGAGTAACAGACTTAGCACTTGGTTCTGACTGCATCAATGCTGCTATTGGTCGTTTCTTGCTATCTTTCTTAGGGGATGAGCTTTTAGTCTTTGCTGCTGATGTTTTGGCTGGAGTGGCGACCTTCACACCCCTGCGAGTTGTACGTCCCTTTACTGGTGTCTTGACAGGTTCTACTACTGCCTGCTCATCTGTTACTGTCTGCTTTGCTGGAACTTCTTTTACTGGTGCAGTTTTTTTCTTCACTGGAGTGTCAGCCTTGACTTTCGGTGTAGCTGGTGCAGGCCTTTGCCTTGTACCCCTCTTTGATTTTATTGGCGAGGCTAACTTTTTGGGAGAGAGTACTTTGGTCTTCTTGGCTGGTTTAGGTATTTCAACTGATTTGATTTCAGTTTCCGGTTCTTTCACGGGTGAAACAACAGATTTTTGCCTTGTACCTCTTATAGATTTTACAGGACTTGATGGGGCCAACTTCTTTTTAATAGGCGTTTTAGCTTTCTTACTTTTTTGTTCTGGTGTTTTCACAGGTGAAACGGCAGGCTTTTGCCTGGTACCTCTCTTAGTTTTTATTGGACTTGGAGATGGCACTATTATGGGGGTGGCTGTCTCCGTCTTCTTAGCTTGTGAAGGTACTTTAGCTTTCTTCTCCTCAACAGGTGCCTTTATAGGTGTCACAGGCTTCTGACGTGTACCCCTCTTTGGTTTTACTGGAACTGGAGAAGCAAGTACCTGGACTGGTGAAGCAACCTTACCTCTTCGAGTTGACTTAAGCTTCACAGGAGTCTGTTTCAAGGTCTTCAAAGTTTTCCGGGTAACTGCTTTCTTGGCAGGAACAGCTGAAGCTACAACTGGGACTTCCTTTGATGGAGTAGCAGCTTTGACTTTCTTAGCCTTTGGTTCAACTGCACTAGGAGTAGCTGGAGCTGGTCGTTTCTGTCCACCTCTTCTTGATTTCAATGGACTTGAAGAAACCTTTGCTGCAGCTGGTGAAACAGGTTTCATGCCTCTACGTGTAGCTCGTCCTTTCACAGGAGTCTTCTTAGCAGCTTTAGGAGATGCGGTTTTCTCCTCAGCTATCGGTGTTATTATTAGAACTGGCTCTTTTGCTGGTAAAGTTCTTGTTTTGCTTTTGCCTTTTGGACTGACAGCTTCCTTTGTGGCTGGCAATGGTGATTTTGAAGCTACCTTTTTGCTTCTAGTGCCTCTCTGTGCTTTAGTAGGGCTGGCAACTGGAGTGGCTTGTTTTACTGGAGTTCTACTAGTCTTCTTGACCTCTGGTGTCTGGAAAAGACCAGCTACACCTGACGGACTTGCTGGTTCCTGTCTAGCTTTCGATTTTGGCGTTGACATTAGTCTCTTTACTCCTGTTGGACTGACTGATTTAGCTCTTTTACCTTTAGCTTTTGGTGTCTTGAATAACTGCTCTATACCTTCTGTAACTGCCTGTCTAGTGGGTTTCTGACTGAACAATTCTTTTACACCTAATGGGCCAACACTCTTCCGACTTTTCTTTCCTGTTGATGCAGATTTCCTCCCTGAAGACTTTACTGATGACAATGGAGAGACCAACATCTCTCCTGGACCCACTGGAGTATCTGGAAGTTCTGCATACAGTACTGAGTCTGGAGTTCCTGATGACCATGGAGTTCTGGGTGTTTCAGCTGGTGGAGGTGGTGGAGTGGTAAATAGGTCTGCTACACCACCTAAACTCATTTTACCTTGTGATCTTCTCTGTGCTTTCTGTAATGGAAAAATGAGCTTTATACAGTAAATGAAATAATTATTCACCATTCTTGTGACCTTGCCATTCTAATCAATTCAAAAGAAAAAGAAAAGAAAAAAAAAAAAAAAAAGGAGTATAAATTAAATTGATGGTGTTTGTCCTTTTCAGTAATGGCGCTGTCACTATCTTAAGCAAGTATTTATTCTCAAAATTTTAGAGTCCCACTGATTAGTTAATGATCATGTCACCGAAAAATGGCCATAAAAGAGGTTGACAACAACAGTTCTGCATGAAAAGTTAGATTTTACTGCTTTCAACAATTAGCATACTTTTGGTATAATTTCATTACTGTAGCATTTATAATTAATTTGCACATAGATATTTTAAACAAAGTTTATACACAGATTTAAACAGCATCATAACATGGCAAATAAATGAGACATTTTTGTTTTCTGAAGCATTATGCTCTTCAGAAAAAGGGTCTGTTTTAAGAAGAAAAGATCTGCACCCAAGTAGACCCCTTTTTCAGACAGGAAGTAAAAACAATGATGACAGTAGCTTCCCCTGAGGGTGTGTCACTTCTGTTTAAACAACTTTACATATGTTGTGGTACCCATTACAAGCATGGAGAAATAAAGAAATTCTGTGGAAATCTTCTTATTTGGAGTAATGTTGTAATGTGTATTTTGAACACTAATCATAGCACCATACCTAATAGCAGCTCGTTTCTTCCACAACAATTTGGATTGCACTGAAGATTTGGTCACAATTTTACCAGTCTGAGCATGACTCTTATCATATGTTATACTGTATTGTACGTATTCGGTCAGACAGGACTGAGCAAACAGTGTAGACCCAGATGAGATGCCACAAATGTGTGGTGTCTACACTGTTTGCCACTCATCCAGCTATTTTAGACAAATCAGTAGGTAGTAAATTGTACTTGTTCAAATTTTAGATAAAGTATGGTAAGGAGTTGAGGTGTCTGAATACTAAGAGTAAATACGGTAAAGTAACAGACACAGAAATCAAATGATCGATTATAAGCAAATCTGTTATGATAATCATTTTTGTAGAATTTATCAATCAATAGATTATTCGATTAATTGCGCCAGCCTTATTTCTTCAACAACATTATGGACAGCATTTGAATTCTCTAAGCTGACGATTCACATGCAATGTCGTGCCATATTTCCAAGGAAAAGATATCTTTTCTATCTTTTGAACAGTGATTTTATAGCGGGTTGCAGCTAAATATATGGGAATGTTACACATATTCTTTAAAAACTTTAAGTTAAAAGTTTGAATTCAGAGACCTTGACCTTAAGGTTATAGGCATGGTTGGGGGTATTGCTGAATAAAACTTTGGACCTGAATCTATCATAATACCAAATATAAACAAATGTGGCCGCCAACTCCCAATGCCAGGAGGTTGGGTGGGGGACAGCATTCCCATTCACATACTACAGTACGTGATTCGCGTAGAGAATCTGCTATGAGCGTACAGAATTGTTGGTATCTACGTACATAAAACGTACCAAAAATTTGGTGCACGTATAAATTGCAACATGCGTACATCCTGCTGAGTCAGTTTTCGCTCATTAGCATATCCTTTTGAACATTAATAAAGCACCGAAACACTGCAATTGCTGGCGGACAATAACGAATGCGTGCGACCAGTGCATAGAAGCCGATCGAGGCTCGTTATGGGGATCACGGAATGTATTTATATGCTTACCAAGAGGGATAAGATTATTGTTCATTGGTTATTGTGTATTGTCTTTTTTGCATTATCCAATCACTGACGACCATTATCGCGGTTCAGTGGTCACTTCTTTTTCTCCGAGATTCAATACGGCTCGGTTCGGTGAAGTGTATACAAAAGTTTTCAATTAGATCGGTAATTACTGTACGCAAAAGAAATATTTTGTTTCATTCAGATCAATTTAGGATAGTTGTACCGCTGCATGACCACTTGACAAGTTTTTAATGACTGTTATCAACAAAAACATGTACTTATTGCCGTAAAATCTACATGTCATAAGTTTTCGCGACTTCCTAATTTCCCAAAAAAAGTTTAATTATTCAGTCAATACACACTGTTATGAATATTAAAAGCGCTCAGAACTCCCAGGAAAATGTCATACACTCTTTCATAGAATTTCCAATCTTTCATGCCATCTTGCAGTAGCGATTCTCTATAAAATCAGTATGTCCGGCTCACACTGAATGAAAGGAACAACATTCTGAGCAGAACCTGTTTTCGAACATTGCATATCTAGGAAGCTTTAATAGTACTAGATTCTTTTAATCTAGTACTATTAAATTTTTTAAGTATTAGGTTCTTTTGACTGAAGAATATGTTTTCGAAAAGTGACGTCTTGATATCATGAATGAAGACAAAGTACGTTAAACTGACCACAATGACATTTATAACTACTTATATAGTCTTCTCAGTGCTTTCCAATGCATTTAATTACCCCAAAATATGTGTACCCTCAAAAAGTGATCTGTACCCCCAAATGCTAAACCCAAGGGATACAAGTACCCCTAAATCAAAATGTGAGTGGGAATGCTGGGGAGTGCAATAGCTCTTCCTGGACTTCATCCAGGCAAGTTAAAAACTGGTGGATGAGTGACAAACATTGCAGACCCGCTGGAGACAATTTGCGTATGATGTCAAATTCTGTTTTCCAAGAAATATATTCCAAAATGTTGTCTGATGAAATTTTTACCCAGCATTAATTTCAAAATTATACTAACAGTTCATGTGCATGCTATTACCTTCACAATACTCTTCCTTCCTTTCTTTGGCAGTTGTTTGGGTGTTTTGGTTCTCATGTGTGACTTCTTTCCTATCACCAAGGTCAGTGGTGAATCAGCATGGCCTGTAGATGGTGCCAGTGCTGCTGCCTTTGTTCTGGGTGTTTTCGGGTACACCTAGAAAGGACCAAAGATAGATACTTATAAATTAATATTTGAGCCATGTCAAGAGAAAAAGTGCCTTTGAATATGCTCAAAATGCACATATACAGAGCATCATGTGCATGCTCAAAGTATCATCACGGCCTTTCCTCTCCATTCAATGATTATGAAATATCGAATGTTTCTGCCCAGATGTGCAGGCTTATCTGAGCCTTCCCTGTCCGCATATGCCCAAGGACACATTTTTGCATGGCACAGCCCATTTACTTTGTTTACCTAAAATACTGGGACACTTTAACCCTTGTCCTGCTGAATAAATTAAGATGCCACGCCTTCTTTGTCATTTTCAGCCAATCAGATAACTTGATCTGAATTGTTGCCATAAATTCACATTAATGGCAAACAATGCAGATGCAGATCATTTGGCTTCTCCAGAAGCCAACTGATCTGGATTTACAGTTTGCAAAGGCAGGGTATATCCGGGCTCAGCAGGACAAGGATTAACTCTTGATATTTGTCCTAAAATTTGATTGATTTGAGGTTTTACTGCCCAGTCAACCCATTAGGGTCATGTCAAGCATGGTCAGTTTACCTAACAACACTTTTCCTGGACAGGCTTAGTCCTCTAAGCGGTTCACCAGTAATTTTGCCAGAAACCAACAACTGCTCTTCTTGAATCAGCCAAAAGAAGATAATCAATCTCCAAGAAAGAGTGTCCACAGGGACCTAACCCGCGACCTGATCACCAGTCGGACGCACATTTGACTAAGTGTCGAGGAAGGCTGTAAAATTTGAACATTCAATTTTTCTACATTTTGTTGTTCAAATGAATCTAAAAACTGGTGATTAAGTGGCAAAAGTGTAAACCCTGATCAGATGTTGCATTCTGCAGTATCTGATCTGGATTTACAATGTTTGCTCAGGTTTGTCTGTCCCAAGACCTAGTTACAAGGTTGGGCGGTTAATTCTACTCCCGGTACTTACCAGTGGTATTTACCGGTCTGGAAAATATTAAAGTGGCAAATACTGGTCAACTGAACTTTTTTGCTTTAAAATACTACAGACATCTTAACCAAGATGACTTATAAACTAGAAATTGTGTTTGTAAAACACAATGCCCGGCCAACCATATGCTTGCCTCTAAAGATAATACAAGGTAAAATGGCCCAATCTACAAAGGGCCATAACATGCCCAGAAGCAACAGGCCCCTCCAACTTCCTTCTCATCACTACCAATCTATTTATCAAGTTATGAGGGTCTAACCAACAGTATTTAAGATCTTCTGCTGACAAGGGAAAAATGCCCAAATTTACAAAGGGCTATTACTCTTGAAAAAATTTTCAGAATTTATTCTTACGTTATCAAGGTCATCTACTCGTCATTACCAATCACCAAGTTTCAAGGCTCTAGCTCCAACAGTTTTTGAGATATTTTGCTGACAAGGTAAAAATGCCCAAAATTACAAAGGGCCATAACTCATGAAGTATTTTTCAGAATTTATTCAAACGTTAATCAGGTCATCTACTCATCATTATCAATGAGCTCACCAAGTTTCAAGGCTCTAGCTCCAACACTTTTTGAGATATTGTGCTGACAAGGTAAAACTGCCCCAAATCACAAAGGGCCATAACTCATGAAGTAGCTTTCAAAATTTATTCAGAGTTTCTCAGGTCGTCTACTCAACACAACCAGATATTCATCAAGTTTCAAGGCTCTAGCTTCAATATTTTTTGAGATACTTTGCTGACAAGATTGCATCCATATTTTTCAAAGGGCAATAACTCAGGAAAATGGCTTAATTCTGCAAAAAAAAAGTGTCAGCTATTTTTTCATGAAGATTCTATAGAAGAAATTTCAAAACAGTAGCATGCACGTGTCTAAAGTTGCTATGCATAAAAAAGCGTGAACAAGGGAAGGACGGACAAACGCCCCAGAAGCAATATGCCCTCCAACCTCTTTGAAGTTGGGGGCATAAAAAAACTGTGAAACCTGTCCAGGTCCGCAGAAAATCAAAATTTATTATTTGTCACAAACAAACATTCCTTTTTTTAAACAAAATTTTACCTATTAGAAAACAAGGCAATTCAGTCAGACAGGCGGAAGTAAACAGTGTAGACCAGGAACAGATACTGCAGAACATAGGGTCTACAATGTTTGCCACCTATTCTGCAATTTTTCAACATATCAATAGTTAAATGAAATATTCAGGTTTCTGGACTAGGGCAAGGGGTTAAGGTCTCAGAATACACAGATAAGTCTGTATTTACTAAGGGATTTTTTTTTTTTTTTTTTTTTTGTGGTATTTAACAGACTGCATTTTCTGGACAAGAATCCAGTGGCATTGTTTTCAGGTTTTTGTTTATTGCTCTCAATTTCATTTCATTTAGAATCTATTTATTCATGTGTAAATGCTGGGAATTCAATAATAAATTAAACAAGCAAATTCCATAGAGAATTTATGACCCCTGTCCTATTTATTTATTTTTTGTTTACTTTTTAACAAAAACAATGTAACTTCAAGATTCCAAGAGCACATGCATATCCTCAGACCACAAGTAAAACTGTAAAACACCTGTAAAGTCAGGGGTGAGAATAGTCGCTAATAATCAATCCTGAAATCTAATAATTCAGTCCAAAAACTACTAACATTTTTCTTATTTCTCAATAAAAACATATGTTGTGGGTACACATTAGAAGTGCCTCGGGGAGGCACTTCTAATGAGTACCCACAAAATATTTTTTTATTGAGAAATAAGAAAATTATTATGTGGATAATCCCTCTTATCGGCAGCTATACAACTAATAATTAGTTTAATAATTAGGTTTTAAAGTTATTTTAGGCAATAATAAACCCAAATAACTACTTTTGACACAAAAGGACAGTCTTGTGAACAAGAACAAAAAGTGAAATTTCATGCTCAAAATGAAAGCTCTCAATCCTGAAATCAGGATTAATCCTGAAGTTTCACATCCCTGAAAGTTTCACAAGGACTGGCTTAAAATTGTGGGAGGAGTTGCACTCCCAAGGTACCTGCTACATATACAAAGTTAAAAATATGAAAAAAGTAAAAGAAATAATTTCAAGAGTCTGTAAAAAGCACATGCATACCTTCAGGCCATGATTAAAACACCTGTTAAGTTTCAGAAGGAACAGTATAAAACTGTAGGAGGAGTTGCGGCCACAAGGAATCTAATATATATATACACTCTCATAGTATTGAAAGCATGAAAAAAGTCTGCTTAAAAAATCAAGATTCTGTTTAAGCATATGCGTATCTTCAGACCATGATTAAAACACCAGTAAAGTTTCAGATGGATTGGCCTCACCCGTAGGAGTTACATCTACAAGGCTACAAGGTACCTACTACATATGTACTTTCATAGTATTGAAGCATGAAAAAAAGTAAAGTTAAAAATGTGAAAAAAAAAAGAAAGAAATAATTTCAAGATTCTGTAAAAAAAAAAAAAAAAAAAAAAAAAAAAATGCATATCTTTTGACCATGATTAAAACACCTGTAAAGTTTCAGAAGGATCAGCATAAAACTGTAGGAGTTGCACTCACAAGGTACCTACTACAAACTCAGAACCGGGCATAAAATCTGTTGTAAGTTTGTGATTCATCAGTATTTGTTTGTTTGTGTTGAGGTTTTACGGCCCAGTCAACCCAATGGGGTCATGTCGAGCGCAGTCAGTTTACCTAACCACACGTTTACTGGACAGGCTTAGTCCTCTAAGCGGTTAACCAGTATTGTGCACATTCTTTCACCCTTCTTGAATCAGCGGAAGGGAGGGAATGACCATTGAAAGATTCATCAGTATTTGCACATTACTAAAATCCATTTCTCATTACCATAATTATCCTAAGTACTGGGACAGACAGGCATGTGCAATCAATATAAACACTGATCAGATGCCACAGAATGTGGCATCTGATCATGGTCTACACTGTTTGCCACTCATCTGGCAATATTTGAGACATACTGACAGGCAGATGAATGGACTCTTTCAAATTTCTGTACACATATGATATAGTATGCTGTTATGGTGTACTATGGGTAAATATGGTACTTCAAACTGTCACTACTGTATACGACCTAATTACCGCATTGCGCTTAGATTTTTCAAAATTACTGAACAAACTTGTAGTGAAATATCAACCTAATAAGGGCACTTTTTAACCCATGTCCTGCTGAATAAATTAAGATGCCATGCCAATTTCTAATTTTCAGCCAATCAGATTACTTTCTCCAGATTGTTGATATAAATTCACATACTTAATGGCAAACAGTGCAGATCCAGATCAGTTGGCTTCTTCAGAAGCGAACTGATCTGGATCTACACTGTTTGCAAAGGCAGTGTATATCCGGGCTCAGCAGGACAAGGGTTAAACAAAGATCAGCAGAAGACTTAATAAGAGCGTATTAAATGATACTTTTGCAATATTATTTTCTGATTTTCTTTATAAAAACATGTTGTGGGCACTTGTTTAAATTGCCTCGACATGTCGAGGCAATTCAAATGAGTTCCCATAACATATATTTATAAAGAAGTAGATAAAAGTACACTAACTGTAATCTAAAGGCTACTTAATTGCTTTACTGTGCGCTCAGTTATAGGAGCATAAGCTGTAATTAGGTTGAATATGGTATATTATGTTGAAATCTGGAGTAAAATAATATTTCAGAAATCTAGGCAGTGAAAATTGCTCCAAGTTTCCCTCTCAATGGCTTTATCCAAGTTTAATGCCATTTTGAATTGGGCTAAATTAGCCCATTTACTTCGAATGGGTCCTTCTACTACAACTCTTTGGACCAAGTCTATTTCCAACTTGGACCAGTCTATTTCCAACAGCAGGGTGTCTGGTTAGTTTTTATTATGTTTTATAAAATTCCTCAATTTAATGCAAACAGTATAGACCCTGATCAGATGCCACAATAGCCACATTCTGATCTGAGTTTGCACTGTTTGCCAGTAACCCTTTTACGAGTCTCCAGACTAGTATGGGTTATTCATTAAATGTAAGCCTTCAGAGACAGAGTTATACTTTTGTTTTTAACTGAGTTACAGTTGCTTTTCAGATAATGATATATGAAACTACCTTTGCCGGTCTTGGAGTAGGTGGCTTTACAGCTGTAACCAGTTTAGGTTTCTCAGGAGTCTTCCTTCTAGCTACACCCTGAACAGAACGTCCTTTCTTTACCACATCAGCCCACGTCTTCAGCTTTGGAGTTGCTTGTTTTCCATGGATTGCTCTCAAAACAACAGCCTTAGAAATTTCAGCAGAAGGTTTTGCAGGTGTGCCCATTTTCATACGTTTTACATTCATCTGAATTGGTGAGGACCTTTTCCTCTTCAAATTTTTTCCTCCTCTGGGAGTTTTAGATGGCATCGACAATGGCTGCACTGATTTCACAGGTGAGACAGATTTTTTAGCCTTTGATCTAGCAGATGCTGGACTGGAGACAATTGGCGACTTTAAGAGATCTGAAACACCGGTAAAGCTGATATCTGCTGCATTGCTATTGTTTACATTCTTAGGTGTCTTCAGAAGTTTCTTCACGCCTGTAAAGGAGGCATCATCAATACCTTTTCCAATGGATTTCCTTTCACTTCCAGATTTTGGTGTTGTTGCTTTTGGCGATTTTTTTCCTGACCGAGATTTACTAGCACTTGAAGATTTAGGTGTTGTCTTTGGAGTTGGAGTACTTAGTTTTGGAGATGGTGCTGGAGACTGACTTTTGGATGATTCCATTGCTGCTGGTGCAGGTGGTGCTGATCTTCTGGATCGTGGTGTCTTGGGAGTAGACTCTGAAGTGGGAGCTTTTGGAGATGAAGATCTTGACCGTGGAGTTGCTCGACTTGGAGTCTTAGCTTTTGGTGTTGGCTCAGCAACTGGAGTAACAGGTTTTGGAGAATTATCCACTGGTGCTGATTTTGGAGAAGGCCCAGCTATTGATGGTTCCACTGTTGGTGATTTAGATTTTGGAGTTTCTTTAGGTGTTGAGGCCTTAGGCGTTTGCTTGGGAGAACCAGTTCTTGTTGAAGCTGAACTTGATCTAGGAGTTGCTGTTTTGGGAGATTTAAGTGTTGCAGATTTTGGTGACATAGGAGTGTCTGACTTTGGGGACAGAGACCTAGACCTAGGAGTCGATTTTGGTGACTTGGCTTTTGGTGTCAAGGACCTTGACCGTGGTGATTTCTTTTGTGACTTTGATTTCGGAGACTTTGACTGTCTTCTTCCTTGTGATTTACTTTTCCTACCAGATTTTGGAGATGCAGATCTTGATCTTCTGGTTTGTTTTGGGGTTTCTGCCTTTGGAGATTTAGTTGCAGACTTTGGTGGGCTTTTCACTGGAGACTCCTCTTTGATTGGTGATGTGGTCAAAGTTACTGCAACAGATCTTCTTTTAAGAAGTGGGGCTGGTGAAACTGGACTTTCGGCTGCCATTCTAGGTGGTATAGCTCCTCTTCTCACTGGTGTGGAAGGAGGTAGTTTCTTGTCAAAATGCTCGGGTGAAAGTTTAGGTCCAAAAGAAACTCTCTTTCTCTTTGCTGATGGAGCAAGATTTTCCGAGGACTTCCTCTTTTTACCACTACCTTTTGGACTGGGTTTCTTTTCTGAAAAACATAAAGAAGCAGGGCTGTAGATAATAAACTTATTTTAATGAAACTATTAATATTTCTATTTCTTCATTAAAAAATATTTTGTTGATACTACAGCTCTTGATCAGCCACTTTGTTCAATGGGAGTGTACTGATATTTCTAATTTCTCCATGATTTTGTTTGTGTTGAAGTTTTACAGCCCAGTCAACCCATTAGGGTCATCTCAAGCACAGTCAGTTTACCTAACAACTTTTTCATGGGCAGACTTAGTCCTATAAGCAGTTAAGCAGGACTTGTGCACATTCTTTCTCCAGAAACTACCCTTCTTGAATCAGCAGAGTGGAGAGAATGACTAGAAAATATTTCATTATCAATCTCCAAGAAAGAATGTTACCGGACCAGGCGAGGATCGAACCTGTGACCTCCTGACCATCAGTAGCAGGCACATCTGACTTGAGCCCGGCAGTGCTACAACACAATGAACCTACTCACATGTGCCTAACCAGAGTCAAATCAGTCCGCCATCTGCAGTCTAATCAGTGTTTTTGTCAACATGAAGAACAATGCATACTTGACCATCTGAAATGTGCCCAGTGAAGATTCTGATCAGACAGTGAACATTACAGGCTGATCTGAATCTTCGCTAGGCACATGTCAGATTGATTGTGTTGGGGGTTTAACAACATGTCAACCCTTGTGGGTCATTTTGTGTCATCTCCCAAGGAAAGAATGAAAAGAGATAGTAGAGGAGATGAAAGAAAGGGACAGGGAAGAAAGAGGAACAGGAATGAAAGTGAAGAAAAAGAAGAAATTAAAACATTCCCCTCTACCCTTACCTGCTACAAGGATAGCAGGTCTTGCCCAACTGTAAACCAATCTCAGTTGGATGCCCCAGTGACGCAAAATACACGACACCTTCCCCACACCCGGCCACCCCGTGTCAAAGGTACTATTCTGAGTTACGGTGCAACAATATTTCAGCCAGACTGAAATGGAAATGTTGCCTCCAAAGCTGTGCGATTTTTACCCGACTTCAACGGATGACACACTCAAGTCATGATTAAAGTAATTAGCAGCTCTGCTGTTGAAGTTCCCTGGACCCTATCACAAACACACAATGTTCCCCATCACACAGAATTTTCTTCTCAAAAGCATCCCTAAACCAGATCAAGTGGGCAGAGGCTCACATATAATTCTAGTTGTAGTACTACTTACAGATCATAAGTAAAGCAAAACAGGTTTGTTGCAGATCAGGTTAGCTTTTATTTAATGTTACTCTGTAGACCTGTATAATTATTGAAAAGAGACTAGAACATCTGCCGAGGGCCTTGTTTGTGTTGAGGTTTTACGGCCTAGTCAATCCAATTGGGTCATGTCGAGCGCGGTCAGTTTACCTAACCACACATTTACTGGGCAGGCTTAATCCTCTAAGTGGTTGACCAGTCTTGTGCACATTCTTTCGCCAGAAACTGACAACTGCCCTTCTTGAAACAGCGGAAGGGAGAGAATGACAGTAGAAAATATTTCATGATCAATCTCCACGAAAGAATGTTGCCACCCTTGGCGGGGGTTGAACCCGCGACCTGGTCTCCAGTCGGGCCTGCATCCAACTGAGCCACCTGCCGAGTGTCTATGCATTCAAGATTATCAAAGGTAAATGGATACAGCTGAACAATTCTGACGTCATTTAGCAAAGGCGCACAACTTTTATAGAAAGGAAATTACCTCCCTGGTATATGAACCCTTTACAAAACGTTGGAAGGGGAGGCGGTGGGGGGGACTAATCTATTTTAAAGGACAACAGTCCCCAATGAGATATTGATAGTGTTTTAGGTCCATTTCTACATAAAGCTATATCAAGATGACAGAAGGTACAGCCATGAGCTGATAGCCTTAGATAAAAGGGTAATGATCTTTCTGTGTTACACTGCATATATCTGTAGCTGTTTTAAGTAATTTCTACAGCTACAGAAAATAAAAGCTTGTAATTCCTTGGAAATATTTCCTCTAGAATTAAGGAAACATTTTGTTTAGAATGCTATCATAACATTTGATCAGTGAAGATGATGGAACATCAACTTATTTATCTCAAAAGTAAATATCAAAATACAGAGTATAATCTGAACAGAAAAACATATTTTTTATGATATGAAATATAATACACCTTGAGTTTAAGGTACTTGAATATCTCCCTAAAGACTTGCATCTCTTAAAAACAAACATACTTTCACACTTGTTTGTTCCTTAGAATTTGTAACTCTGTTGAGAAATGATTTCTGTATTTAAACTCAAGGTGCATTTATTTCTATTTCTTGTTTCTTCATGAAATCTTATTTAGATACAGCATTCCCACTCACATTTTGATTTAGGGGTACATGTACCCCTTGGGTTTAGCATTTGGGGGTACAGATCACTTTTTGAGGGTACACATATTTTTGGGGTAATTAAATGCATTGTTAAGCACTGGGAAGACTTTATACTTTAAATGTCATTGTGGTCAGTTTTAGGTACTTTGTCTTAGTATTTTAAATAAAAGGAAAACTGTGCTTCAATCATATCAAGACGTCACTTTTCCAAAACATATTCTTCAGTCAAAAGAACCTAATACTAACAGCCAAGTTCAAGTACTATTAAAGCTTCCTAGATATACAATGTTTGAAAACAGGTTCTGTCCAGAATGTTGTTCCTTTCATTCAGTACTATTAAAGCTTCCTAGCTATACAATGTTTGAAAACAGGTTCTGTCCAGAATGTTGTTCTTTTCATTCAGTGTGAGCCGGACATACTGATTTTATAGAAAATCGCTACTGCAAAATGGCATGAAAGATTGGAAATTCTATGAAAGAGTGTATGACATTTTCCTGGGAGTTTTGAGCATTTTTAATATTCATAACAGTGTTTAATGACTTAATAATTAAACTTTTTCGGGAAATTAGGAAGTCGCGAAAACTTATGACATGTAGATTTTACGGCAATAAGTACATGTTTTTGTTGACAACAGTCATTAAAAACTTGGCTAAAGTAGTCATGCAGCGGTACAACTATCCTAAATTAATCTGAATGAAACAAAATATTTCTTTTGCATGCAGTAATTACCGATCTAATTGACAACTTTTGTATATGCTTGAGCGAACCGAGCTGTATCGAAACTCGGAGAAAAAGAGGTGTCCACTGAACCGCGATACAGTGTAATGGTTGTCAGTGATTGGATAATGCAAAAAAGATTATAAACAATAACCAATGAACAATAATCTTATCCCTCTCGGTAAGAATATAAATACATTCCGGGAATGCACTGCGTTTAAATGCACTGGTCGAACGCATTCGTTATTGTCCGCCAGCAACCGCAGTGTTTCGATGCTTTATTATTATTTAAAGGATATACTATTGAGCGAAAACTGACTCAGTAGGACGTACGCATATTGCAATTTATACGTGCACCAAATTTTTGGTACGTTTATGTACGTAGATACCAACAGTTCTGTACGCTCATGGCAGATTCTCTACGTGAATTACGTACTGCAGTACGTGAATGGGAATGCTGAGATATTCATTATTAAGTGTCCATTGTATTCTGAAGCATTGCTACTACATATGGGCTGCTTCGAGCAAACTAACCATCAGAGGAGATGGCAAATCACCCAACCAAACCGCCATATCAAATTTAGTGTTTTTCAATTGTTATCATGTATTATTGAACAAGAGCAAAGTAAAAAGATGCAAAGATAGTATGAAATGTGACCAAAATAATGTG
This sequence comes from Anodontia alba, assembly GCA_964016985.1. Lineage (NCBI taxonomy): Eukaryota > Metazoa > Mollusca > Bivalvia > Lucinida > Lucinidae > Anodontia > Anodontia alba. The sequence continues at coordinate 31,368,122 of OZ024821.1, forward strand.
AAAACAAAAATAGGTGTACTGTGAATGATTTTATTTTTGCATGTTCTTTTATGTGGTTTTTTTTTTTTTTTTTATTTTATTTTTTTTTATTTTTGTCAAAATCATCTAATAATTACTTCTGATGTGATAATTTGTACAGGATACACAATATCTGCAAATACTTTGGTTTGTGAGTGTACATATTCAGAAATAATAGGTAAAGGAACTTGCTGTATGTTTATTGGGGTAAAAAATCAACATAGTAAATAAAAGTTGTCCTTCTTGCATGCTACACACCTTCTTGACCTGATAAATGTCCCGACCAAAAATTATCAAGTTATCTCAAACAGTGTGGGAGTGATGGCCTTCACAAGATTTTGGCATCAGGGGAGATAATAATGGAGAAAGTGAGAGTACTCTTGAACACGACATGCCTACTGGTCCTGATCTATGCCTCTACCAAATATTATCAAAATATTTCAAACCACATACTCAAGGATTTAGCTTAGAAATTCATTCAGGGGAGGAACCTAAAAAAAAAAAAAAAAAAAAAACACAGCAGAGGTTGTCTCTCTTGCATATGACACACAGTTCGATACCAATGCCTCTACCAAATATTATCAAAATATGTCTAAGGGTATCAAAATTATGGAACGCAAGATTTTAGCTTCAGGGGAGAGAACTTCATAATAAAGAAGTGAGAGTTGTCTCTCTTGCATGCTACACACCTACTGGTCCTCCTCTTCATCTCTACCAAATATTACCATATTATCTCAAAAAGTATGGGAGTTATGGCCTGCACAAGCTTTTGGCTTCAGGGGAGATAACTACATCAGGAAGAAAGTGAGAGTTGTCTCTCTTGCATGGTACATGCCTCCTCTTCATTTCTATCAAATATTCTCAAAATATGTCTAAGAGTATCAAAGTTATGGAGCGCACAAAGTTTTGGTTTCAGGGAAGGTAACTACATAATAAAGTGAGAGTTGTCTCTCTTGCTTGTGACAGGCCTACTGGTCCTCTTCATTTCTACAAAACATCAAAATATGTCTTAGGTTATCTTAGTTATGGAGTGCACAAAATTTTGTCTTCAGGGGAGATAGCTACATAACGAAGAAGAAAGTGAGAGTTGTCTCTCTTGCATGTGACATGCCTACTGGTCCCTCTACCAAATATTATCCTATTATCTCAAACAGTATGGGAGTTATGGCCGGCACAAGATTTCGGTTTCAGGGGACAAAACGACATAACGAAGATAGTGAGAGTTGTCTCTCTTGCTTGTGACGCGCCTACTGGTCCTCCTCTACATTCCTACCAAATATCAAAATATGTCCAAGGGTATTGAAGTTATGGAGTGCACAAACATGCGCCATGCCGATCGCTATATCCCCCCGAACCTATCGGTTGGGGGATAAAAATGTGCTTTTGAACATGGACAAAATACCCTGATTCAGATCATCCTACATGTATGTACTAGTTTTAAAGTATTGTGCTGGCCTTTGCTCTCCATTCATACATTTGTAGTATCCAATGATTCTGTAAGCAGATACTGAAGGCCCTAATCACACTGCACATCAGCTAAGGCTGGCTAATCACAGCTGAAAAGATAATCGATTATCAGTCCTGCCACTGTGATCAATTAGTAATCACTGAAGATTTGATCAAAATTTTATCAGTCTGAGCACGACTCTTACCATATGTTATACTGTATTGTATGTATTCAGTCAAACAGGCCTGAGAAAACAGTGTAGACCCAGATCAGACACCGCAAACACGGATCTCATCACGGTCTATGATGTTTGCCATTCCTCCAGCTATTTTAGACACAATAGTGGGTAGTAAATTGTACATTCAAATTTTAGATAAAGTATAGTAAGAAGTTGAGATGTCTGAATACTAAGGGTAAATATGGTAAAGTAACAGACACAGAAATAAAATGATCGATTATAAGCAAATCTGTAATGATAATCTTTTTTGTGGAATTTTTCAATCAATTATCCGATTAATTGTGCCAGCCTTAGTATCAGCGCAGTCTGATCTTGACCTTCGCTGTCAGCACGACACAAAGGTAAATTTTTGCTTGGTGGGCTAATATGCACGTGTGGAGCATGTTAAAATACTGTGCACATCCAAAGGCTTATCTTCTCACACTGCTGCTCATTTAGTTAACCCTTGTCTTGCTGAATAAATTAAGATGCCACGCCCACTTCTAATTTTCAGCCAAACAGATTACTTGATCCAGGTTGTTGATACAAATTCAAATACTTAATCACAAACAGTGCAGATCTAGATCAGCTGGCTTCTTCAGAAGCCAATTAATCTGAATCTACACTGTTCACAAAGGCAAGACATATCCGGGTTCAGCAGGACAAGGGTTAATAGTTTTGGGTTAATATCTTATTTAGCAGAAGGAAGGCAGGTCCTGATCAGACTGTTTGTTCAGGCTTATATGTCCCAATACTGAGGGCATTTCAAATCCTGCTGGACATGTGTTAACAGGCTTACCTGGTGATTCTGATCTTGAAGCATTGTTGTTTACTTCAAATATGGGTGTAGACTTTCGTCTCAGTTCTGCTACTCCTGTCTTTAGTTTTCTACCAGCACTTGGGTATGGGCTGCCAGCAGGCAAGGACTGACAAAAAAGAAATAATACATAATTACCATTGCTCCAGACTGCGTGGCCCCAATGACATACTCAGAAAAAATTTTCACAGTCGACTAAAATTCTTTTACAAGCAAGTTGTTAAAAAATAAAATACAGTAAAACCTCGATGACTCGAACACTGATAGCTCATTTACCTTGGATGATTCAAACTCGTTTTTGAGTCCCTACCAAATTCTTCCGATGTTTAAGAAAATATATTTAGGGAAATTTTCTTATTTTATCATGAAATTGTATGTTGTGTGTACTCATTAGAATTGCCTCATGGAGGCAATTCTAATGTACACTCAACATATCATTATTGTGCAGAATATCAAAAAGACTTCCCTAAACTATCACCATCTGCTTCCTGACCTCGCGCCATGATTAACCCTCAAGGTCCCTCATTGGCTCGAACTACCTGTCTTGAATAAATTTCCATGGTCCCAAAATTGTTCAAGCCATTGACGTTTTATTGTACTTAGCGGTCTGTTTGTGTCATTTTAGATCCGTGATGACTATAGGCAAAGAAATGGATAAAAATACTTCAATGGTCTGAAATAAGCATAGCTTCAGGTAAGGCACATTTTCAACCAAGAAGTTGATATTTTTCTTACTTCTCTATGAAAACTTATGTTGTGGTACTCATTAGAAGTGCCTCGTTCAGGCTCCTCTAATGAGTACCCATGTTTTCATGGAAAAATAAGAAAAAATGTTTAACCAATACCTCTTATATAGAGTCATATAGCTAAATCTTATGCTTTGGACATTTCATATACATCCCGATTTTTGTGGTTAAATATATTTGAATGTCTTTTCACCTTTTTCCAGAGGAAAACTTCTTTTAAACTACTTTTTTTATATGAACCAAGAAAAACCTGTATTACTAAGTGACTGAATGTGACATACACATTACAATGCAATCTGATGCTCTGTAATCAAAAGGATGGCGGACAAGTAGATTCTATCTATTTTTTGTTTGTGTTGAGGTTTTATGGCCCAGTAAACCCAATGTTGTCATGTCCAGTGCAGTCAGTTTACCTAACCACACATTTTACTGGACAGGATTAGTCCTCTAAGTGGTTAACCAGTATTGTGCACATTCTTTCGCAAGAAACTGAGATTCTAACTATAGGTTGTACCCCAGGCAAATTGCTTCCATTACCAGATATTTCTTCAACCAATTTAAAGATAATTTTTTTTTTTTTTTAATTTATCGATAAGTTAACATGGGCAAATCTTCCACAACTTTAAGCCAGTGATTCACTAACCTTCACACATCCAGAAAATTCACAGAAAATGTCTTATAATTAGAGACATAACCATACTTCCCCCAGGCAAATTGCTTTCTTTGGCTTTCTTTTGTGTTGAGTTTTTACGGCCCAGTCAACCCAAAGGGGTCATGTCGAGCGCAGTTAGTTTACCTAACCACACGTTTACTGGGCAGGCTTAATCCTCTAAGCGGTTAACCAGTATTGTGCACATTCTTTCGTCAGTAATCTTTGGCTTTCTAGATATTTCTACAACTGATTTAGAGATAAATTTCATTTTTGTGGAACTTATCGATAAGTAAACAAGGGCAAATCTTCCACAAACTTAAGCCAGTTATTCAGTGGCCTTCACACATCACAGAATAAATGTCTTAAAAATAATAAGATGCACAGCTCCTAAGTAGCAGCTTTAAATAGGTAAATATGGAGGTATCAAGTTAGAAGTCTATCGAAATACTTAAGGCTACATAATAATAAACTCTTTTAACTCTCTTAAAAAAATATTAAGATGCATAACCATATTTAATCTGCCCCTAAGTAGCAGCTTTTAAACAGGTAAATATGGAGGTATCAAGTTAGAAGATTATCGAAATGCTTTAGGCTCAATAATAATAAACTCTCTTATTTTATTGCAAGTGCTGAAATCAATGTATATCCGAAAAGAATAAAAATGGTATTTTCACAAGTGAAAGAATATGATATTTTCACTAGTGAAAAATAACAAGTCTATGTTATTTTCACTTGTTTCAGATTACTTCGGTTGTCTCCATTGTTTCCCCAACAGATGCTGATCCCACTTCAGTTTTTTTAACTCCTCTGTTTCTAAGCAAAACGATCAACTGCTAGTATGCATTTTCTCAGAATGTATGGAACATTTTGGTAATAAGATTATTTTAATTTGCTGAAACTTTGTTTTTGTCACTCCAGCATTTCATATGTTAAACACAAAACAAAATAACATCGAAGCCATGACATTCATGCTTTGTTAGGTGACGTTATTTGTGTTGTCAGAAGAGTGCATTGGCATGTAAACAATAAAGCAAAAAGAAAATCTACTCTTTTTCAATGATTACCACAAAAATCTCTTGTAGTAAAAACATTCAAATTTTCGTTCCTGCTTTGCACTGGTAATAGTACTGATGCTTCATTACACTCGATGAAAATATTTATGGTATTCACAGTATAAGAGTAAATATCCTCTCTATCGCTTAACCCTTCTCTTGCTAAACACAACATGCCCTGTCTTAGCAAACAGTGTAGAAGAAAAAGCCAACTGATCTGGATCTGCACTGTTTGTCATTAAGTAAGTGAATTTATCTGATTGGATGGAAATTAGAAGTGGGCGTGGCATCTTAACTTACTGAGCATGACAAGGGTTAATATTAAAATCCCCAGTTAATTAAAAATTTATCCAAAGAAAGTAGTTCCACGGTTACTGCAAGGGAAGTATTTACCATAGCTCCAGATAACATGGATAAGAGGGGGATATCCGTAAAATATTTTTCTTAATGCTCCATAAAATCATGTTGTGGGTACTCATTAGAAGCATCTCAATCTGTTACTGAACATACCTTTTCATGTAAATAAGAAAAACATCAGTACTTTTTGGTTAAAAAAACAACAACACCTTATCTGGAGCTCGGCTTTATCTAAAAAATTGATATGAGATAGCAAAATGAAACATACCTTCCTGTCAGACTTGATTCCAGATTTGGACATCTGATCAGCTTTTGGAGATTTAGAGTGTGATGGCGTCTTAAAAGTCACTGGTGATACATCATCCATCAAAGGGGTTTGAGATTTTGGACTAGCTGATCTTCTTGCTGACACTTCTGTTGAAGGTGATGAGGAAACTGCAACTGGTGTTCCTATTCTAGGACTTTTGGATCTTAGTGTAACAGCCTTTGGACTTGCAGCCCTTGGTGTAACAGCCTTTGGACTTGCAGCCTGTTGTGTAGTAGGACTTTTAGACCTTGGTGTAACAGCCTTGGGACTTTTAGCTCTTGGAGATTCAGCCTTAGGCGGCTTTGGACTTTCTGCCCTTGGTATTGTGGCCTTGGGACTCTTTGCACTTGGTGTGGCAGTTTTTTGACTTTCTACCCTTGGTGTAGTAGTCTTCGGACTTTCAGCCCTTGGTGTGGTTGCCTTGGGACTTTTCCCCCTTGGTGTAGAGACCTTGGGACTTTTTGCCCTTGGAGTAGTAGTTTTAGGACTTTCGGCCCTTGGTGTAGTAGCCTTGGGACTTTTAGCCCTTGGTGTGGTTGTCTTGGGACTCTTTGCCCTTGGAGTAGTCATTTTGGGACTTTTAGCCCTTGGTGTAGTAGCCTTGGGACTTTCAGCCCTTGGTGTGGTTGCCTTTTGACTCTTTGCCCTTGGTGTAGTGACACTGGGACTCTTTGCCCTTGACGTAGTAGTTTTGGGACTTTCAGCCCAGGGTGTTGTCGTCTTCGGACTTTCAGCCCTTGGTGTGGTTGCCTTTGGACTCTTTGCCCTTGGTGTAGTGACAATGGGACTCTTTGCCCTTGGAGTAGTAGTTTTTGGACTTTCAGCCAATGTTGCCTTCGGACTTTCAGCCCTTGGTGTGGTTGCCTTGGGACTCTTTGCCCTTGGTGTAGTGACACTGGGACTATTTGCCCTTGGTGTGTTTGTCTTGGGACTTTCTGCCCTTGGAGTAGTGGCCTTTGGACTCTTCGCTCTTGGTGTAGCAGCCTTTGGACTTTCAGACTGTAGTGTAACAATTGGACTAACAGCTCTTGGCGTTTTAGTCTTGGGACTTTTAGCCCTTGGTGTAGTTTTGGGAGTGACAACTGATTCTAGACTGGCAGCTCTTGGTGTGATAGCTCTGGGAGTTTTGGCTCTTGGAGCAGTCGCCGGTGTAGAGGCCTTGGGACTCTTAGCCCTTGGCGTGGCTGTCTTAGGACTTGCAACATTTGGTGTCCTAACTTTTGGACTTCCAGTTCTTGGTGTGGCAACCTTTGGACTTTTAGCCCTTGGTGTAGTGGTCTTGGGACTTGTATCTTTTGGGGAAACAACTTCCAAACTTTCAGCTCTTGATTTGGTAATCTTTGGAGTCTTTGGACTTTTAATACTTGATGTACCAGTTTCTGATCTAACAGCTCTTGGTGTCCTAGCCTTGGGACTTTCGTCCCTTGGTTTAACAGATGTGGGAGTTTTTGCTCTTGGAGTAGTAATTTTGGAAGTTTTAGAACTTGATGCTGAAATGGACCTTCCTTTTAATGCTGTTGTCTCAGTCTTTGCAGTTCTTTTAGGTGACACAGACTTTGACAGTTTTTCATTTGGAGTAGCAGGTGCTTCAGACGGAACTTGACTTATACCCCTTGGTGTAGCCTTTGTTGACAATGCCTTAGGTGTCTTCGTAGCAATTGTTACAGCAGTAGGAGTCTTCAAATGCTCTTGTTTCTTTTCTGGTGTGGTCTCTTCCACAGTCTTTCCTTTTGGAGTCTTCTGTTTTGGTGTTTTCTGCACCACTGGGGTAGCAGGTTTTGGACTCTTGACTCCATGAACAGCTGGGGCTGAACCTTTTGGAGTCTTCTTGGAAGACACAGGTGCTGGACTTTTCTCTTTTTTTGCTGAACTTGCTGGTGTAGGAATTTTAGGTGTATCAGAAGCTGGTGTTGGCGTTACAGGGGCTTTTTTCTTAGACACAACTTTGGGACTTTTGCCTTTAGGTGTACTTACAGGTGTTTTCAAAGCAGGAGAAGAAGCTGACCTAGGAGACACAGCTGTTTTCTTAGGAGTTGCTTTTGGCTTCTTGGAAGATGGTAATGATCCAGACCGACCTTTTGGAGTTTGTTTAGGAGTTTCAGCTGCAACTTTTGCTGGGGTCTTCTCAACCTTTAGAGCAGGTGTAGGGGTTTTGGCCACTGGAGTTTTATTTGATGATTTGGGTGTTCTGCCACGTGGTTTATGCTCTGATGATGGGGATGTCCTGGTAGGAGACGGGGACTGAACCCGCTTCTGTGCAGACTTGGCTGGGGAAACTGACTTACTTGACTTAGGTGTATTATCTACTTTTGGTTGAAGTGGTGGAGGTGCCTTAGCCTGAAACATATTGAAAACATTTGCATAAAATTTCAGTATTGCCAGGTAAAACAGTGGACTAAAAATATTACAGGCACAGAACTGCAGAGAATCAGGGCTGATTCATCAAGCCAAGCACATTTGTCTATTCATTCCACATCTTGTTCTGCAAGATAGAATACCGATGATAAAGGGGCTCTGTATTAAATGGCTTATATTTTAGGTTGAGATGTGGCAACATGCTTTGAAATAATCTGCACTCATATGCTCGGTTTGGCTTGTAAGGGTGCAGCCATATTGGAAATAAACAAACCAATCATGAAGACAGAAAATATCCTAAAATGGGTATGGACAAATTTATGTAACAAACATATATATAAAAACAGGGATTGTCGAGGATCGGTCGCGCTTTTTTTCGTGTGCAAAAACATTAGTCAGCAAATTTTTTTGACAGTCCAACAGGAAATCCGGAACAATATTTTTTTGACAGTCCAACGGGAAATCGGGAACAACATTTTTTTAGGCCTACTCCTGTTTTTTTTTTTGCCACATCATGATTATTTTGTATCACCAACCTGGACAGCCAGACTAAAATGCCAAGGGCTAATAAACCCATAACTAGAGCTGGTGTTTGTAAAACACTATGCCCCCAACTGCCTGACTCTAACACTGCTTGACTCCAACACTGCTTACCTATGACGGTAACAACAATACAAATATGAGATTTCAATGTTTTTTTATCAAAGGGAAATAACTCTAAAATAGGATATAATTTGGATAAGAAAAATATACGGGTCACCGATTTTTTCATGAGGAATCAAAATATGAAATTTCAAAACATTAGCATACATGGTTCTAAACTTATGCTATACACAATAAAGCAACGACATTAAATGGCCAGAAATTACGAAGGACCATAATTCCAACATTTCATTTAATTGGTTCAAAATTTAATCAGGTGATCTCCTCCTCGATCCCAATCAGTATACCAAAATATCATGGCTCTGGCTGAAATACATTTTGAGATATCTTGCTGACAAGGTCAAAATGCTCAGAACTACAAAGGGCAATAACTACCTCGATTTTTCATGGAATTCCCTAAAAAACAAATCAGGTAATCTCCACATCATCCCCAATCAGCATATATTGTTTCAAGACCCTAGCTTAAGTACTTTTCGAGACATCTTGCTGACAAGGTCAAAATGCACAGAATCGCAAAGGGCCGTAACTTAATATTTTCACGGAATTCTCTCAAAATATAATCAGGTAATTTACACATCATTCCACTCACTATATCAAATTTCAAGAATCTAGCTTAAATACTTTTCAAGATATCTTGCTCACAAGATTTAATTCTGATTTTTTTCAAAGGGGCAGATCTCTAAACAAACATGCTGGACAAGGAAAAAAATACAGGGCAGCTATTTTTTCATTGGGAACCCAAATTTAAAATTTCAAAACCCTAGGATGCAGGGTTCTTAAAATATGGCATGCACAAAAAAGCTTGATGAACAGACAAATGGACGGATGGACAAACGAAGGCAAAATAATATGCATCATCAATTTCATTTTAAACTGGGGGCATCTACTCATTGCTACCGATCTATCATCAAGTTTCAAGGCTCCAGCTTCAATAGTTTTTAAATATTTTGCTGACAAGGGAAATTTGTCCAAATTCACAAAGGGCCATTACTTATGAAATATTTTTCAGAATTTACACAAAAGTTAATCAGGTCATCTACTCATCATTACCAATCAATTCACCAAGTTTCAAGTCTCTAGCTCTAACAGAGATATTTTGCTGACAACATAAAAATGTCAAATATAACAAAGGGCCATAACTCAATAAGTATTTTTCAAAATTTATTCAATTCAAAAGTTAATCAGGTTGTCTACTCATCACTACAGGTCTATTCATCAAGTTTCAAGCCTCTAGCTCCAAAGGTTTTTGAGATATTTTGCTGACAAGGTAAAAATGCCCAAAATTACAAAAGGGCCATAACTCATGAAGTACTTTTCAGAATTTCTTCAAAAGTTAATCAGGTCATCTACTCATCAATATAAATCCATTTATTATGCTTCAAGGCTCTAGCTCTAATAACTTTTGAGATATTTTGCTGACAAGGTAAAAATGCCCAAAATTACAAAGGGCTATAACTCAAGAAGTATTTTTTAAAATTTCTTCAAAAGTTATTCAGGTTATCTACTCATCACTACCAGACTATTCATCAAGTTTCAAGGCTCTAGCTCCAACGGTTTTTGAGATATTTTGCTAACAAAGGTAAAATTGCCCAAAATTACAAAGGGCCATAACTCATTAAGTATTTTACAGTTTCTTCAACAGTTAATCAGGCCATCTACTCATCACTACAAATCCATTTACTAAATTTTAAGGCTCTAGCTTTAACAGTTTATGAGATATTATGCTGACAAGGTAAAAATGCCCAAAATTACAAAGGGGCATAACTCAAGAAGTATTTTTCAAAATTTCTTCAAAAGTTAATCAGGTTTACTCATCACTACCAGTCTATTCATCCAGCTTCAAGGCTCTAGCTCCAACAGTTTTTGAGATATTTTGCTGACAAGGTAAAAATGCCCAAACTTACAAAGGGCCATAACTCATGAAGTATTTTTCAGAATTTCTTCAGAAGTAAATCAGGTCATCTACTCATTACTACAAATCCATTTACTAAGTTTCAAGGCTCTAGCTCCAACAGTTTTTGAGATATTTTGCTGACAAGGTAAAAATGCCCAAAATTACAAAGGGCCATAACTCAGGATGTATTTTTCAAAATTTCTTCAAAACTTAATCAGATTGTCTACTCATCACTACCAGTCTATTCATCAAGTTTCAAACCTCTAGCTCCAACGGTTTTTGAGATATTTTGCTGACAAGGTAAAAATGCCCAAAATTACAAAGGGCCATAACTCATAAAGTATTTTTCAAAATTTCTTCAAAAGTTAATCAGGTCATCTACTCATCACTACAAATCCATTTACTAAGTTTCAAGGTTCTAGCTCAAACAGTTTTTGAGATATTTTGCTGACAAGGTATTAATGCCCAAAATTACAAAGGGCCATAACTCAAGAAATATTTTTCAAAATTTCTTCAGGTTGTCTATTCATCACTACCAGTTTATTCATCAAGTTTCAAGGCTCTAGCTTCAATACTTTTTGAGATATTTTGCTGACAAGATTTTGTCAATATTTTTTCAAAGGGCCATAACTCAGAAAAAGGGGCATAATCCTGTCAAGAAAAAAAATATGTGTCAGCTATTTTTTCATGAGGAATCCATATATGAAATTTCAAAACAGTAGCATTCACAGTTCTTAAGTTATGCTTTGCATCAAAAAGTGTGATGAACGGACAGACTAACAACCCAGAAGCAATATGCCCCTCCAACTTCTTTGAAGTTGGGGGCATAAAAACAACCCTGCATTGAAAACAATTTAATGTCACTCAACACTACAGATTATACCAAGCATTTGTGTGACGTTTAATGTTTGTTTGTGTTAGGGTTTTACGGCCCAGTCAACCCAATGGGGTCATGTCGAGCGCGGTCAGTTTACCTAACCACACTTTTACTGGGCAGGCTTAGTCCTCTAAGCGGTTAACCAGTGTTGTGCACATTCTTTCGCCAGAAACTGACAACTGCCCTTCTTAAATCAGCGGAAGGGAGAGAATGACCGTAGAAAATATTTCCTGATCAATCTCCACTAAAGAATGTTGCCGACTTTGGCGGGGGTCAACCCGCGATCCCCCGGTCTCCAGTCGGACGCGCATCCAGCTGAGCCACTAAGGCCGGCCTTTGAAGTTTAATGGAAATGTAAGATGAACATTCAGCACTTTTATGAGTCTGATGAAAATTGAAAATCCTAACACTGGACATCAAGCAATGCTTACAGGTCAGTCAAATGTCCCTTTAATTACAAATTTTAGCTGCCGCATAGCATTTACAACAAGAGTGTCCAGTGTACAGTCAGATCAGCCTGCTAATCGCCATAGTCTATTCAGTCTTTGCAGAGCCCTTTCTACATAGCCAAGGACCCAAAATATAATGATGCAGTCAGCAAAGACCCTGATCCGCTGCTGGTCTGAGTTTTTTTACTTCGCTGGGTCCACATGCAATCTTGTAGGAAAAGCAGTGCCCTGGCAAATTATAAAAGCTTGTTTACAATTATTAGTCTCATAAGAAAAACATAGTTAACCCTTCTCTTGCTAAACACGACATGCACTGTCTTAGCAAACAGTGTAGATCCAGGGTTCATACAGGCAAGTCCAAGTCAAATTCAAGGACTTTTCAAGGACCAACCTTATAGTTTTCAAGGACTTTAATTAATACTTACACAAATTTGTAAATTCTGGTACTGTCATTCATTGGTTCCACACCCAGCGAAAAACTTTGGGTTAAAAAACTGATAATTTCTGCCAAATAATGTCACAATGAACTCTCTTAAAACCAGAAATATTAAGTTGTAGTTGCAGTTTCTGTTTCAACCTGTGTGAAATTTATGAATGTCCCATACATCACTTTTTCTTGTTTCTTATGCCCTTCTCCCTGCACCTGTGACCGCAATGCACCTTCACCCATTTGTTTCTATGTCCTTATTACGTGTTAGACAGAGCGCCTTATGTTTACAGTTTGTTTCCTTTACCCAAGGATATTGTTTTGGCCACTCTCTGGCAGTCTCTGCTATAACCACACTTTCTCATTAGAAGGAAATAAATTCAGAGTCCAAAAAAACACACACATTAAAGAACAGCCAATGCCATTTTTGTTTATTAAGTCTGGTTATTGGAAATGACTTTTTTAGTAATAAAAGTTGTCAAAATTGCCAAGTACCAGTCTGCTGGGGAGACAATCCAAATATCAAGTACGAAACGTTTGACCCTATGTGTATTCGAACTTTGTTTTCGTGCCGAGCATATTCGACCTCTTTAATTATGGCACTCCTGCACCTCTGTCGTTGCTCTAAACTTAGATTTTTTTCTAGGAACATTACTTTTGATTCTCAGAGATTTAAAATTGTCTAGAATACAAGAAAATGTGAAATTCAAGTACTTTTCAAGGTCTATGGACATTTTTCAAAGGCTTTTCAAGACAAATTTTGTTTTCAAGCACTTTTCAAGATTGCTCTTCATTTTCAAGTACTTTTCAAGCCTGTGGAAACCCTGAGATCTAGATCAGTTGGCTTTTTCAGAAGAAGCCAACTGATCTGGAGCTGCACTGTTTCTCATTAAATATGTGAATTTCTATCAAAAACCTGGATCAAGTAATCTGATTGGCTGGAAAGTAGAAGCGGGCATGGCACCCTAATTCATTCAGCATGACAAGGGTTAAATGTTTGCAACTGCCAGTTAAACTTCAATGATTCGAACATCGATGACCCATTTACTGTAGTTGATACAAACTCGTTTTTGAGTTCCTAGGAAATTCTCCTGATAGTTCCAGAAAGCAAACATTTACAGATACTTTATGCAGGATTTTTTCATATATATGTTTTTTTTTTCATGAAAGCATATGTTGTATGTACTCATCAGAATAGCCTCAAGGTTTTCTAATGAGTCCTCTTAAAATACCATTATTTTAAAGCATATCAAAAACATAATATCCCTAGATTATTCCCAACGATTTGAAAGATGTTTGAGACACTGGGTTTGATTGTATTGGGTATAATATATCCATACCTTTGGAGTAAGAATTTTTGAAACAGGCTTCTTTGTTGGTGAAAGGCTTTTCCTGGGAGTCATGTTTGTTTTTGCTGGAGACTTTTTCGGTGACTTCAATTTGCCTTCTGGGAACTCTAATCGGAAGGACCTGTCAATGATGGTGAACAAGTCGAGGTGTTTAAGCTGCTCAGCTTTCTTCAGAGGCTTTTCATTGATGAGTACAGTGTTACTGCTCTCACTGAGGTTAACGAGGAACACCTGAAAATAATATAAATGAAGCTTACTGTTCCAAATAGGATGTGATTAAATGCAGCACTTATGGTATAGTATCTGGTCAGCCATATCTTTCACAAGCTCTGGACAAGTGGGTACCCAGATAAACATCTTACTTATTTCTCCACGTTACTTTACTTTGTGGGTATCATTAGAAGCCTCTTTCAGTTTTGAAATAAAAAAAACACAAAAAAAAAACACTTTGTTGAAAAAAGCATCTTAACCCTTAAAGCGCCAAGCAAAATTTGTAGCAGACGACATTCAAATTTTTTTTTATTCTTCAGAAATGTCAAGATTTGTTTTCTCTTAAAAAAAAAAAAAAAATAAAATTGTTTTTGTCTGCTGCAGTTGTGATTGGTGCTTTAAGGGTTAACTGCAGATTAAAATAAAAAAAAAAGTCTGAAGTTACAAAGAATGGCTAAGTGGTTAGCATTTATGGATCACGCGATCCTGAAATCAAATCCTCCTGGAAGCAGATTTCAGTTCATGACTGTATGGCTATTTATTTTACAGAGCCTTTCATTATCTTCTTTCAAACATCTCGACATGACAAAACCAGAGGACCAATGGTCCTGTCGCTCACCTGAGACTATTTGGCTATGGTAGCCGGCAGTTTGAAAAGCCTTGGTCTTTGTGTCCTATAGTAGCTTGGTATGGAATTTAGCTTTAATTAATTTTGCAAAATAGACACTTCATATAAAATATGGCTTTGTTGAAGCTACCCTATGTAAAAACATTTGACCTTTCAGTAAATAGGTCAAGGTCAACCCAAGGTTATCATTTTTTCAAACTTTATTGGACCCATGTCCCCAATGCTGCATACCAAGTTTTCCCTATACAAGTCTATGAAAAACAAGTAACCTCTGACCCCAGGGCTATAATTTGAATAATCTTGGTAGAGGTTGACAAGATAAAGCTACACACCAAATATCAAAGGCCTCTGCTAGTTTCACAGGGTTTTCCCTGACTCGCATTTTGGCAGTTTTTACCCCCAAAACCTTATTTGAGACCCTTAAAAGTTAGGGCCAAGGGTGCTGAGTGATGCATACATAATCAAATCCAAAATTAATTTTATTTATCTATGGTTTTGTATTTTAATCTATTTGTGGTCTAAAAGCCAAGAATTATCAATATTTGAACAATAGTTAACGGTAAAGCAAAAGCAAATCGTAGCAGACAACATTCTAAAATTAATTTCATTTTTCAGAGAAAATAAGGCTTGACAATCATGTGAATTGTCTGCCTAGCAGACCCTTCTCCAGAAATGTCAAGCCTTATTTTCTCTTAAAAAAAAAAAAAAAAAGTATTTCAAAGTGTTGTCTGCTGCAGTTGTGATAAGTGCTTAAAGGGTTAACCTCTATAAACAATAGGGAGTCCCTGGGACCCTCACTTTAAAACCCTGAGGGAAAACCTGTTTCAGACAAGAAGATTTTTAAAGTTTTGCTTATTATATGAGTCTATGTAAAAACATTTGACTTTTCCGTAAAAAAGGTCAAGATCAACCAAAGGTTATAATTTTTTCAAACTTTATTGGGCCCAAGTCCTCAACTGTGGCTATGTATTAACAAGCGGACTTCCCAAAAATTGTGATGAAAAACTGTTTTTTTGTTGTTGTTTTTTTTTCATCCGTAAACTTGCTTTTGTTGTCATAGCATCATAGGAAAAATAAACATAAGTTTCTACAATCTAATGGATTTCAATTTGCGTTCTGTGATTGTTATTTATTAATAGAATTTCTCTTGGTAACTTCCGAAAGTGTTGGTGTTTCCAGGCGACCAGTGATTTTTTTTACAATTTTGCCTTTATGGGTCCTGGGACTCGCTAGGTCCAGAATTCATGCATCCCAAACTCAAACTATGCATCCAGCCTGGGACTCGTGGTGAAATATTTTGTTGCATCCTAGACTTTTCATTTAAACTTGTGTAACAGCGTTTTATAATTACTTTTTTAGTATTTTAATTAGATGTGCAATAAAAGTAAATAGTGGTGACTGAGTTGCTTTAATTCTTTCCAGAAAACTTCCTGAGAAATATGAAACTATAGTACCACTGTCTAAGAAGTGTTAAGAAAATGTTTTCATCTACAGGTTTATGAAAATGTTTTCATAAAACTTCAGTTTTTGTGACAGATGATCAAATACCTGTGATACATAATAAAGGACAGACATTTTGTCTGTTTTGACTAGACCGTAATAAAAAACAGAGACTTTTTTTTTTATCTGTTGCTTTGTGGGTTCAGGTTGGAACTGGGGGTTTCCGTTATCGAGATCGCCATCATATTGTCCGTGTCAGTCTGATTTGCTGACGTAGCAGACCGAACAGCGTTTGCTGTAAGGGGTCTAGTTTTATTGTTTTATTATCTTTTTAGGGTGCATCTTTTTCTTCTTTCAAAAAAAAAAAAAAAAAAAGAAAAAAAAAAAAAAAAAAAAAAAAACTGTTTCCTGTTGACAATTGCAATGTCAATGTCGGTGTTACGATAAAAGTTCTCAACAGACTAAAAACCAATATTTTAGTGTCCGCTACGGTTTCCTCCGGTACTGGACAACTTGGTATTGATTTTTGACTGAATCGGTGCACCGTAGAGATACGACGCCTTTCAGTATTGGCTTTTACCAAACACGTTACTGAAACACCGCTTGCGCATTCGCTTTTTCCGAAAATGAAAGTAGACTTCAAGAAGCAAAAATGTGCGTACATTCGAGAATTTTATGAGTCCACGGGACTCACCATGGCTAATTTTTTGCGTCCTCTGGCGGAATTATGCGTACAGGACGCACGCCTAAAAAAATCACTGGGCGACATGTGTTTCTTAGCAAACTAATTATTCAAAATATAAAGACCTGAATAATAAAGAAGTAACTCAAACTTTCATAATTTTCTTTCAAAGTCATTTGTGTCAATGCATCTTTTGATGTTTATATCTGGTTTTGAATTTATTTTTGTTAGAGAAGGAAATTCTGCTCATCTAAATTCAGTTCACTGGTGCTTTTTTCTCGTTGTTTAATAAAAATAATCTTTTAAAAAGATCTTTTAAACATGTCTTATTGCTAAAATACTATTATTACATTCTTTCTGTATTCATTAGTTTTTGGAACTGATAAGGCTGCCAGGATGTTTTGGAAAACATGACATCAGAGCCCAACCTGGAAAATTCCCCGACCAAACATTTTCGGGTATCAGTAGTCAATGTTTTGCATGTGACCGAATATTTTTGGGTGACGCAGGAGGAAGGTTATTTATGCAAACATCGATTAATCAGCTCAACACACTTGACAAATACACAAAGTGACTCCACAGCCATCAATAAACGCCCAAAGCGCCGAAAGTTTGATGTCCTTTAAGCTCAGTTAACACTGGTAGCGACTTCCCCATCAATAGGCGTAGCAAACATATACAACTCCATAAAATTGGGCAGGTTTTTTGACAGCTTTGGACGTCTCGGGTATCACTTTCAGCCAAACGAAAGAAATTTCGGAATTGGCAGTATATCTTTGAAGTTCAATTATGCCATCAGGATGCAATTAACACCATACGTCCACTTAACGGAAGCCTGTTAATGTAATGTAATGTAGTAAACGCATGTCTTGTATGTGTTCAAATATGTATATATTATACATGAAATGGACGTTTAAAATAACAGAAGCCCTGATAAGCACCCCCATCCCTGCAAGCATGAATCAAAAGTGTAACTAACTTCTTTGTTTTCATTAACTTCGAGGCGACAATGCTCTAGGCCAACGCTGGGCAACTGGATTCTGATATCACATTCGTTTGATCTGAAATCAGACAAAAAGATCTATATGTTCCCTTGACAGTGAATACGATTACATTTCTATATGATGAAAAACTGAAGATTTCTACAGGAACAAACCAACTGTCATATATACAGATGTCAAACCAGGTCATACTGACTCTTAATCCATAAGTATGATGTTTGTACATACACTTCAAGATATAAGATAATTTACTAGGCCATGGAACATATGTCACTGTGTCACCTATGTTTATTTTGAAGTCAAACTTTGAATCATAGTGACTCATAACCAGAAAGTATGGTGTTTATACATGAAATTCTCAAAACTAAGGCAAAATAACTGGACAGTGAAGTATAGGCCATGCTGACCTTCACTTCATAACCTAAAGTCAGTCACAAGGCTGACCAATGTCTGCCAAGTATCTGTCTAATTTTATAACAGAAAAGTTGATAGAACATATGAATCCCATCCATGCAACTTTTCAAACATTTTGCAAAAAATAAAGGTAGAAAAAATGATGTTGCAAAGGGCCATAACTCCCATAATGATTTTACCTTAAATCGAACTTTACCTATATTTTATGATTATATACCTGTGTATAAAATATGAATCCAATACACTAGTGGTGTACCGATGATCAGGTGGTATCGATTAGCGGTGTGCAGGAAGCTCCCGATTCCAATAATCGATTGAACTTTCTCGCAATCGATCATCGGCAAACTGATTGACGCTGCATGTTTTCAATTAACCACTTGAGGTAAAACAAACAGTTACCTATTGATGTACTCAGAGACTATACTTGAGTATTCACTGAAGTGTTTTCACAGTGTATGAGGACATCTGTCACTGATTACACAACTCATTGACCATAAAGATTTGTGACAATAAGCCGCCGATTTTGATTTACAAAACTACGCAGTAGAAGGCGGGGAAGAGCAAGTTTCTTTTATTGGCTAGTGTGTAGTTATGACGTGTCATTCAGATTAACCAAGCCTGCCGACTGGTTCATGGTTGATTTGATGAAACAGAATCTTTCTGTACAACAGATGGGCGGAAATAATGTGTAAACTGTTAAAGTCAAATGTATTGATAGTTCATGTTCCCTAAAATTAAGCTACCTTGTTCTATGACTCGCACAAATGTCCGTTTTGATGTATTTTTTTTGCCGCTGAAAATTTCTGAATGGAACAAATTCTTCAAAGTTTATTATTAATTAAAAGTGTCATAGCACTAGTAAAACAGCTTCAGCCCTTCAGACTAGTGTATCTTTTGTTGTTGTTTTTTTTTTTCACCCAGTTTTTCATTTAAAATCAATAAAGCACTGCTGAAATTTACCGATTGCACACTAGTACCCGACACTGGACTAGTAGTCGGACATTTTAATTTGAATTTTTCCTGAACCATACAGGTGGGTTGAAACTTATACAATGTCTTAAACAGCATTTTAAAGCATCATCGATATGTTTTCTCTCTATGTCAAGTTTTTTTATTATTATTATTAGAATCTGCAAAAAGTTTAAATTATTAATAACATGCTTAACATAGGCCACCAAATCTCTGAAAAATAGTACTAACAAACGCTTTGTAAATATAGAGTTCAGTTGTTGTGCATTACAGTTGAATGAACTTGTAAACATATGACCATGAACAAGGATTAACAGTGAAACATGCACGCCAAAGCGAATTATTCAGGAACCGATTATAATCGGAAAATGGCATCGGCAGCAGCAACCGATGCCAACCGATGATCGATTATGATTTCCAACTGATTCCACCACTACAATACACTTATCTTTTCAAAGGAAACGAACAGAAACCATTTTTCATACAGATAGGGGTGATACTATACGCCACCCCATTGAAAATGGCTTGAGGCATAAAAATGCCGTATCATGGAAACTCACATTTAATAAAAGCACTGCAAGCACTGAAACCACTACACTTACATATACTCTTTTTTATTTATTAATTTCGATATTATATGTCAAAGTATAGAAAGTAGGAAAGTTTTGTAACTGTCCACTCAAAGTTTGGTTAGGTGCTCACCGTGCTGGATTTGACCCTTATGGGTTGACTGGGTAGTAAACTATAACACACACACACACAAATAAAACTGCAAGCCATGCACAATGCCCCGCCACTGCAATGTATCAAGCAAGTGACAAAAAAACACAAAAAAAATCTAAGTTAAAAATGCAGTAAAAAGTGATAAAAATAATTTCAGGAGTCTGAAAAAAATAAAAACAATATGCATATCTTCAGACCAACGTAAAAGCGTGTGTAAAGTTTCAAAAGGATCAGCCTGAAACTGGAGGAGGAGTTGCGCGTACAAGGTACATACTCCCTATACATTTCTGTAGTATTAGGGCTCGAAAAAAGTCTTAAGTTAAAAATGCAAAAAATGTAATAAAAAATAATTTCAGGATTCTGAAAAAACAATATGCATATCTTCAGACCATCCTAAAAGCGCCTGTAAAGTTTCTGAAGGATTAGCCTAAAACTGTAGGAGGAGTTGGGCGTACAAGGTACATACTCCCTATACATTTCTGTAGTATTAGGGCTCAAAAAAAGACTAAGTTAAAAATGAAAAAATGTGATAAAAAATAATTTCAGGATTCTGAAAAAACAATATGCATATCTTCAGACCATCCTAAAAGTGCCTGTAAAGTTTGAAAAGGATTGGCCTAAAACTGTATGAGGAGTTGCGGGCACACGAATGGTGGGGGGTGCTGACGGTCGGACGGACAGACAGAATGGACACTCAAAATTTCAGAGGATATAACATAATACCCCGCCACTTTTTTTGATGGCGGGGCATAAAAATAAATAAAAGTGCTGAAGCACTACACCATGCTCGTCCACTGCAATTACATCGTTAGCAAGTGCCATAACTCTGAAGATGAATTCAAGGAAATGTGCATTAGTCTCTCCCTTAATAAAGTTAACATGAATATATGAAATGTGCATTAGTCTCTCCCTTTATAAAGTTGACATGAATAAATGACCGAGACATTTTCTATGTTCAAAGGGCCAGCTGCCCATAACCGAAAAAGTAAGGACCTGACTTAAAGTAGCTGGTGTCATTTATTTTATTTTTTATACCTAAATACTTAATTTGTTGCAGAGATGGTTATGTGGAAGTTGGGGAATATATATATCGTCATCATCAATATGTAGTATTTCAGCCCCTTGAACTCTTCTCCAGGATAATGGGCTGTTCTACTAAATTGCTTCACCTAGTACTTTTCTGCCTTGTGCCATATCCACTTTTAACTGAAGAGATATCTGTTTACTTTTTCATTATTTTAATACAGAATTATCTGCATTTATGAAGCACAGACCCTAATCAAAAGCTGCATGGGATTACAGGTATAATTGTTAACTTAGTACCTAGTTGGCTAATCAGAGCTGAAAAGATAATCGATTATCAGTCCTGCCATTGTGATTGATAATGGAATAGTAATCGCTGAAGATTTGATCATAATTTTACCTATTTGAGCATGACTCTATCATATGTTATACTTTATTGTATCTATTTTGTCAGACAGGCCTGTGCAAACAGTATAGACCAAGATGAGATGCCCCAAACGCGACGTCTCATCAGAGTCTACACTGTTTGCCACTCACCCTATTTTACACTATTTTAGACACAACAGTGGGTAGTAATGACCGATTATTAGCAAATCTGAAATGATGGTCAATTTTGTGGAATTTATCGATCAATTAATCGATTATCTGATTAATCGTGCCAGCCTTAGGGTTAACTTAAAAAGATACAAACCTTCCAAAAAGACATGTAGTTGATGTCAATGGGAACGAGGCACCATCACTTCCATTTCTTTTGATGACAACAATATTAGCAAAAAGCATTTTTCATCCTGAAAAAAAATTAAAAAAAATAAATAAAAAATACTGATAAATGACAAATGAAATTTAGGCGGTCTTAAACCCTGTCCAGTGCAGTACAATAATGTTTGTCAGTTAAAAGCAGCAATGATTTTAAGTTGTTAATGTTGCAGAGTTGATCAACCAACTTCTTTTTTTTTTTTTTTTTTTTCAGACTTTTCTTATAAAATAATGGTACACCCTATATTGGAGTATGCATCAACCTTCTGGGAACTTCACCAGCAAGCCAGCATCAAAGCCTAGGAGTATGTCCAACGACAAGGTGCTTGGTATGTCTTCAATTGGGATTACTGGAAAAAATGGTGCGACACCCATCGCTGTGCACACGGGTAGCTATCAGGGGTACAAATCAGTGGCAGGCGCATAATAGACTTTGTAGAATATATGACAAAAGCATCCAAGTCTTTATTTTGACTTACATTTTTTTTTTTTTTTACATGTAATGTTTTGAAGACTGCTCTCTCTTGCAAAAATCAACCTGTGTCTTTTTCATTGTAAAAGGTCTGGTTTACTCTATAAAGCATAATTCAACGGTAAAGTATCATTGACAGTATGAGCCAGGTAATTAAGTAAAATTTGAAGTTGATGTTTCATTGGCGGTTAAATCACTGCACTTAAGCCCTGCTGTGTCCCCGCTATTCCCGGCCCAATAAGGGTCGTTCATACATGACAGCAGACTTTCAGGGAGCCAATGACTCTTAGGACAGACTCAGCATGCTGTTCAGAATCACTCGGTAGATACCTTCCAATATATACCTGAGCCCCAGTGACAGTCTCACCAGGGGGGCAGTAATATTTTCCAGGAGAGAAGGGACTCGAGTTCTCTGGCTCCTCCTTTCCAAGGAAAGCCAGAGACTGGAACCAAATACCATACAGAGAAATGTCTTAAACCTGGATCAGATCACTGGATGAGTGGGTGTAAACAGTGCCATCACAAGCAACAAAGAGGTCACTGTTTATAAGTTTTAATCAACATTTTAACTTTTTTACAATGTGTATATCTATCTTCTTATACAGTCATATCTGGCCATTACCTCAGTTGTGTACATAGTCCTTGGGGTATGCCAAGACCATCACACTACTTTGCGCACTGGGCTTATTACAGTCTATCAAGACCCCAGCTCTATTCCAGGGAAAAGAACCACAACCTCCTTATCTCTAGACTGGCTTTTTAGGTGAAACTATTGATTCTGTACTATTTTCAAAGGTGAGTGTTGGTGGGGGCAAGTGGGCAAGAATGTCATGTAAAAGGAATCAGAGATAATACAGGGAATGCTCAATTTCATAAGAGAGGTAGGTAGCTTCTTCTAATTGCACAGAAACATTAAGCAGCAGTGATTTTTTTTTTTTTTTTTTTACTTTTTGTTATTCTCTTTGCTTATTGTCACCTCACACAAACACTATCGTGTAAGCATTTGAGCAAACTTTGTGGTGAGGTTTTACGGCCCAGTCAACCCAATGGAGTCATGTTGAGCGCGGTCAGTTTAACTAACCACACGTTAACTGGGCAGGCTTAGTCCTCTAAGTGGTTAACCAGTAGTGTGCGTATTTTTTTGCCAGAAACTGATAACTGCCCTTCTTGAATCAGCGGAAGGGAGAGAATGAGCGTAGAAAATATTTCATGATCAATCTCCACGAAAGAACTTTGCCGACATCGGCGGGGGTTGGACCTGCGACCTCCTGGTCTCCAGTCGGACAGCGCATCCCAATGAGCCACCGCGGCTGGCAAACAAATGGTATTGGCCATATACTTGCAGTGTTTACAACCGCTATGCACAAAACAAGAGAATAAATTAGCTATGCTGTGTAATATAACAACAACACGAACACTGTTGTGACCTTTTAATTTGGTAATCGCTCTCATTCAAGAAATCATTACAGCTAGCCGGTTCAACTTTTGCTCAGTCACTGTAAAACAATGGTCAACAAAGACTGCAGGATCTTTGCTGCTCAACAAAATATAATTAAGGGGAAGGCTGATCAGTTTATGCTACTACATTTAATACTACAGCCATGAATGCTACTACAACAAAAAATTTTAAACTATTTTTACTGGAAGACAGAGCAATCAGCACCGCCGATCGTGAGCAAATTTGAAATTGAATATTTTTTTTTTTTTCATTCAAAGCCAATCGAAGATGCACAAAATGATTAAGTTGTTGCAAATACAAATGACGAACTGGTGTCAACTGAAACAGACATGTAAATAAGAAAACTGAAATATTGTCACAGGACAGATAACAGCAAAACTTACATTTGTTTATTTTTTTTTTCTACGTTGATAAACCACTGTTTCAAACCGGAACATTGAATACCGCGCTATATGTCCGTTTAACACATACAGCCGCCGTGTAAAAATCCGCAGTTAAAGAGTGCATGTGTGTCATGGAATTGAATTGAAGTGAATAGATAAGCCGACAGTATTTCTCCACTCAGTTTGTAACATTATCTGATATGCAAAATTTTCTGTAATAAAGTTACAGCAATAGCCATTTATATGAAAAATAAACAAACGCAGGATTTTGGCGGATTAATTTTACTACGCCGTACGCATCGAAATTTCAAATACCCAAGTCCACGTTTCCGATTGGCAGAAACGACTGGGTCATGTGATAAGTTTTACCATATTTGGATTGTAACCCGAAGGTCAACTAAAAATCCATGAGAAATTAGGTTTCCCGACGTTGTTGTTGTTGACAGAATCAACCAACTATATTATAGTAGGTAAATACTTTTGATTTGAATTCCGCAATACTTAAGCTCTCCAAGCGCAAACAAACGCTT
Organism: Anodontia alba; assembly: GCA_964016985.1. NCBI lineage: Eukaryota > Metazoa > Mollusca > Bivalvia > Lucinida > Lucinidae > Anodontia > Anodontia alba. Next base: position 31,392,439 of record OZ024821.1, read on the forward strand.
AAGTAAATTCTATAGCTGTGAACATTATATTGCTGTGATGCCAGTCAGCGTTTTCGATCGTTCAGCATTCGGCCATTGATTCAGTCATTATCATTCACAACAATAAAAAAAAACAAACATTACTTTTGACAGTGTAATAAACAATTTGTTATAATCGGAAGTACCAATGCGATAGCACTTTTCTTTCTTAAATTATCCTTGTTCTAGACCCACTTGATGGCTGATTTCGAATGTAAACGTTTCGATTCGTACACAAATTTTTCGTCTTTGGCGGGGAAAACTCTACAGTGACTGTCCAGAAGTCGGGTCGTTAGTCGTTTAAAATGTTTTGTCTGGAAAAATTCATTTTTATGTGTGTTGGTTTGACTAAGTACACTGACTGGCTCAATATGACTATGACAGTTTGATTGCAGTTGTAAAACTAAAAAATTCTGAAAGGGACCTAAGTTAAGAATGTTTAAAGTCATTAAAATTATATTCATAGGTGTTTGTAGCAGGATGTGGCTGTCATTGCTACACTGTATTAAGACATCATACCACACATTTTGGATGAATGATTATGGCCTTGACAGGGTGACCTGTCCAAAACCAACCATAAAGTCATAAATATATAAACCTCACATCAAATCATTAAACATTGTACTTTGCAGGATCTGATGCATGGGGTTTCACCCTATATTGATACAGTTGCATCCCATGAATGTAATATAGGCAATACCAAATAAATTTTTAGATTCAATAAAAAAAAATTTGGGGCGGAAACTTTTTTCGCACTCGGTCATGCAAATGTTGAAGACAGCTGTTATCTGGCTTTTATTGATTGGAAAGCATCTTTTTTTATAGGAAGAATATAACAAAAGATTTGCTGCCTTTTCCACAATCAGTACTGTCTGTTAGCTTGTTTTGCTTTGATTAAACTTTTCCATGAAAATTAAAAAATAAAATCCACCCATCCACCCCATTTTTTTCTGAGATTTGGTTGAGAATCTATTAATTTATTTGGTATGGCCATATATTAAATCACCTGTGAAGTCTCTCTCCCCCAACCTCCACCCCAAACCCCAGCAATGTATGTTCATAGCTTCTAATGATTACCCACAACATACATGTATGTTTTTAGGAGAGAAATAAAAAAAAGATGTATGAATACTCCCTGATCTGGAACTACATATATGCCTGATACCACCTCATCTCCAACCCACATTTCTCCCATAACTCAGCCTGCAGTGCCCAAAACAAACCATAAGTAAAAAAAAAAAAATGAAAGTGTTCATTAATAAGTCAGAAAAATATAATGTAAGAATTTAAGACCCAAATGTAAACTCAAACAGACTTGTCCAGCTCCATAAGGTGGTACCAAGTAAGAGTATTTTCGTCTCCCTACACCACCACGTCCATCCACACTAAGTCCTCTGGGCCTTTCACCATCACATTTATAGTGAAGCACTGTGGTACAATGGCAAAGCATCAGAGACTGGATTGAGAGTACTAGTGGGTTTGATCCCTGTGTGCACCAAGTGTTGTGTATTTTAGCGAGACACTTTATTATCTTTGCTTAGTACTGGTTTCTACCAAGAAATCTGCATAGAATGTCTGGGAGTTGGTTTGGCAGTATGTATAGAAAACTAACAACATATTGTCATGCCTGACAGTCATCCACATATACATGGTCCAGTTTTGTAGTAAAAGTAAAATGATACATTTATTAACCTTGTCCTGCTGAATAAATTAAGATGCCACTCCTATTTCTAATTTTCAGCCAATCAGATTACTTGATCCAGATTGTTGCTATAAATTCACATACTTAATGGCAAACAGTGCAGATCAAGATCAGTTTGCTTCTTCAGAAGCCAACTGATCTGGATCTACACTGTTTGCAGAGACAGGGTGTATCCGCGTTCAGCAGGACAAGGGTTAAATCTCATTCTATTGCCAGCATCATGGCAAGCAAAAAAATCAAGTAAAGGAGTCTGGATACATCAGCAGGGTAACTCTGTCTTTATTGTTTTTTTTTTCACTTTTGAAAAGGGATCTGCTCTAAAAGGAAAGAATTTCATTGCTTTTAGAACAGACCCCTTTTTCAGAGGGGGCTTATGTGTGTGAAAGCAAACATAAAGCCAAGGAAGTCTCCCTTTTGAAAAGTGGGTGAAAATCTACAAAGTGTTTCAAGTTCCCATTTCCGGTATTTGTTGCTGTTTCAGATTCTTGAGCAACATGAAGACAAAGACACCAAGAAGGCAAGCAAGGTATAATAAAATGGTGTGCTGTAGAAAAAGGGGTAACAAATGCTTAGAATGCTGTGGAAAAAAAATCTGCAAACAACTTTTGGAATGTTTATAAATCCTATTTTCCAGGAAAAAATATGGTTTAATGTAAACAATATTTAATTCAAAATACTGCATATTGTATAAAAAAATACAGTAAAAACAGAGAAAAACAGATAGAAAATATGTAATACAAGGAAATGCATACAGAATTAAGATGAATGACTTGTTTATGTCAAATAAAAAAAACTGGGTTTTACATACATGCAAATGTTATCTGCCCAGAAAGGCTCAACTCTTTGTATGCTGGGTAATTTTGCATACTTTTTTGTGGTCTGTGGATTTTTTTTTTAAATTAACGTTTTCAAAAATAATCCTTCGGGAATACCATCAGAGTGTCAAACAGTTTGGATCCAGATCAGGCCCGACATTTTTTAGAATTTCTGATTTCCAGCCAATCAGATTACTTGATCCGGGTTTTTTATATTAATTCACATATTTAATGACTGCAGATCCAGATCAGTTGGAGAAGCCAACTGATTTGGCTCTACACTGTTTGCTAAGACAGGGCATGTCGTGTTCAGCTAGAAAAGGGGTAAGCAGTTTTTAGATACATCAGTAGGTAATGAAATTGGCTTATAAAGTTTCAGGACAGAAGTGTGGTAGGAAGTTAACCCTTGTCATGCTAAATAAAGATACTGTGTCCATTTTTTATTTCTAATTGTCAGCCAATTAGATTACTTAAATCCAAATTGTTGATAAATTCACATACTGAATAACAAACAGTGTAGTTCCAGATCAGTTGGCTTCTTCAGTGGCCAACTGATCTGGATCTGCACTGTTTGTAGGGTGTGTGCAGGACAAGGATTAAGATGGGCAAGTTCTGTATTAATCTAAATTTGCTGTACTGGCACTTACTTGAATTCTAGTTGATGTCTTTCTCTTTTAAACTCTGTATGTGAAGTAAACAGCTAATACAGTGTGCAGGTTTTAACATATGCACTTGAACAGGAGTTGTAAAGGTGACAAGTGTCAAAAGCATTCCCAGTCTAGATTACCAAGATTGGATCAGTCACAGATGATTGGCTAAGTGCTGGAATTTGATTGGTACAATTTGCTGTCAATTTTATAGTGATTTATGACACATCTGTCAATTAGTTACATAATTATACCAAGATGGTTATGATATTAATCCACTTTGATGTAATTTATGTAACTGGTCATTGTTCAACTTCTGCTACTGTTTGGTAAGTTAAGAAATATGTTTTCTAATTCTTGTGAATAAGCTTCTTTTTTTTTTCTTTCTTTTTTTTTTTCTCAGATTATTGATACCTATATTTACTGTTGTTGCAATAATATAAGTTTTTATTTCACCATTCAACAATGTTATTGATATAATATATTTGTATAATTATATTTTGATGTCATTATTCAATATAATTAAACAAAAAAATAAATTAATAGTGGAATTATAAGCAATAATATAATGTATAAGTACGTTCTTTGTTTTGTTTTTTTTTTTTTTTCAGGTTGAAAAACTAATTATGGCTTAAAAAATTAAGAGCTTAAAATGAATTAATAATATTGGGTATACTACTAGTCTTTGAAATATTTTTCTCGTTGTCTTTAATACAATTCTATATTAAATCATTATTTTGTCTTCATTTAACATGATTAATATAAGTGGTAATAAAAATAAGTGAATACATATTTTAATTTTCAGTCAAACCTCAGGATGTAAAGGAAGAGTATTTGATGATAATTTCGGGATCTGTATATTTATTTCTCCATATAAACATACATGTATGTAGTGCATACTCATTAGAACTGCCTGGTTCAGGCACTTCTAGTGAGTACCAAGTCCATCTACATTTTGTTTTGTGGGGAATCAGAGAAAATTATCCTAGAATTACAGGCAAATACTCCTACTTCTATCTCTGGATCACTGATAGTTTTATTTATTGTAGTTGAAATTTTATATTTTATTTTGATTTCACCATTTAGCATAATTAAAAATGTAAATAGGGAAATTATTATTAATATAATATGATGTACAAAAAAGTTTTGTTTTTCAGATTGAGTAATGTAACCCAGTACAGATTTAAAAAAAAAAAAAATAGCTAAATATGTATTAATAATTTTGAGTATATTACTATATTACTTTAACCAAGCAAATTTTGTAGCAGACAACATTTTAATTTTTTTATAGTGATTACTTTTTGTCCAATGTTCGTCCGTCCGTAAACACTTGGAAACAGCAACTCCTCCAAAGCTGCAGGAGCAATTTGTCCTTAATTAGGTAGGAATGTTGCTTAGGTACATGTGTATAGCGATTTAAAAAAAGCTAAAATTATGATGACCTGCCATTTTGCTGTGTTGCCATGACAACTGAAAGGTCCAAAAGACTTACACATGTATTGGGAAAATGGTAACATTTCATTTTCTCCATAACAAGTGAAGTGATGTGAACCCTATTCGGCAGTTTAAATGATCATTTCATAATTGTCTATCCAGTTTATGTGTTATGACCAGTGGCCATTGTGTTTGGTTGCCGTAGCAAACTTTTAAAGTAGAAAATTTGTAAAGCACCAGCAGGAAAGAAGACCCTAGCAGGGAAAGAAAACCCTTTTGCACACCAGCAGGGAAAGAAGACCCTGTTTGTGCACCAGTAGGGAAAAAAGACTGTTGAGTTTGTTTCTTGTCTGGCCTTGTAATGAGACATAGGGTGTGTACTGTAGGTGGGAGTGGCAACATGCAATAGAAATACTCCTTCATTTATCTTTACTTATTCAATGAAGATGAGAACTTAGCAAGTCCCTGCATTCTGGCTAAGATAAATAGATAATAAAAAGAATGACCCTTGAGAGCAATGAACACACACAAAAAGACAAAAACAGCTGAAATGTCTAAAACTTAAGTATATGATTGAAGTGGCAGAAGCTCTAAGTTACAATCAAAATTTTATTAAAGGAGGGTTATTTCCCCTACCTCTGTACTGTATATCTATAAAGTCATGATATTGTCAATCAACTTCTGTTCAGAAACCACTTGACCAATTTCCACCAAATTTTATGTAGATCCCACATTTGCATTGAGAGTTTGTTTAAATGGTTACGCTCCAATGACTGTCATGCCCATATATGGTGAAAAATATTAATAAGAAACACATTCTTCTTCAAAACCAAGAACTGCTCGAATGATGATCCTTTAATTAGTTGCAATGGCAGGATTGGAAAAAAATGTTGCATAACATCTGCATATCTGCTGTGGCTATTTCACTCAGGTGAGCGAGCCGTGGTCCATAGGCCTCTTGTTAATTATCAATTTGGTCAGCAGATTCTGGATCTGCCTAGATTCCAATCTGGCCTACGGCACATATATATGGGCCACACCATGATAAATATGTCTTTGGGCATATGCGGACAGTGAAGGCCCAGATCAGCGTGCGCATCCGCATAGAATGTATGAATGGAGAGCAAAGGCCTAGATGATATTTTTTGTATGTGTAGGATGAACTGAATCTGCAATTTTGCACATTTGAAGGCACTTTTTGGCTTGATGCGGCCCACATGTGACTGTTCATGGTTTGCAGGCTCATGTTCCTGACAAAGCTCTCCAGTGAGACTTTGATTAACCCATTTATGCCTGGCGTCCCATAAAAGGGACATTGGCAAACAAAAGTGTAGACACAGAGTAGATGCCGCAGAAAACACACAGTGTCTAATCATGATCTACACTGTTTGCATGAAATACAGGAATTTCTGTAAAACAGACTAATAATAAAAACTAACCAGACACCGCTTCATTTGAAAATGGACCTGTCCCAAGACTTTAGGTAGAAGAGTCCGCTCAGCATAAATGGGTAAACTAAAAATATACAAAACTGTTTGCATTTACCCTTTTTTTTTTGTTTTTGTTTTTTTCCTTCCAGGTCATCAGTCAGTTCAAGAAAGACAATATCCCCTGGATGGATATCTGGTAGCGAAGTTATATTTACTCCGAAATCACCATCACCTACCAGAAGAGTGACTAGAAGGTGATTATATAGTTTGTCCGGTCACACGAATCACCGAAATACCGGAATACTACCGAAATACCGGAATACCCGTGAAAAATATAGGTATACCTGTGAAAGACACCTATTAAAGACACCAATATTGGCTTTAATTAATTAAGTAAGTAATATTATGTCAACCTAATGGAAAAGGGATAATATTTTAACCTCAAATAATTTGCAAATTGTCTTTGAAGTGTTATTATTATTATTATTTGAAACATTGTTGATAGTCCGCTAAATCAGAGCCGGAATACGACCGGAATACCCGTGAAAAACGTGAATTACCTACACTTCAAACGAAAAGTATATACGACTTTTTGTATAAAATGTTTATCAATTGAGTGAATCATTTGTTCCGATTGATTTAGTTATGTATGATGTATATAAAAATATATGGCCAGTAGCAAGTCTCAAACACGACACACCAAAAGTTAATCATTTACGCATGTTTGAAACTTACGCAGATTAAACAACCAATGCAATCATGATGAGTAATGTCATCCTTACACCCATGGAGCTTGTATGAATATTATTTTAAATATAATATAAATATATTAATATAAATAATGTGTTCCAGCAGCACGCCGTTATAAATATGAGAATCGTTGCATTGATCTGTGTAAATATTACCCTGAATACACCCCGAAATTTTATATATAGTGCTCTCCCCGCAAAAAAAAAAACACAAAAATTTTCACGTGCTGCTGCTGCTGCCAAGAAAATAGCTTGAACCCCCGAAGCACTGCTGAATATTTAGAGGAGATGCCGATCTAACTGTTTTAGTATTTTACGGTGAAAATTAGGATGAACATTTCTTTTGATCGTCCCAGCAGATGATTCACATGTAACGTCATGCATAATTTACACAGGAAAATAAGAAAAAAATGCTGTCTGCTGAATATGCTAAGCGCTTCAAGGGTTAAAGTAAGGATACATTTCATTTGACAAGGGAGACAGAAACGGACACGCTGGAATGTATATACACTGCTCGGATCGAGGCCTGGACGGTTGATGATTAGACCAGGGATACGACTGTCCATTTAAATCACCGTGACTTGGTTTCTTATGTCTCTTTCAACAACAACAACAAAAAAAGAAAAAAAAAAAAAATCCTATTGAGATGATAGAATGATGCAGCGTCTGGTCAGGTTTCACTGTTTGCAAAAACAGTTTAGCCATTTTTCTAGGAATAACCAAATCTCATAGCCGGATGTACCTGAAATGGACCAGCCAGAATCTTACAAGTTTTGCAAACTCTCTCTCCCTCTCTCTCTCTCTGGAAAGCTCTTTCATTTTACCCTCATAAAATATGACACGTCTCCTTTCGAGCTGTAAGTTGTTTGCACTGACTTTATTGGAAAAATGATATCGCACCGGCGGGAATCGAACGCGTTTCGATCCCCACTTAACATGAAACACATGTATTTGCTACGGTCATTCGCTTCTTCCACTGCTTCAAGATTGGCAGTTACAAGTTTCTGGAGGAAGAGGGTTCAGTGTACTGGTTAAACACTTATTTTATAAGCATGCCCCTTTTTATTGGCGCGATTCGTAAAAAAATGCTGTTCCCCATCCCGTTTCTGATGGGCCAGAATCGTAAAGCAATTGCAGTTAACTCCCGTTTAACAGTCGCAGTTAGCTCCCTTAAAAGAGTAAAACCCTGCAGTGTGAGGACGTTACCCCGCATTTATCAGGGTACAAATGAATATTTTTAAGTTATTCTCTTACAGTATATACATTAATAACATTATAGAGCAATCTTCAAAACTTTCGTTTCCATGTAAAGTGTTCTGTTTTTGTGTCTTCAACATTCGATATGCAAAACCAAGACCGTAATTTGTTTAACGATTAAAAGAGACGCATGAATAAACCTAGCGTCGGCGGGAAGGCATCTTCACATAATATTGTCATAAGCCTTCGCGGACATTCTAGGCAGCGTCTTCCTGGGTAGAAACCAATACTAAGATACGAGGATAAAGTGTCTTCCTCAAAGACACAACACTTGGTGCTCGCGGGTATCGAATTACCACTATATGGGCTAATTCAGCAGACGACAAAAAAAATAAATAAAAAAAATCGTTATTTGTTCTATTACCAAGAAAACAGCATTTGACATTTCATGCAATGGAGACAATTTGCATGAAATGCAAATCCTGTTTTCTTGGAAGAATGAGAAAAATATTTCAAAATGTCGTCCGTTGAAAACTTTACCCAGCGTTATGGATTGCACAAACAAATCGCGCATGGGTCTGTGCATTGCAAAACCTATAATAACTTGTACGAAGAGACGAATCAGCCTGCACACTCTGAGCCTGCACATCAGTAGTCTGATCAGAGCCTTCGCTAATCGTATGTACCGCCTACAGTCTATGGGTTTAACAAAACGTCTTATGCGACGAGCGAAGACTCGGGTCAATCTGCGCAACTGCACATTCTGATCAGAGCATTCGCTGATCGTATTTACCTTCGATAGCCGGGCTGTCCAAAGCGGGATAAACAGTGTGACTCACATCACATTCTGATCAGACCCTTCGCTGATCGTACAGTATGCACCTTCTTCGGACTCCGGGCTATCCAAGAAGCTTGCTTTATATAGTGGGTCAATGCACAGACTGACCTGAGTCTTTGCTGGTCGCACGTACATTGTACTATAGTACGTTTTGTCGTCATTGTAAGAACATGGTAAATAATACTTTTGTACCGACGTAATTTTGGTTTGAACTGGAGTTAAAAACGGCCCAGTACTTTTGGAGTTATGGCCCTTTGAACACCGAAAATATTTTAGTGATTTCTGTAATATATTTTTGTCCACTCTGTAACTTGAAACTATTTGAGATATTTTCTTGAAACAGTATGAAATATTGGGAAATGGTACCTCGGTGGTTTGTTACAGTGTTAAAGCTGCTCGCCTTGTCACCCAGGGTCATGGGTTCGATCCCAGGCTTCTCAAGCCTTTAATATGGGACTTTAAACCATGGTCCACATTTCCCTTTGACCTAGCTGTTACCGGGACGTAAAAAACTCACTCACTCATTTGAATTGTCATTAGCCTCTCTTGCCCCTTGTGTGTGTAAAGTGTGTTTTTGTGTGATAGACACCCTTTTCACATGGGCTGTCTTATTGATTCAATGCCTCTTTGATAGCAGAAGCGACCCTTCAAGTAAATTTATATTGACACGTGCAGTTGCTGCACGGGAATGAGAATTTCCCGGTTTTTTACCGTAGCACGTCATTTATATTGAGAGCGTGCGGTTGTTGCATGGGAAACCCAGTTACAGGAATACCAAATATAAATATGTATAATTCGTCGATTGGGGGCAGATGTTTGATTCTCTTTGTGATTTTTAGCTCACCTGAGCACGAAGTGCTCATGGTGAGCTATTGTGGTCAGTCAATGTCCTTCGTCCGTCGTGCGTCGTGCGGCGTCAACAATTGCTTTAAAAGCCTACTCCTCCTACACCCCTGGGCCAATTAACTTGATACTTGGTAGGAAGCATCGGGGTGACTTGTAGATCAAAAATAGCTAAAATCGTTCTGATCAGAAATCCAAGATGGCTGCCATGGCCGCCATCTTGAAAATCTATTTTTCGCTTCTTCTCCTGAACCGAAAGGCCAATTGACTCCAAACTTGCTTGGAACCATCAGGGTGACTTGTAGATCAAAAATAGCTAAAATTGTGCCGATAGGAAATCCAAGATGGCCGCCATCTTGAAAATCTATTTTTCGCTTCTTCTCCTGAACCGAAAGGCCAGTTGACTCCAAACTTGCTAGGAAGCATCAGGGTGACTTGTAGATCAAAATTAGCTAAAATCGTGCCGATCGGAAATCCAAGATGGCCGCCATCTTGAAAATCTATTTTTCGCTTCTTCTCCTGAACCGAAAGGCCAATTGACTCCAAACTTGCTAGGAAGCATCAGGGTGACTTGTAGATCAAAAGTAGCTAAAATCGTGCAGATCGGAAATCCAAGATGGCCGCCATGGCGGCCATCTTGAAAATCTATTTTTTGCTTTTTCTCCTGAACCGAAAGGCCAATTGACTCCAAACTTGCTAGGAAGCATCAGGATGACTTGTAGATCAAAAATAGTTAAAATCGTGCCAGTCGGAAATCCAAGATGGCCGCCATGGCCGCCATCTTGAAAATCCATTTTTCGCTTCTACTCCTAAACCCAAAAGCCAATTGATTCCAAACTTGGTAGGAGGCATTGGGGTGACTTATAGATCGAAAATAGCTAAAATTGTGCCTATCGGAAATTCAAGATGGCCGCCATGGCAGCCATCTTGAAAATCAATTTTTCGCTTCATCTCCTGGACCGAAAGGCCAGTTGACCCCAAACTTGGTAGGAAGCATCGGGGTGACTTGTAGATCAAAAATAGCTAAAATCATGCAGATCATAAAACCAGGATGGGCGCGATGGCAGCCATCTTGAAAATCTATTTTTCGCTTCTTCTCCTGAACCGAAAGGCCAGTTGACTCGAAACTCGGTAGGAAGCATTTGGGTGACTTGTAGATCAAAAATAGCTAAAATCATTCCGATCGTAAATCCAAGATGGCCGCCATGACCTAAACCCAAAAGTCACTTGACTTGAAACTTAGTAGGAAGCATTAGGGTGACTTGTATATCAAATATAGCTAAAATCGTTCTGATCAGAAATCCCAGATGGCCACCATGGCCGCCATCTTGAAAATCTATATTTAGCTTCTTCTCCTGCACCGAAAGGCCAATTGACGCAAAACTTCGTAGGAGACATTGGGGTGACTTGTAGATCAAAAATAGCTAAAATCGTGCCAATCGGATATCCAAGATGTCCGCCATGGCAGCCATCTTGAAAATCTATTTTTCTGCACATCTGCATATCTGCAGTGGCTATGTCACTCAGGTGAGCGACCCGTGGCCCGTGGGCCTCTTGTTGTGATTTTCATGTATTTGTTTTGTTTTCTACAGCATATTAAGTAAAAATGACCATGCCGGACCCACTTATGTGGCCGGAGTAGACTAAGCCGAAGAATCCAGTACTTGAGGCCCATGTTACGTGCTCGAACAGTGAATCGGGCTACCGGGGTTTTCTTTTGGACCTAGCGAGCTCCCAAATATATTCAGGGAACAAGGCAGCATTGGTTAATATTTTAAGAAAAAAGGGAATTGACCTAATTTTGGTGGATCGGAATGCGGAAATTGGGAAAACACTTTTGGGATAATAGGACCTTGGCGACCAGCGCAGACTCAGATCAACCTGCGCATCCGCATGAGCGTGGACGATATAACCTTCACGCAGACTGTTCTATATGTTGGAAAAATAAATATATAAATAAATGAATATATTTATTAAATAAAAAAAAATGGGACATGTGTTTAGTCAAATTACTCGAGGAATTTTGCATAACTTCGCGAGAAATATTGTCTCCGGGTACAACATTACGATTCCGAGTAACTTAGCACAACTTTGCATAACACATACTTTGCGCGGACTTGCGAGTGTTGTCCGCCGAATATTACGTTTACTCGGTTTGATTCCGAGTGTTTTGGGGAAGTCCGCAAAACGCCGATATTCGGGGTAAAGAGTTTTTTTTTTTTTTTTTTTTTTTTTCGTCTTCTTCTTCTTTTACCTGAACTGTACTGTATGTACTTTTCGTCTGAAGTGTAGGCAATGCACGTTTTTCACGGGTATTCCGGCTCTGATTTAGCGGACTATCAGCAATGTTTTCAAAAACAAAAAACAAAAAAAACACTTCAAAGACAATTTGCAAATTATTTGAGGTTAAAGTATTATCCCTTTTCCATTTGGAAAATAATAATATTACTTAATTAATTAATTAAAGCCAATATTGGTGTCTTTAATAGGTGTCTTTCACAGGTATACCTATATTTTTCACGGGTATTTCGGTAGTATTCCGGTATTTCGGTGATTCGTGTGACCCTAGTTTGTCTATTTGACAGAACTGAATATTATTTTGGAATGTACTGTAATTCTACTTTCTATTTCTGCTTTTGTAATAAAGAATAATTTCTGCTATGTATTTCCCAAGAGTAGTGTTACAGGTGCAAAATTGTTGTATGGTTACCGGATTTGGCCATTTGTAGCTCCCCTGTATGAAATACAGGGAGAGCTATTATAGTCACCCCGGTCATGCCCGTGCACGTTTGTGTTCCCGTTCCTGTCACACTGTGTTAAAGTTTTTCAAATGCTTATATTTCAACAGACACTTTCTACAGACCATTCATATTTGAAACATGGGTGCTTGGGAGGGTTGTTTGTAATTTAATAAGAACAGACCTCTGGGCTCATGCCGGGGGTGGGGCTAGGGGTCAAAATCTAGGACACCTTTGTAAAATGCTCTATTGCTGTGTTAAAGTTTTCATATGCTTATATCTTAGTAGTCAGTTGTCAATAAGCATTCATATTCGGAACATGGGTGCCTGGAAGGTATCCATAGGTATAGGCCCCTGGGTTCGTGCACTGGGGTGGGGCTAGGGTTCAAAATCTAGGACACCATTGTAAAATGCTCTTTTGCTGTGTTTAAAGTTTTTCTTATGTTTATGTCTTAGCAGTCAATTGTCAACAGGCATTCATATTCAATACATGGGTGCCTGGAAGGGTCTTTTAAATGTCCATAGGTATCGTCCCCTGGGTTCATGCCCTGGGGTGGGGCTAGGTTGCTAAATCCAGGACATCTCTTGTAAAGTGTTTAGTGCTTTTCTGTTATGCTAGCTTTGTCAATACATCCTAGGTAATACATCAGCCAACCATGTGACATTGCTTTTAGTGTCATTTGGTGAAGGTCATGGTGACCTACATTTCACAGTCCAATGACCTTTATTTCATGGTACAGTGATTTTGCCTTATATCTCTAAGACTATATGATGGAGAACTGTCATACCTTGGATATTACTTCCATGTGACAAAGAGTGACCTTAAAATATAATTAGGTTAGTATGACCTATATTTCATGGTCCAGTGATTATTCCTCATATTTTGAAGACTATTTGATAAAGAAATGTCTTATCTTGGATATTAGCTCCATGTGACTCGGAGAGTGACCATAAAATATAATTAGGTCAGCATGACCATGGTCCAGTGATTATTGCTCATATCTTGAAGACTATTTGATAGACAAATATCATACCTTAGATATTAGTTTCATGTGACACTAAGAATGACCTCAAAGTATATGTAGGTCAATTTGACCTATATTTCATGGTCCAGTGATTGTTTCTTATATCGCAATGACTATTTGACGGAGAAATGTCATACCTTGGATATTAGTTCCATGTGACATGATGAGTGACCTCAAATTATAATTAGGTCAGTGTGACCTATATTTCACGGTCCAGTGATTATGCCTCATATCTTGACTATTTGTAAAGAAATGTCATACCTTGGATATCAGTTTCACGTGACACGAAGTGGGACCCCAAAGCATATGTAGGTCAGTTTGACCTATATTTCATGGTCCATTTATTATGCCTTATATCTAGAAGTCTATATGATAGACAAATGTCATACCTTGGATATTAGTTCCATATGACACAAAGACTGACCTCAAAATATATATAGGTTATTGTGACCAATATTTCATAGTCCAGTGATTACCCCTTATATCTTGATGACCTTTTGATGGAGAAATGTCATACCTTGGATATTAGTTCCATCTGACACAAAGAGTGACCTCATAATATAATTAGGTCATTGTGACCTATATTTCATAGTCCAGTGATTATGCCTCATATCTCAAAGACTATTTGATAGAGAAATATCCTATCTTGGATATTAGTTTCATGTGACCTCAAAGTATATGTAGGTCAATTTGACCTATATTTCATGGTTCAGTGATGATACCTTATATCTCGAAGACTATTTGATAGAGAAATGTCATACCTTGGATATCAGTTCCATGTGACATGAAGAGTGACCTCAAAATCTATCTAGGTCAGTGTGACCTATATTTCATGCACAAGTGATTATGCCATATAACTCGAAGACTATTTGATAGGGAAATATCATACCTTGGATATTAGTTCTATGTGACACAAAAGCTGACCTCAAAATATATGCATATCAGCGTGACCTTTATTACATGGTCCAGTGATTTTCCTTATATTTCGAAGTTTACTTGATGGAGAAATATCATATCATGAATATAAGTTCCATGTGACTCTAAGAGTAACCTAAAAATATTATTAGGTCATTGTAACCTACATTTCACAGTCCAGTGATTTTACCTTATATCTCAAAGACTATTTGATACAGAAATGTCAAACCTAGATTTTAACTTCCATGTGACCCGTTGATTGACATAAAAAATGTATCTAGGTCAGAATGACTCAGTGTGACCTATATTTCATCGTTCAGTGATTTTGCCTACTAAATGGAAGACTATTTGATGGAGAAATTTCATACTAGGAATTTTAGTTCCATGTGATGCAATGATCAAAATATATCTAGGTCAGTGTTCCATGTAGCACATAGATTTGCATTAAAATTTATAAAGGGATGTGTGATTTATATTCAGACTCACAAAACTTATTGTTTTTTGGAATAGAATCATGGTACAAATACACCTTTCGACATGAATGTGAAATCATAGGTAGACAAGGCGCAAACAGGTGATCTATGCTTCATGCGACAGCTCTTGTTTGACTCTTTATGGCATGTTTGATCAAGTTCAGCAATCTGACAGCACACATAATACTTTTTTTTTTTTTGTAGAAAAGTTTTTATGGGGGGTGGGGTAGGGTGGGGGTGGCCTGCTGTTGTTTTTTTTTTTTTTTTCCCAAAAAATATGCCAGAAATTAAAATGAAATTATTTTGACTTAATTTAGTTGCTGTAAAAAGTACTGGTGCTAGGTAGCTGTGCACATGGTTCAAAATGCAGTTAAACTGGTCAAAATGTGTTGAAAACTGCAATTTTCTGCTATCCCTCTTCCATCACCCCCTCTACTACCTGTAGCACTACAATAGAGAAATCCCAATGCATAAAGTAGTCTTGATTGTGAAAGTCAATGGTAAAAATTTCAGCAGACAATATTTTAAAATATTTTTCTGTTTTTTTTGTTGTTGTTTTTTTTTTCTCCAGAAAATAGGCTTTGAGATTTCAAGCTGTCTCCTTTGGAAACAATTTGCTTGAAATGTTAAAGCCTGTTTTCTGGGTAAAATGAGAAAAATATGATCAGTATTTTTGTCTGGTGAATATGCCATGGAGTGATAAAGCTAGACTTGCCCATTGATTTTCTTTTTTTTTTTTTTTTTTTTTTCTAAAAACAAAACTATCGACCTGTATCTGATGTTACTGAAATGAACACTACATTCAGAAATAAAAACTAAAAGGGCTATTACAATACATATATGTATTTTGCACTTTAAAGAGAAATTTTCAATAATAAGGAGTGCAAGTCCATGGTAAAAGTTAAATAACATTTGGTTAAGAAAAAAAGTAAAAGCATTAAAGAAAGATGAGGACAAATTTACAGGGCCGATTTCCGGTCTTTATGGACCTACTGCTGTGTACTGCATAGCCCCAGGTAAATCCGTTTGTTATACAACTTTGCAGTGATTCCAGATTCTTGCATTTGTTGCTGAGTAATCTACTCTTTACTGTGTGCAAATCTAGAGGACTTGTTGAGACATATTTGGAGATAATTTTTGGAAAATTTTCTCTGGTTTTCCATAAAATCATACATTGTGGGTACTCATCAGAATTGCTTCAGCAAGATAATTCTAATTAGTACCAACACTGAGTACCTGCATTGTGTGTTTTTATGGAGAAATAACAAGAATTACCCCAGAATTAGTATCACTAAATACTCCTAAACAATTATAACAGGATAACGCTTTGCATGCTGGGTAAAAATTTAATATTTTTCTTAGTTTTTTCTTAGAAACTTAGATATGACACTGTATGCAAATTGTCTCCTGTATGAAATGTCTTATCCAATTTTCTAGGAAAAATAAGAAAACTATCAGTTTGTCGTCTGCTGAATCTGCCCGTAGCTTTGTAAGTGTTAAATTCTAATCACCATTTCTTAAGCCTGGGATCGAACCTGACCCACAGTTCTGAATACAATATCAATAAATTGCTTTCCTCTCTCATCCAAAGTCCCTCATCTTATTTTATAAATCATGTGAGATTGTACAATAAACCATGTGATATTTCTAATGCTGGTAATTAAAGGGAATGGATACACTTACAGGGATGCAACCCTGTCAAATTATTTTGCTTCCCTTCTGAAAAGGGTGCCAAAAGGAAGAAAAAAAAGCTCTTTGGGAGCAAATTCTTTCCTTTTACAGTACGCCCATTTTCAGAAGGGTCTTGATTTGCTGGAGAGTAAACAGGCAGGCAGAAATGAACAAAAAAAATGTAACTAGACTGCCCAGTTGATGGCGTGCCATCACAAAATCCCCACGCTCCATGCTAACTGTGTGATGGACAGACTCGATCTTGCAAACCCTTACCATGAGGGGAAGTGATTTAGAAAGTTTGTTTAAGTTCTGCCTAGGGTTTTAGAAGGGGGAGCACAACATTTCGTCGAAACCCATTTTGTCGAAAGACCATTTCGTCTAACGGACATTTCGTCTAATAGACACTTCGTCCAGTACGACAATTGGTTTAAAAAATTACCCTGGTACAACACTTCATCTAAAAAAAAAAAATTAGACGAATTGTCGCACTTTTTTTTTAAGTCATTTTTGCTTCCTAATCGCCTCAATTTTCATAATAGTTAGACATTTTTCCACTGACTGAAGGTTTGTAGGTTTTCATACAAACCGTCGGGTTGTTCAGAGCTATGGCGAATGCGAAAACCTGGAGAACCTGCATAATTTGTGCTACTGAGACTCAAATCAGAGAATTTGGTGTAAAAGTGTGAATAAAAATTCAGAGTTTAAACATCACTTGTCTGTTCCTTCCTTACACAAACTTTTTAGACGATTTTAGACACTTTTAGACAATGCCGTATTCGACGAAATGATCTTTAGACGAATTGCCCATTAGACGAAATGTCCTTTAGACGAAATGGTTTTAGATGAAATGTCATGGATCCTTTAGAAGGCGATAGCATGACAGACTGATGGAGGCATTTACAATATCACCATCCCTAAAGTGTGGGGATAAAGTTGGTGGGAAATATCCCTAGTGTTTAAAGTACCCTTAAACCATGTGTATTTAAGTCTGTACAGAAATGATGACAGATTGACATCAGTTAATTGTAATTGGTATATAACAAAAATGTCTGGTAATTATTAATATCAATGTTCTGCTGTAGTCTTACACTAATATTGCTTGCACTGATAGGCAATAAATACTGTATTTATACTAAAAATTTCAACAGAAGCCTTAGCAAACAGTGTAGACCCAGATCAAACAAGGCTGCAACAGAACATGACCTAATCAGGATCTTCATGATTTGTCTTGTGCAGCAATTTCTAGACATATCAACAGATAGTTAAATTGTCTTGTTCAAACTTTAGGACATATATGGTAAGAAGTTAAGGTGTTTGAATATTTAATCCTTAAAGCGCCAGTCACAACAATTGTCGTCTGCTTTGTCTTCTGCCGGTTACTTTAAAAGTCATTGTTGCAAACAGTGTGGACCAAGATCAGACTGCTCCTAGGAGCAGTCTGATCTGGGTCCACACTGTTTGCCTATATGCAAAATGTAAGTTTGAAAAGTTTGCAAGAAGATGCAGCAGACGACATAAACAGACGACATTTTCAGATGCAGTTTTTCTTGGCGCTTTAAGGGTTAATCTGCTTTTGATACCTTTCAGAAAGTATTTTAAAGCTCACATGAGCTATGCTCAGGATGAGCTAAAGTGATCACTTTTCTTCAATAAAGTCTTGGCCAATTTCCACCAAAGCCCATGTCGATCATACTGTTGAACCAGGATTGACAGTTTGTACAAATGGTCATGGTCCATTGACTGTCATGCCCATATACATGTAATAATCAAAACCAAGAACTGTTCAAATGATTATCCTTTCATTAGTTGCGATGACAGGATTGGAAAAAATGTTTGCATAACACCTGCTTATATGCATATCTGCAGTGGCTATTTTACTCAGGTGAGAGAGGTGTGGCCAGTGGGCCTGTTGTTATATGGTCATTGATGCTTTACTTGTAAGATGTAAATTAGCAAAGTTACATCATGAGTAATGTGAAACTTCTGTTGTAACAGCCTGTCACAGCAGTGTTATAAAGTTCATTGGTTTGAATGAAATTGGAATATCCTAATTTTTCCCATAGAAACAAAAATGGCTTCAAGTTATGCAAAATCAATAAGATAGAAGTTCGGTTGCAGGTTTTAAACAAATTCTTCTTGTTCAAAATGCCAAGCCAAAAGTGTCTTTTTGACACAGGAACTACAGAATTCTAACCTTTTTGTTGTTGTTGTTTTTAGGTCATCAGTCTACCAGTCAAAAGCTGCAAGGTCTGATATAGCTAGATTCAAAATGCCAGCCACACTGAAATCTCCACCTGGGGCCAAGACAAGATCTAGGAGGACATCAGTTTATCAGAAAGGAGGAAAAAGTCTTCTGTCACCAGGGAGTCTTCCAGTTTCTTCAAGAACCCGACGTACTTCTATATATATCAGGGGAACAAATGCTGACAATGAATTCTCCAAGGTGTTCCGAACTCCAATGAAACCTGTGGAACAGGTGAAATCAGTTGCTGAAGAAAATGAATTACCCACAACAATAAAAGTTTCTCCAAACAAAATCAAGGCTAAAACACCTATCATGAAAGACAGTCCAGCTTTACTTAAATCTTCTAAAAAAGCAGTTGCAGCTCCCACACTCACTGAAGTCCAGTCACCCAAGTCATTGAAAAAAACACCAGCTAGCAAACCTAAATCACCAAAATCTCTAAGATCAGCAAAAACAACTGTCAAGAGTTCTGATAAAGAAATCCCAACAACTGAGGCGCAGTCACTAGACTCAAAGAAAAAGACTCCAGCTAGTAAACTTCAATCTCCCAAAACTATAAAGTCACCAAAATCAATCAGGGTCCCTCAGAAAACTCCTTCGGCTATAATTCAGTCATCCAAGTTATTGAAAAAGACTCCAGCTGGTAATAAATTGAAGTCCCCAAAACCTACAAGGCCAGTCCAGAAAACACCAAAGTCAGTGAAGAAAGATACTCAGAAAACCCCAGCGGCTGATGAATCATCTCAAAGAGTACCTGTATCATCAAAGAAATCTCATGTTACTTCAACACCATTGAAAACCATAGAACAAATCACAAATAAGTCCTTCTATGGCACACCTCGAGAAACACCAATCAGAAATGATGATCTTATTTTATTTTCTGCTCAGCCAGCATCCTCGACGAAGCCAAGGCAAAAGAAAGTCACTGTTACCCAGATAATGGCTTCTGCAAAGAATCCCAAGTCTACTCCGAGAAGGATGCCAGCAAAAACGACACCTGCTGTTAAACGGCAGATTGTTGAGACAGAGAATGATTCAACACCCTTAAAGTCAAAACTGAGGAAAATTGAGAAAGAGGAACAAAAATCAGTAAGAAAAATAGTGCGAAAAGCCCAGGAGAATATTAAGGAGTCTGATGAAACAGTTGAAAAAGTCAAAGTTCAACTGTCTCCAGTAGAAATGTCAACTGTTCTTAAATCTGTCCACCAGCAGGAGAAACAAGAGAAAAGGAAAGCATCTGATTCTCCCTCACCGAGACATTCAAAACTGGCTAAGATTACTGTAGATAGCTTGACAACAACACCAAGAGTGATGAAAATGGCCAGAAGGACTTCACCAAAGAAACTTGCAGAAATTGTTGAAAGGAACCAGTCAAATACTGCAGACTGGTACTCTGAAGCAGATTCTAGTTTTCTCAATGAAACAGTGAACACTGACAGTCGAAGTGGTAGATGTGTAATTCTGTAGATCAGATTAAAACTTGATAATGCTCTAGATAAGAGGGGAATCAGATCAATATTTTTCTTATTTCTCCATGAAAACATATATTTTACATATTCATTAGAAGCGCCTCCTACATATGTTATGGGTAATCTTTAGAAATGCCCAGCAGCTAACAGCAAGGCGCTTAAATAAGTACACATAGCATGTGTTTGCATGGAGAAATAAGAAAATGATTGCTATTTTTGGTTTTAAAAAAAGGCAGTTTTTCTGGAGCTATGATGTGGTGTACATTTTGTTTTGTAATATACTCATTATCATTACAGTTTCATTATTTATACAATGGCATTTTTATTTTTAGATTAGGAGTTAGATATTTTCACTGTTGACCCAAGATACTTAGCACATTTTAGTTTTCATGTTACACATACCTTGTACATGATTCATATCTTTTAACTCTTGTCCTGCTGAACCCGGATATACCCTGCCTTTGCAAACAGTGTAGATCCAGATCAGTTGGCTTCTGAGGAAGCCAACTGATCTGGTTCTGCACTGTTTGCCATTAAGTACAATGTATGTGAATTTATAGCAACAATCAGGGTCAAGTAAATTGATTGGCTGAAAATTAGAAATGGGCATGGCATCTTAATTTATTCAGCAGGACAAGGGTTAAAAAAGTGTCCAGGTGGCTGAGTGGTTAGAACTCCCAACTTTGGATCAGGTCACAGGTCCAAATCCTGCTATGGATGGAATTCAGCTCATAACCATGCTGCTTCATTATACATAGTTTCTGTGGGTGTATGGGTGAGGTGAAGATGTCCTGTAGCTTTTGACAGCGGGCGCCCAACTGATATTGGCTTATAGTTGGGCAAGGCCTACTGCCCTTGCAGCAGGTATGGGTAGAGGGGGAATATTGTTATTTCTTCTGTTCCCTCACTTTCTTTCATTTCCTTCTTTCTTCTCTATCCCTCTCCTTCATCTTCTATACTGTCCCTTCTTTCTCTTTTCTCTGGGAGACAACACAAAATGACCCACAAGGGTTGACGTGACATTAAACCCCAACACAGTCAATGCACATAGTTTCATTGCACATAGTTTTTCATTATCATCCTAAAAATGTCTTGATATGACTCAAATAATTTTGAAAGGAATGAAAAGACCAACCGTCTTCATCGTCATATCTTTTTAAAAAAAATAGCAAAGATTTGGGTCATGCCTGATTATAGCAGAACCTTATTACTGTCACTTTCATATTAACCTAAGTATTAGGACACATTATCTCCTTACCACACTTCTCGTAAGATTTGAACAGGTACAATTTACCATCCGTTATCGTGTTAAAAATTGTTGGCTGCTCGGCAAACAGTGTAGACCCTGATGAGAATCGGTATTCTGCGGCATCTCATCTGGGTGTACACTGTTTGCTCAGGTGGGTCTGATTGAATACTCAGGGTATATATGGTAAATGTCCAAAAACTGGAAATGCAATATGCCGTATTCTATCTAATTACCGCACATATCCCTATAAGCGCACAGTGAAGAAATTCCATAGTCTTCAGATGACAGCCAGTGTACTTTTCTTTACTACTTTATAAATATAAAGGCATATATTGTGGGTACTCATTTGAATTGAATAGACTGCCATTGGAAAGAAAATCAGAAAAAATTGCATTGTCATCATCAAACTAGTCCTTTTCTGATCTTTTTTATAGTGTATCCTTAGTAGGTAGATACATATTTTACCACAACTGAGTATTCCCAGTAATTTTGAAAAACCTAAGCACACAGTGCCGTAATTAGGTCAGATATGGTAATAATTCTCTGCATTTGCTTATTTTGCCGTTTGCTTTTCTCTTTTTATTTTTTTATTTATTTTTTTTTTTTCACTTTCATGTGGCTCTTTCACAAAACACTGGATGGAATGGCAATAAATGTAGACCCAGATGCAACTCCCTTCAGAAGCAGTGTGATCTTGGTCTTCTTTTTATGCACATGTCATTTTGGCAGAAAAGTTAAAGTACAAAGTTTTAGAACAATTACCATATATTCTGGAAGATGCGTAACTCTGGGTAGTTGATAGTTTATATAGGCAAGAATTTCATACTGTATTTTTGCTTTTCTCCACAGCACATAGATTGTGGGTCACTCATGAGAAGCACCTCAGAGTCACTTATGCTAGCATGTAGGATTTACCACAACATGTTTTCTTGGAGAAATAAGAATATCTACTTTTTGCGGTATTTTTGCTTTTATTCCTCCACAAAACATAGAATATGGGACATATCAATTAGAAGCATCTCAGAGAGTCACTTACGAGTACCCACAACATATGTCTTCTTGGAGAAATATAAAATAATGACACTTTTTGGTTGAAAAAAGTGTCTCTGTCTGGAGCTATGAATTAGTTATATTAATAATCATAGCTCTTGATTAGGTGCTTTTTTTTTTTGTCCAAAAAGTATCTATATTTTTCTTATTTCTCGACTAAAACATGTTGTGGGTACTCATTAGAAGCGCCTTGGCAAGGACTAAAACATATGTTATGGGTACTCATTAGAAGTGCCTCGGCAAGGCGCTTCTAATGAGTACCCACAACGCATGTTTTGGTCGAGAAGTAAGAAAAATATTTACCTGATACCCGCTCTTATCTAGACCTATGCTTATATTATCAAAGGTGATTGAACTGATGTTGGTGAATATTTTCCCTCAAAGGCATTTAAGGATACTTCTAAACTCGTGTTCATAACACTCAGCATGCTGGGTAAAAATTTTAGCAGACAATATTCTGAAATATTGTCTTATATTCTGAAATATTGTCTTATTATTCCACAAAAACAGGCCTTGACATTCCATGCAATTTGTCTCCTGAGGAGACAAATTGCATGAAATGTCTAAGCCAGTTTTCTGCTACAGATAAAAAAAATATCAATTTGTTGTCCGCTGAATTAGCCCAGGGAGTGGTAAAGTTTAAGACCTTTGATGGTCCAGTCAAGTTATTAGGATCATGTTCATCATCACAAACTATGAGATTAATGCTGATACACCGGTATTTAACCCTTGCCACTCTCAGGGCTAATTTAACCCAATATATACTGAAAAGAATCTCCCACACTATATCTTGGAAGAATCCAATTTCAATTTTAAGTTGTCTGGCTATGAGATTTAGATATTCCTATTGAAGAAAGGCTAAACTATTTGCAAACAGTGGGTGCCCTGATCAGACACCTCATTCTGTGGCATCTGATCTGGGTCTGCACTGTTTGCCAATTACCTGTTTAGGGGTCTCCCGACTACAATGGGTTAATAGATGGCAAATTGATGATGTTTTTCTTAATTTTCTCAGAAAACGTGTTGACATTTTGTCTCCATTGGAGAAACTTTGCATGAAATATCAAAACTTGTTTTCTGGGAAAAGTAAGAAAAATATTTCAATATTATTCTTATTCACAGGTATTTTTGCTGAAAAAATATGAGTAGCTTTTGCAAATGCAAAGCTGCTCACATTTTTTCTGCAAAAATATTAGTGTATATGCCATATTTAATAATTAAAGTTTTAACGATATGTTAACTAACAACATCCATAATTTTTAACAACTAGGCCCTGGTCTTTTGGGACTGTTCGGCTTGTTAGTTGTTTGAGGGATGTTGTAATATTCATTATTCATCATGAACCAAACTGACGATATAAGCTGGGCTCCATAGTGCAGTCGGTAGTGTGCCTGACTGCGGTTCACGGTGTCGCAAGTTAGAACCCCTGCATGGTATCATAACTCTTGTGTAGATTGATCATGAAATGATTTCTGCGGTCATTCTCCTGTTTCCGCTGCGTTTCTAATAGGACAGTTGTCAGTTACTGACGAAAGTATGTGCACAAGTAGTGGTTGACTGCTTAGAGGACAGTCTGTGCATGAATTGTGTGAGTAGATTATCTGACCGTGCTCAACATGATCCTATTAATTTGACTGGACCATAAAACCTCAAACTAAAACCAAACCAAATCGATAATGCTATTTTGGGGGGTTTTGGATTGTTACTGGTATTTATTTCCAAAGGCACCCAATTTCGGAATAATCTTTGATATCTCAATGAGGGACATTACTTTCTACCATATCAGTCCAATAATCCTCCAGTATATGGGCCGCGGAAAAGTGCGGGCATATGCGGACAGTTAAGGCCCAGATCAGCCTATACTCTAATCAGGATCTTCACTATCCATTAAACTGTTGGATACTTCTGAATTGATTAAATGGAGAGCCAAGACCCAGATGATGCTCATAGCAACAGATAGGGCGCTTTTTTCATCCGAAAAACGCTGATATCTTTCTTATTACTCCACGAAAACATATGTTGTGGGTACTCATTAGAAGCGCCTCGGCGAGGCGCTTCTAATGAGTACCCACAACATATGTTTTCATGGAGAAATAAGAAAAATATTATGTGGATACCCCCTCTTATCTGTACCTATGAATTGCTTTATGCATGCATAGGATGATCTGAATCTGCACATTTTGTGCATGTTCGAAGGCACTTCACTTACCGCTGGCACTTAGTTGCCTATTGTGGGTACTCATTATTTTATAATGAAAATATTTGGTGTATCAAAAGGCAGAAAGAATAAAGTATTGTTAGACATTGCATTCTTTCATATAGGGATCAAACATGTTTTTTCATGCATTAACATTTGCCAGGTCCCATGGGAGATGTTGAAAACCGAGGCCGAAGGCCGCGGTTTTCAACACCCACAAGGGACTTGGCGAATGTTAATGCATTGAAAAAACATATTCGATCGCTATTATTGCATAAAAACTGAAAACATTTGCTACATTTCGCATTATTTCTTGCACTATTTTATTTCGCCTTTTCACCGATGTCTCGCGAACGTAATTTCCACGGACTTTGCTCGTCCTAGGGCCGGGCAGTACACATCTCATAACGGCAGCAAATCTGTGGCCCCGGTACAGTCATATTGAAAGTTACGTAGCCATGCATTAACACTGCGTGAATTGCCTTGTTAATACACGGTTTTTCGCCATTTAATGCACGATAGTTAATAACGTGTGACACTGCTTTTTATGCAATAATTTCAGTTGGTGCATTTCTGTCTGTGTTTGTTGAATTATGTTAATTACTATATGTTTTGTTAATGTTCAGTTGTTGCAAATGTGATAAGTTCATCATTTGCTAAACAGCTTATTTTATAGTTCTTAATATATCACAGTAGGACTTAATAGTTGAAGTCTGTTAACCCATTTTAGTCTTGAGGCCCCCAAAAGGGTAAATGGCGAACAGTGCAGACTCTGATCAGATGCTGCAGAATTGGCAAACAGTGCAGACCGAGATCAGATGCCATAGATAATGGCATCTGATCAGGGTCTCCACTGTTTGCAAATAGTTTAGCCATTTTACTAGGAATTTCTTAATCACATAGCTGCATATCTAAAGGACCTCTAACAGTAGAAATGTAAATTTGCCTACAAAATGATGGAAAATAAAGTTTCAGTAAATTGCACAGTTTTATTGCTGTGGACCTCTACTGACCCATCATTAAAGTTATGAAAACAATTTTTCCAAATAAAGTGTAATTGAACCCTAAATTTGAGTAAAACTGTCCAAATTTGCTATTGAAATGCATGGAAAATAGAAAACTTTTTTATAAGGTACCCTTCACCCATTTCTCAAGGAGACGACACAAAACTACCCACAAGGGTTTACGTTTGGTTAAACCCCAACACAATCAAAAGCTTGAGCACTCTGTAGGCTAAGTCATCAAATGAAAATTAATGAAACATTTGTGTGTTGTTCATATGTTTAGCAGAAAGTAAGACATAACCTTTGATTTAAAGTTTCTCTGAAGCAGACAACTTGATTGAAATATCAGTTTTGTTTTCTTGAAAAATAAGAAAAATGGTTTTTAAATGTTGTCAGGGGTGAGAGCGTAGGGGTCAGAAATTATGAGGTTTATATGATAGATTGTGTGGTTTAGAGATTATTATTTGAGCCAGCACACAACAAAACCTACAATAAGATCTGTGTGACCAGCAAAGACTAAAATCAGCCAGTACATCCACCCAGTATGGCCATGGTTCTCGGTTATCCCTCTGGATAGCCTGGAGGCTGTAGAAGGCACATGCGCTCAGCTAATACACCACAAACCTCTTTTTAACACTATTGTTGGGGTCCATAGCATAAACTGTTAAACAACCGTGTTATATCCATACAAATATGTATAGATTATATTGAATTTATGGTCAGTTTTCAATATAATCTATACATTTTTGGGATCCATCTTTGAACCGTGTTATATCCAAAACCGTTTTATAACAAACCGTGTTATAAAGAGATTGTAGTGTACTTAGATCTGACTGCATGTATGCTTAGGCTGATCTGAGTCTTTGCTGGTCTCGCGATTTATTGTAGGTTTTGTGGTGCACTGGCTCATTTTTGAGATTATTCCTTTATATGCTGACAGAAATGAACATTAACTAGGTAAATGTGCTAAAAGTTTGCTGCAAAGCATTGATAATGAGATTAATGTTTAATATCTATCCTCAGGAATGAAGAAAAGGTCAGTATCACATTTTGCAAAGAGAGCCTTTACGAAAATTGGTTACTTCCCACAAAGAATTTTTCATGTTTAGAACATTTACCATAGTCATATTTTTTTCCCTAGTTTGCAAGAAAAAATGGTTTGACATTTCTACCAAGTATAGTAGAGAAAAATAATTAACCCATTTTAGTCTGGAGACCCCTGAAAGGCAAACAGTGCAGACCCAGACCAAACACTGCAGACTTCCAAGCGGGTCCTACTTTTCCCTACTTTTTTATTGTGCTCCTGCTTTTCCGTACCTTGTTTTCTGAAAATGCCCTACTATCCTTACTTTTTAGTCCAAAAATGTTTGAAGTAAGCAAAAATTGTAATTATTTTCCTCAGTCGCTTGGAGCTTGTAAAAATCAGATCAGCCGCGATGCAAAAATTCACAAAATATTTTTGCTTCAGTTGTAACGCCTTTTTTGGAACATTTATTATGGTATTTCCTTTCCATGGTAATGTAATGTTATTGTTCAGAGAAAACTTTGTTTGCTGATTATATCAAGTCTGAAAACACTCAGGACGTCCCTGCTAACTCTACATTTCATGATTGAAGTTCCTATTTTTGCCCTACTTTTTCACTTGAAAGTCTGAAGCATCTGATCAGGGTCTGCCGTTTCTCTCTAGGAATATCTAAACCACATATCCTGACATACCTAAAATTCGACTATATAGTGTGGGGGAGTCTAGTCAGTCTAAAGTGGGTTAAAATGTCTGGTAATATATGCTCAGGCAAAAGAAATGCAAAATTTTGTGAAATGAGTACCAAAGTGATATTACCGGTACAAGGTATATCTCATATTTTTGCTCAGACAGCTGGGCAAATTCAGCAGACAACATATTAATGATATTTTATTTACTTTTCCTAGAAAACAGGATTTGACATTCATCCATTGGCGACAATTTGAGTGAAATATCAAATCCTGTTTCCTGAAAAAATAAGAATAATATTTCAAAATGTTGTCTGCTGAATATTTTACATAGATACACCTGGTAATCTCATAAGGGACACCTGCTGGTTATGCACTAAAATTCCTTATGCGGATTTCCGGCTATGACTTACGAGACATCCAAATGTCAACAAACGGGTAAGTTCTCCTGATTTATTGATTTTTCGGCAATTTCATAGACACATTTTGAAAAATGGGACAATGCTATTCCCAGCAACTTTCATTTCTACGTCGGAAAAACAAGCGGCTATTTTTTATTTCAATTTCACCCAGAGATGGGTAGGTCGGTATTCCTGTTTTGACTTCTTTTCCAGTGCAATATGAAGGTATTTTCAGCTATCTGAACTATGAAATACTTATTTAACATATCAGTAAGATGCACTGCAACCTACGTCTACGTTGAAATACATAAGATTTTAAATTTTCCAAGCAATTGTTCTGTGGACTAAAATATTTGTGCCGAATATGACTTATGAGGCCGACTACCCCTTATGAGAGCATTAACCCTTACAGGACAAGAAAGCCAACTGTCAGGTGTCTGATTACAAGGCCTGATTCTGAGTTCTGATTATGCTTTATGGGAACATTAGTCATTATCAGAATGCCCCACATTTGAAAACATGCAGATTTTAGACCAAACGGGTTTAAAATATTCCATTTACATATAAACAATCAAACACCATGAAAGGTTTTGCAAATGAGACAGCATGTATCAATAGGGTTTTGATATACCACGTTTGTATATATTTAAAGCTTTCAACTGAGCAATATCATATAAAAGTTTCATTATACTGCCATTAAAATCGCTTTGTGATGTATAGGCTTTCTTGTCCCCGTAAGGGTTAATGCTCCTGTAAGGGGAAGTCGGCCTCATAAGTCATATTCGGCACAAATGTTTCAGTCCCTGGAACAAATGCTTGGGGAAATTAAGCATCTTATATATTTCAAAGTGGACGTGGGTTGCAGTACGTCTTATCTGATATGTTAAATAAGTATTTCGTAACCCAGATAGTTGAAAATACCTTCATTTTGCACTGGTAAAAAAAGTCAAAACAGGAATATTGGACTACCCTTCTCTGGGTGAAATTGAAATAAAAAAATAGCCTCTTGTTTTTTCAAGCCCACACCTATCAATTCCGACACAGAAATGAAAGTTGTTGGGAATAGCATTGTCCGATTTTTCAAAATATGTCTATGAAATTTACTAAAAATCAATAAATCAGGAGAATTTATCCATTTGTTGACAATTGGATGTCTCGTAAGTCATGGCCGGAAGTTGGAGTAAGGATTTTGAGTGCATAACTAGCGGCTACCCCTTATGAGATTACCAGGTGTGATAGAGTGCTAAACTTTAAACATACGTGTACTTTCAGATCTTTGTTGGAAATAATGTTTTCTTTTAACCCATAAAGGCTCTTCCAAAATTATAGCAAGGACTTCTAAAATATTTATATATATTATTTTTCGTCGAAAATAAGACTACAATTCATATGAATTAATGAAATGCCAGAATTCATATGAATCTTTGAAAATTAATATAAATGAAGTTATTAGGGAAAGACCACAAACTTTATTTTTGCTGAAAAATAAAAGCAAAACTATTTTAGAATGTATTCTGCTATTCTGATTATGGTTTTATAGTTAATTTCCCACACTGTAACACCTGACTTCACCATTAGATATATCAAAATACATAAAAAAATTTTACTTATGGGTTCAATACTGTAGCTTTATTGTTATTGTCTTGAAGCACTGTTATAAACTTTGTTGTCTACAAATGTACAGTTGGCTAACAGTTTTTTATGCCCCCGCATTCTAAGAAAGATGGAAAGGGCATATAGTGTTACACCTGTCAGTCTGTCTGTCACCGTCTGTGTCCGATGGCATTAACACTTTGTTTAAGTTTTTCAGGCGTTAGCAATTTGCATTTAAGTTTTTCTGGCGGGGGCATCCATGACTTTTGGACACAGTTTTAGTTTGTTTTTTGTATAAACGGAAATACAAGTTAGCCTGCCATATCTTTTAAACCTCTCTAAAAATGTGTATATTTACATTTAATGATGATTTTCTTACTGTGTATAAAATACAGGAAAAAAAAAACAAGCATGTTTTACCATTTTTATCTGAAAAATAATTTTATTTAATCATCTCATCCCACCAGTTTTGTTTAAATATCTCAGCTTTCTAATTTTTGTTATAATACATCACGAAAACATGCCTATATAATTTTGACCCCCTTAAACCCCACTTTTATATAGTAAAACTGGGGTTTGCAGGGGTATACATTATTTTTCTTATTTCTGCTCAAAACATAGATTGTGGGTACTCGTTAGAACCACCTCGTCTAGGCGGTTCTAACTAGTACCCACAATCTATGTTTTGAGCAGAAATTTGAAAAATATCAGAATTTTTTATCTGAAAAATTGCCATTTTTTGGTGGTAAAATTTTCAGTGTATTTGAATAGGCGTGTTTTCGTAATAATAGCTCATCTTAGCCTTTCAATTTTGTTTTTCTATCTTCTTCTAATACATTTTGAATTTTATTTTATTTTTCTGCCATAAAAATCTAGCAAAATCAACATATCTTACCTCTTACTTATATCAAAAGTTTTAGGAAGCTGTTGACTTTTTGCATAATACTTCTTTCATTTTATTTTTATACATATATAGAGGATCTAATTCATTTGAAATTTATGAAATGAACTTTGGCGAGTTTCATATGAAATGACCACGAATGTAAGATTCTGTTTATCATATGACTTTTGAAACTATTTTACGGTCGTAGAAGTTGAACTGTTATTTCAACATAAAACATAATATATAACAAAACCTGTGATGACATTGCGTGGAAGTAGCCATATATGGTCATATATTTTTTATGATACGACATTATTCACTGAATAATAGCGATGTCGTATTTTATTATTTTAACCCACCCAACTCTGAAACTTCCAAAAAGTTCTTGAGGAATTTGTTGCGCCAAATTTGATATTTACTTGTTTGTTTTCTGTTGTTGTTTTTTTTTTATTCTATGTACTTTTTAGCTCATCTGAGCCGAAGGCGATCCAAGTCCGTGGTCAGTCTGTCATCCTTCCACTAACTTCAACAACTTCTCTGAAACATTTGGGCCGCTGGCCTTGGTGGCTCAGTCGGATGCATGTCTTGGTGATTAGGAGGTCTCGGGTTCAATCCCAGCCGGTTCTGAAAACATTCTTTTGTGGAGACTAATCATGAAATATTTTCTACGGTCATTCTCTTCCACCTTATTAGGGCAATTGTCAGTTTCTGGCAAAAGAATGTGCACAATTACTTGTTATCGGCTTAGAGGACTAAGCCTGTCCAGGAAAAAAAGTGTTGTTAGGTAAACTGACCATGCTCGGCATGACCCTTATGGGTTGACTTGGCTGTAAAACCTCAACACATACAAACAAAACCCCGGGGCTTCAGACCCGTCCATTCTATTTGTATACAGATTGATAACTGCCTGCATCTGATGGCTAATGCAGGTTTTTGCATGATCAAGCCCTGAGGTTATAAAACTTTTTTCATGCTCAAACAGCCGAGCATGAAATTTTCTCTGCTAATAAATATGAAAATACAGTATTACACAAATAGTTATTATTTTCATTTTTTATTAGCAGAGAATTTTTCATGCTCAGCTATGTTTAGTAAGAAAGAATTTGTAATTAATAGTATTTTGAGATTTATTAGCAGGATAAATTTCATGCTCAGCTGAGCATAAACTTGGGAGAAGGCTTGTACCTTAATGTGAATGAATACATCTCTCTAAAAGAGATTAGTCTAACCTTAAGGTATTTGCCTCCCTTACCAAAGTGGGGCTACTCTTAACAAATAGAATTTGCTCCCAGGATGAGTAATTCTTTCCTTTAAGCGTATTCCCTTTAAGAAAAGATTTGGCTATCAAGGAAGCCAATCCAGTTTTGCCAGTGTGGTAAACACTTCCTACATTTATATGTATTCATACTGCCTGAAATTTAGTTGCTGGAGATTTAACCATTTGTAGTCTGGAGACCCCTAAAAGGATAATTGGCAAACAGCTGAGACCCAGATCAGATGCTGCAGAATGCAGCGTCTGATCAGGGTCTCCACTGATTGCAAATACATGTAGTTTAGCCATTTTCTCGTGGAATACCTAAATCTCAGAGCACTGCTTACCTACAATTAAAATTGGACTCTTCCAATATATAGTGTGGGGGAGTCTATTCAGTGTACAATTGGTTAATCAGCAGATGACATATCAGGAGTTTTCTTTCACAAAATATTGACTGGCATTTTCATTCCTTTAGAGTTGAATGAAGATGCGAAGAAGTATTTGGGATGAAAAAGAAGAATTAAATTTAAATACAGCAGGTGAAGGATAAAGATCAAACTAAAAGGATAATAAAGACAGACAGAATTTTTGTTGTTAAACAGTTATTCACAAACATTTTATACCTTCCTTTTGGAAAAAAAAAAAAAAAAAAAAGCAAAATAAATCTCAATAAAAATTTCACTATACATTAATATTGTTGTATTTTTCCCCCTGATAAGTAGATCTAGATATGGTTGTGCCATTCTTACCTGATGTATTGGGGCACCGTATCTGCTTACCATACTTGTCCTAGAATTTGAAATAGTCCATTTTACTACCCATTGATATGTATAAAATATTGCTGTTGTATGACAAACAGTGTAGACCCTGATCAGATGCCACATAATGTGGCATCTGATCTGGATCTACACTGTTTGCAAAGGCCTATCTGTCCCATTCTCATGATTGCTTTAACCATTCGGTGTAATGTTTACCCCCATGCACATGGGTAGTAGTGTGGTGTTCCTTCTTGCTGAAACTTCAGAGGGTTGGCCTGTTATCACTGGCATTTGGCAGGAAGGTTCTTGCCTCACTTGAAGCAAGATCAGGGGTTGGGACCTTTTTCTCATCAATCCCTTTCTTTCTCCCTTTCTCTGTGAGATGAAATATTGTTGACAGGGCCATTCAACTCAAAGCAGCTGTGTCGCCAAACAGTTAGTGCTTCTGAATTTGGTTCACAGGGTCTCTGGTTTGAATCCCGCAAGCAGTGCCAGAATTCAGCCTATCACTGTACAGCACTTCATTGCATATTAGCCTTTTATTATTTACCATTCAGCATCTTGATATGACTTAACTCCTGTTAAAATACACCAAGGCCCGGTTGTTCAAAGCGTCGTTAGCTTAACGAGCTCGTTAAGGGTCATTTCGTTAACTGTTTTAGCGGATTCAATACACAATATTTTGATATTTTTTGCTGAAAAAATGTGAGTAGCTTTTGCACTGCAAAAGCTACTCACATTTTTTCAGCAAAAAATTTCAGCATATTTGCGTATCACTCGATTAAAATTTTAACGAATCGTTAACTAACGACGTCGTTAGCTTTGAACAACTGGGCCCAAATCATGATCATCAGACCTCAACTCAAACCACTATCCCCTCCCCCATGTTCCCCCATAGTATGCAACAAAGACTGATCATACTGCATGGGCGCACAGGCTGATTTGAGTCTTAGCTTTGCTCAATGTAAGAAGCTATGTCATTATGGTTTGGGGATAGTTGGGTGAGGCAAAGGTATCATGTATCTTGTGTCACTGGGGCATTAAACTGAGATTGGCTTACAGTTGGGCAAGGCCTGCTATCCTTGCAGCAGGTAAGGATAGAGGCGAATTTCTTCGCTGTCATTCATTTCCTCTTCTCCTCTGTCCCTCTCTTTCATCTCCTCTTCTATCTCTTCTCCCTTTCTCTGGGAGACAACACAAAATGACCCACAAGGGTGGACGTGTCGTTAAACTTCAACACAATCAATCTGTCACATTATGGCTCATATTTTGAAGCAAGAACTGCAAAGATTTATCTCCTGGGCCCAGTTGTTGAAAGTGCTATTAGCTTAACAAGCTCGTTAAGGGTCATTTCATTAACTGTTTTAGCCGATTCAATATACAATATTCTGATATTTTTTGCTGAAAAAATGTGAGTAGCTTTTGCACTGCAAAAGCTACTCATATTTTTTCAGCAAAAAATTTCAGCCAATTTGCACTTGATTTAAATTTTAACGAATCGTTAACTAACGACATAGTGAGCTTTGAACAACTGGGCCCTGGAAAGCCAGGTCCGGAGGTTATAAAAAAAATTTCATGCTCAACTCAGCTTGGCATGAAATTTGTCCTGCTAATAAATCTCAAATTACTAACAATTACAAATTCTTTCTTGCTAAACATAGCTGAGCATGAAAATTTCTCTGCTTATACATATGAAAATGCCAACTGGTGTTGGCATTTTCATATTTATTAGCTGAGAAAATTTCATGCTCAGCTGATTTAGGCATGGAAAAACTTTTACAACCGCAGGGCCAGGCTTGAGCAAACAGTGTTCCCAGATGAGACCAAGATAGAACTACTTGTAAAGACCAATTTGATCAGGGTCTACACTCTGCCATTCAGCCAGTATTTTACACATTGCCAGATTGTCTCAATACCAGCTTGAACCAGTTCATTTTAGGATAAACATAGTAAGAAAGGAATTATCGAGTCTGGATTTTTAGGACAACCATGAGATGACAATTCATATTCTGAGTATAACTAGAAATCATTACTAATTTGTATTATCAATGTAAATGTCATTGTCAAAACAGGAGTTTAACCAGATCTGGAATAAGGCTAGACCAAAAAAAGATTTCTTATTTGGACCCTTCATCTAAGCGGTTTTTCACCCAAGTAATTTCAAAACTACATACTGCACATATCATTAAATGAGTCAGTGATTTCAAGTATGAAAATGTATCATTTTACAGGCTTTCAAGTGGGCCCTACTTTTCCCTACTTTTTTTGTGCTCCTACTTTTCCCTACTTTTTTTCCTCACTCACTTCAGTAGCTCGGTTTGTAAAAATCAGATCAACTTAATCTGAGCAGCCTAAATGCAAAAGTTAATAAATTTTTTTTACTGCTGTTGTAACTCCTTTTTCGAGTATTTATTTTGGTATTTCCTTTCCATAGTAATGTATTTTTATTTTTCAGAGAAAATTTCGCTTACTGATTATATCTTTTTCTACATCTGAAAACACTCCATACTTTCCCTACTTTTCATGATTGAAATTCCTGCTTTTTAAAACTTTGAGCCCTACTTTATCCCTACTTTTTCAATGGGGGGCACTTGAAGGCCTGATTTTAATGAAATTACCTCTTCAAATATTTCAGTTTTACCTACTCCGATAACTTTTATTAGTTGAAAATGTTCTTGGCTCAGGCTGATAAAAAGAGAAAACACATAAAAACTGAATTCATTGTGTTTTAAAAAGCTAAACTGGACTAATGACATAAAGATATAATAATTGGGCAAGTATTGACACTTAATACTGATTTGCTAGTCAGTTGAGAGGAAATTATTTGACGATAAATAAGAATTCTTATTTGGCCTAGCCAGATTCCAGATCTGGCCTCATTCTTATTTGGACTACAATACAAATATGTATTGCAGGTATTAACAGCCATATATTTTCTTCTTATTTTTTTTTTTATTTTTTATTTTTTTTACATCATATTTGATTTTATCAGAAATTGCTGATAAAAAAACATGAATTGAATTTTGTCAGTGATAATGTTTCATCAAACCTGGTTAAAATGGCTTAGGATATAAATGACAATCTTACTGCCTGCAGCATTGACAGAATTTTTCTGTCATTTCCTGTACATGTATTGTATGGAAAGCCAATCATAATAAATAACTTTTACCATACATCAATCTGATCTCCTCAGGATCTTGATCTTAACTGTTAACCCTTAAACTGCCAATCCCAACAATTGTCGTCTGCTTTGTCATCTGCTTGTGATTTTAAAATTCATTTCTGCAAGCAGTGTGGACCCAGATCAGACTGCTCAAGTCTGATCTGGGTCCACACTGTTTGCCTGTATGCAAAAATAGGTTTGAAAAGTTTGCAAGAATATTCAGCAGACAACATAAACAGATGACATTTTCAGATTCAGGTTTTCTTGGTGTTTTAAGGGTTAAAATTATTTTGTCTATGCAATGTGAAAAGGGGCTTGGAGCAGACCAGTAAAGATCCAAATAAGACAGTGATGTGGTATAATCTGAAAAGGGCATTTCCTCTGCATTGATATATTCTACAGTACCTTATCATAATGTTAGCAGACAGGGATGACTCTGATCAGACTTGTGCAGATGCACAGTCTGATTGGGCCTTTGCTGCTCACATATGCTTTAAAGACACCTTTTCCACAATGCAGCTCGTTTTTCTTATTTTTATTTATTTATTTATTTTTTTTTGTTGTTGTTTTTTATGGTTGAATTGTTACAAATGATTTTTTTTTTCAAGGGAATATATGGGCCGTGCCATACCAAAACGTCTTTGGGCATATATTGACAGCAAAGCAGGCCCCGGTAGCCTAGTGGATAAGAGAGTTGACTCTTAATCCATTAGGTTTCTCACTGCTGTGGTTCGAGCTTCGCTTGGGTCACATGTGGGAAAGCCCAAGTTCTGCTTACGGATGGTCAGGTGGTTTTTCCCCAGGTTCTCCGGTTTTCGCCCACCTTTGATGAATGATTGACTCGATATAAGTGAAATATTCTTAAAAAGGGCTGTAAAATGCCAAAGCAAAAAAAGATAAAATAAAATAAATAAATTAGTGACAGCAAAGGCCCAGATCAGCCAGCAATTCCCCTATGAGCTATCATTATTGTTGTCATTATTATGTGTTATATAAAACCTTGAATTATTCTGTATTTCCAGTACGACCAAGTATCATCAAAATAATTTGAAGGGTATTCTTTTCTTTCAAGTTACTAGCAAGACACCAAAAAAAAGTAATGGGACTTCAGGGGACTTAATTGGAAAAATAGAAAGATACATTCGTCAGTCTTGTACACAACACAATACCTTATTCAAGTTGCTGTCCAAACATGAAATGGACCATGCCATGCAATAACTTGTCTTCAGGCATATGTGGAAATTGAAGGCCCAGATCAGCTTGCGCATCAACGCAGTCTGATCAGGACCTTCACTGTCCACTAACAGAACCATAGGATAGTACAGAATGTATGAATGGAGGCCTGGATGATGCACAAGGTGATCTGAATCGGCACATTTTGAGGCTGTTCAAAGGTACTTTTTTGCTTGCCAAAATATACCACAAAGAAAGGAGTGATGACTGAGAGGAACAGACAGTTTTCACTCATGTAAGTGATAACAGCATCACAACTTATTCTGCAATCGAAGTACATGTATTTCGAAATCTGTCAACATGAAATTTTTCATTAAGGAAAGGGAGAAAACTGGAAAAGTAAAATTGATAGTTGTCACTCTTGTATATAACATAGCACCTGGACCTGCCTGCATAACTCCAATGACAAGACGGGAGCTACATGACAAGTAATTACCACAACAGAGTTAGTTTCAGAAAGATGCTTGAGGATTTAGGCTCGGAGACCCCCAGAAAGCAGGAGAGCAAATAGACAATCTTCGGTGTTTGTCAAGACCATATATGATTTGATGAACATCCCTGCAAGTACGTTCCTCCAACATCAACACAAACCAGATGAAATGGACTAGGTCTATCTTGTTATTTTCCGGCTTTTTTAAAAGGGAGGCAAGTATTGCGACTTCTTGTTTGCCATCCTGCACACCTTGCCACTTCTGAAAAAGGGATCTACTCTAAAAGGAAAGAATTTGCTCCCTTGGGAAACCAATTCTCTCCTTTTTAAAGTAAACCCCTTTTCAGAAGTTGGGGGGGGGGGGGGGGGGGGGGGGGTGCAGTTTAACAGAATTACCTTTCCTGGAAGTGTATTCATTCCCCTATAATATTTCTGCGCACCATCCCTCTGGAATTTCTCGTAAGATTATGTAGCAGAGGCTTCCAATTTTGGATCTTTCAAAAGGGAGCCTTCAACTCATTCTAACACAATTCCACTTCGTGATAGGCTGGAGCTATACCGGTTGAGCTGTCATACTCACAGGGATGGAAAACTTCAGGATTAATCCTGATTTCAGGATTGAGAACTTTCATTTTAAACATGAAATTTCACTTTGACACTTGTTCACAAATCAATCCCTTTGTGTCAAAAGAAATTGTTTTGGTTAATATATGCCTGAAATAACTTGATAAACTTATTATTAGTCGTATGGCTCAAGATATGAGGATGTATTCACATAATAATTTTCTTATTTCTCAATAAAAACATGTTGTGGGTACCCATTAGAAGCACAGTGGTGCTTCTAATGAGTAACCACAACATAATTATGTTTTTATTGAGAAATAAGGAAAACATTAATAGTTTCTGGATAAAAAAAAAACAACAAAAAAACATTTTTTCAGGAGCTTTGAATTGTTTTATTGTAGTTTCTCAGTCCTACCCGGGGAAAGTATTTCAGTTTCAGGACTGATTATTGCTGACTAGTCTCACCCCTGTACTCAGCAGCCATGACCATAGCAGGATTACTCTGGTAATGAATGGACTAAAGCTGAGTCTAAATATGCCTGCATTTGTTAGCTTGCCTGTACGAAAGTACAGGAAGAGCTATTGCATTACTGCGGTGTCGGCGGCGGCATTAACAAAAATGTTAAAGTTTTATGTTAAAGTTTTTAAGATGTTACATTTTCTAAATCCTGAGATGGACTTTGTTTATATTTGGTATGATTATAAATGTGGGACCAAAATTTTATTGGGCACTATCCCTACCCCTGCTTATGACTTCGAGGTCAAGGTCACAGACTTAGAAATTTTATGTTAAAGTTTTGCGTCAAAGTTTTTAAGAGTTCTTCATTTCTAAATCCTTGCATGGATTTATTTTATATTTGGCATGATTATAGATGCTGGTTCAAAATTTTATTTGGTACTACTCCCACTTCTGCATATGACCTGGAGGTCAAGGTCACAGACTAAGAAATTTATGTTTAAGTTTTGCTTAAAGTTTGAAATCTTGTATTTTCTAAATCCTGAGATGGATTTTGTTTATATTTAATATGATTTTAGATGTTGGTCCAAAATTTTATTGGGCACTATCTACACCCCTGTTCATGATGTAGACGTAGACATCGAGGTCAAAGACTTAGAAATTTAACTTAAAGTTTTGTGTCAAAGTTTTTAAGATCTTAATTTCTAAATTCTTGATGGATTTACTTTATATTTTGCATGCTTTTAGATTATGATCAAAAAAATTTATTCGGCACTATTCCTACCCCTGCTTATGACCTAGAGGTCAAGGTCACAGACTTAGAAATTTGTGTTAAAGTTTTGTGTCAAAGTTTTTAAGATCTTAATATTTTCTAAATCCCACCCCCGAGGAGTTAACAACCATGCAAAGATGCAAACGGACCATAAAGTCCACTTGGCAGTTTGATGATGTGTCTAATTAGTACTGGAATGACAAACAGTGTATATCTTGAACAATGGCCGCGATCTATGCCGTATGATCTGGGTCTGTACAGTTTGCCCATGTCTGTCTGTCTGAATATACAGTGTAAAAACGTTATGAAAAGATGGCTAATGTTACAAATACTGCAGGAAGAAAGTGCGTACTTTCCGCGGAAACTTGGCATCGCCTTTGTTTACTGAAGGTTCCTGTATACATGTAATTTGTTACCCTATTTACATCTAAAGACACGTACACATCAACTCCTTATCATACTTATCCTAAAACTTGGATTACTCTCCTGTACTAACTTTTGATATGCGACGTCTAATCTGATCTACACTTTTTTTTTTTTTTTTTTTTTTCTCAGACCTCTCTGTCCCGAGTAATTAAGGTTAACACGTAGCTTAGCAGTCTTTTCTTCCTGTATGGACTAATGGACTTTCGGTCCTCAGCGTTTCGGTCACTGAAAATTGGAACTGCTATTCTGGTTTTCTCTGTTTTACCAAATGATATTCAGTGAATTATTATAAAACCCGGACAATGAGAAATAGCAGTCAGTTAACGCCACTGAGTCCTCTCTGTAAACAAGAAGATTAATTTAATTGGATACCACTGCTTTTATCATTAGCATCTCCATTAGGATAGTTGCCTTTTCCTTGAGAAATTTTTTAAACGGGGTCTATTGCGTGAAAAGTTTCCAAATATCAAAAAGAAACATGTTCTGTGCTATAAGATATATAATATTTATAAATCTTTCATATGATAGTGGTATTTTTAAGTTAAAAAATCAGTTAAATTCTACTGCATGGGGACCTAAGATGATAAAAATAAAGGATTCCAATTAGAAGGACCTAGTTCGTATTTGGTCTACCTTGCACTACCTATCAAAGGAGATAACAGAAAAAACTATTGCTATCTCATTAAGCATCAACTCACATTAATACTCTTTCTCTCTCTCTCTCTCTCTCTCTCTCTCTCTGAATCAACAGACAACTGTATTTACCCTAAGTATTCGAACTCCTTAACTCATTTATGCTTGTCCTGACGTTTTAACAAGCCCTTTGACTACCAACTGCAGTATCTAAATACTGCTAGATGATGTGTAAACAGTGTAGACCCAGATCAGACGTCGCGTTAGGTTTGTCTGTCCAGATGCTTAGGATAAAATACGGTACGAACTTCGCCATAAGAAAAGGTGCCTTCGGGGTACATACGACCAGTAAAGATTCAGATCAGCTATGAAGCAGCACAATCTAATAAGGCTTTATGTTAAACAATATATAAGGATGTATCCTATCAAAGATACTATAAGCGGACAGAGAGTGCTGTAACCAGACTGTGCGATGCACAGGGTGATCTGGGTCTTCGCTGTTCGTATATGCCCCGAAGACACAGTTTCCCATGGAGTGTCCCATATTATAAAGCCTGCCTGGCTACAGTTAGCTGGAAAAATAGTCTCTCTCTTCTTATGGTTGAGCGGTATTCACTTGTGCTCAACTTTGTCATGCTATCACGTTTTCATTGTCAGGAATGGCTGAACACCTGTTGTCAGGACATTGAAACCCCAACATTACAAAAACATGTACGGAATGATTAAGGTCCATTTGAGTCTTTTGTTAATGCTGGCACGTTTTCTGAGCAGATAGCAGTTATTGAGATGTTTTCTAAATTTAAAAAGGTCATGGATTGCGCATGCTTACTAAAAGCATAATCTCCAAGGGGCATAATAAACTAGATTGGAATTCCCTTCAGTTATATCCCCTGAAATTGAATTTGGGTATTTTCCCGTATAAATAAAGATCAATAGTCCGACTATTTATATGACTGTCGTAAACATTCAATGTAAGGGCAAGGGTGAGCAAAGAAGGAACTAACATAACAATACCAGGGAAATATGCATCTAACGTCGACAGATTTCAAAATAATTTTGACGTTTGTCAATTGTAATACATGAAACTCGCCATGAGAAAAGCTGTTTTTAGGCCTACCGTTTTTACCTTAAGGAATCGGACACCTGATCACCTTACCATACTTGTCCTAAACCTTTCAAGAACAAGTCCATTTTAATACCCGTTGTGATCATAAAATGCGACTAGATGAGTGGCTAACAGTATAGACCCTGCTAACACACCGCGTTCTGTGTCTTCGCTGTTTGCCCTGGCTTACCTGTCCGAAAACTTAGGGTAAATACGGTATGCGAACAGGAAAGATGCAGATAAGCTTGCAAGGTTTCTCTTTCAAAACTGTTTTCCCTACATTTTGAAAGTTCTATTTTAAAAGGAAAGCATTTACTCCCCTTTACACGGCCACGTAACTTTTGTGGAGACTGACCATGGTCTCATTGCTACCGTCATTCTCCACTTCCGCTGATTCAAGAAGGGCAGTTATCAGTTAGTGGCGAAAGTATGTGCACAAGAACTGTTTAACGGCTTAGAGTGCTGTCCAGGAAAAGATTAAGTACCTTAACTGACCGGCTCGATATGGCCTTTATAGTGTAGCCTGGGCTCAGTGTAAAACTCGGATATTAATTAAGTTCTTACCGTACTTGTTAAAGGATTTGAATAATATACGTGTAATTTATCAAAGTCAAGTTGATCTTGGAAACAAAGAGAACACATGAGAAATAAAATTCATTACGAAAACACGCCTATTCAAATATACTGAAAAGTTAATCACCGAAAAATTGAAAATTTTCAGACAAAAAATTCAAATATTTTTCGCATTTCTGCTCAAAACATAGATTGTGGGTACTCGTTAGAACCACCTCGCAGAGGCGGTTCTAACGAATACCCACAATCTATGTTTTTGAGTAGAAATAAGAAAAATAATGTATACCCCTGTAAACCCCAGTTTTACTATATAAAAGTGGGGTTTAAGGGGGTCAAAATTATATAGGCATGTTTCCATGATGCGGAGTTTCGATTTCATTGAGACTCTTTTTATGGTAGTGTAGTTCGCAGTGCTACATACGCCCCATTACCACTAGCGCCGGCTTAAACGGAACTCGAATAGTTTACATCATTTTACAATTTTATGACAAATGACAAGAACTCGAATATTTTCTACATTTTGAAATCCTATGATAAGTATGACCCCTTTTACAACATGTCGATGTGTCTAAAGCAATGCTGGATGAGTGGCAAACAGCAAAGATCCTGATCGGTCGGCGTATGGTTTAGGTTTACTCGGTTGCCCAAGCTGTCCATCGTGAGGAAGTCGAATGTACCAGCAAGAAACGAAGATACTGATCAGTCTGGGGGAAGTCTGATAAGAGCTTTTGACGATATGCGTTCATGCAGACATTATATGGTCTAGGATTTCAGACAGAATCAGAAATTTTACTGGTGATACGTCTACTGACATCATTCACCAAGACCTGTGATATGGGAAGTTAGTCCCTAACTCTCACCAGAGAGGTAAACCTAGCCACACCATCCTCTGCACCTTCAGCAGAGGTAATAATCGAATCTGGAGGTGCATTCCAATCTCTGATTGTTTGAGGGAAGAATAAGCCCTTGTAAATGTAAGTTCTTGCAGCTGGGGTCCGAAAAGTCAATGTGATGATTTCTACTGCGCTTAATTGGGTGTATGTGTGTGTAGGGGGGGGGGGGGGGGGGATAAGATCATCTGTTGGAATACTGACAGCACCCTTTAGACCTTCGTACAAAAGAATCAGTTTGCCGTCTCTCCTCCTTTTCTTGAGATGAGAGACTCAATTTTAGTTTTTCTAGTATTCCAGTCATACTCCCATTTTAAAAGCAGAAATTGCTAGTAACAAACCTAGTGGCTCTTTTCTAAACTTTTCGAGTTCTTGTTGAAGAACCACGCCCTGGGTGTCCCAAACACATATTGTGCTATATTCCAAAACGGGCCGAACAAGTACCAATAAGCTGCCTCTTTTACATCCTGAGGGCATTGATAAAGATTTCGTCTCAGGAAACCAAGAGTTCTATTTGCCTAAGTAACATGTTGCTGATATGTGTATTCCATCTCAAGTCACGTGTGAATGTTACTTCTAGGTATTTAATGGAATCCACATTTTCGAGGACCATACCCTTTTAAATGTAAGACGCCTCAATCTTATTTGTTCTCTTTCTAGTTATCTGCATTATATTGCATTTGGCTGGCTGAAATCTCATACCCCATTTTCTGGCCCAACATCCTATCTATCAATATCCTTCTGAAGTTTCAGTGAGTCCTCTGTGTCATTGATTTCACGATAGCAAACACGGTCATCTACGAAAAGTCTTATTTCTGAGTCTATGTCTGTGGATAGAACAATAATGGACCAAGAACGGTCCCTTGTGGGACGCCCGATAAAACTGGAGCCTACTCCGAAGTTTCACCGTTTACAAC
This sequence comes from Anodontia alba, assembly GCA_964016985.1. Classification (NCBI taxonomy): domain Eukaryota; kingdom Metazoa; phylum Mollusca; class Bivalvia; order Lucinida; family Lucinidae; genus Anodontia; species Anodontia alba. The sequence goes on from OZ024821.1 coordinate 31,435,914, forward strand.
AACTCGTTGTGTTCTATAGCAAAAAAAAGGAATCTATCCACCTGCGTGTCTTTCCGCCAATGCCATAACCAAACAATTTGCTTTTAAGAAGTTCTTGAGGCGGGGTGTCAAAAGCCTTCTCGAAGTCCAGAATAAATGTGTCAACCTGTCCTCCTTTGTCCAAGATTTTTACCCAATTATATGGTCAACAGAGTTTCACAACTGCGCCTTTCATCACGAAAACATGCCTATATAATTTTGACCCCCTTAAACCCGTTTCTTATATAGTAAAACTGGCGTTTACAGGGGTATAAATTATTTTTCTTATTTCTGCTCAAAAACATAGATTGTGGGTACTCGTTAGAACTGCCGCGTTCTAACGAGTACCCACAATCTATGTTTTGAGCAGAAACATGAAAAAATATCAGAGTTTTTCTCTGAAAATTTTCAGTTTTTGGAGGTGAAATTTTCTATATATTTGAATAGGCGTGTTTTCGTAATATGTTCCTGAATGCATATTGCCTGTCGGACAAGTGTTGATATTTATCCAAGTGAGCCATGATATTTGAGCATACTATATGTTCAAACAACTTGCATCATTGGGCCCATTGTGGTATATTTGAAAATGGAGTTCTGCTCTTGTATACGCTAGAGGGCGTAAGCAGTGTTGCAAACTCTATTACTGCTTATGAAGAATCTCAATAAAACCAAGAATCCCATTTTCTAATCCCTAATGTGTTCTTCGTTTCCAAAGGCAATCTTTTGGACGTTTAGTTTACATGGCGCGCATGTCAGGGACACGGGCCAATAATTACAAGCAAGAGCCATATCCCCTTTCTTAAGGAGGGGACAAATTTTTGTAACAAGCCATTCCTTTGGGGTTTCACCCGTAGCAAGAAAAAGTTGAAACAAATGTGTAAATACTGGACCTAGTTCATTTGTTAGCTCCTTTAGAACTCAAGGATGAAGGTCATCAGGTCATTAGGCTTTTGAGGGATTCAAGCCTTTGAGTAACTTAATCACTCCTTCTGAAGACACCGCAATACTATCCTTGAAAGAGGCCGATCTTCTGTTAACGGAACCTCATTGTTCTCAGTTTTATTGGACGCATCATTGAATTGACCAATAAGTTCCTCTGTCCTTTCAGATTCTAATTCTGCTTTTTAATGTCAGCCTTTATTTTCATTTCCCTTCTCAAAGGCTCAAATTTAGACTCGGTGATTTTCACGGGGTGGTGGGGTGGGGGGTGGGGGTGGGGGGTGGGGGGTGGGGGGCTTTAAGTGGTTATTCTACCGCTATCCCGCTGAACTAGCCATCGTGGGTGTAATCCGCCTGGGGTAAAATTCTTCTCGAAACTGAGCGATGTTCGTTTAATACTATCACATTTTCATTGTCCTGAAATGGTTGAACTAATATCGACAGGAGATTTAAACACCAGCATACCATATATATGTACGGAGTTATTTAGGCCCAACTGAGCTTTCTTTGTAAATATGGGTACGTTTCCTGAGCAGATAGCGATGTTTTCTAAATTTAGAATATTTCCGGATTGCGCATGCCCACAAACAGCAAACTCCCAAGGGACATAATACAACAGCTTGGAATTCCCTTTAGTTATCTACCCTGAAATTGAATTTGGGGATTTTCCCATCTATATATAGAATCAATAGTCCGACTATTTATATGATTGCCGTATACGTCCAAAGTAGGGACGAGGGTGGGCGAACATGGAAGTATTCCGCAAATACCAGGAAAATATGCATCTAACGACGACTGATTTCAACTTATTTTGACTTTTATCTGTTTTAATACATGATACTCGCCACGAGAAAAGATGTTTTTGGGGCTAACCATTTTTACCCTTAATATTAGGACACTTGATCTCCTTACTTGTCCTAAATTTTGTGCAAGTCCATTTTACTACCTGTTGAAGTGTCTCAAATACGACTTCATGAGCGGTAAACAGTGTAGCCCTGATCAGACGCTGCGTTTTGCGACGTCTGATCTGGGTCTACAATGTTTGCACAGGTATGTCTATCCAAAAACTTATGATTATTATAGAACAACAATCCTGCTACACGATTTAGTAATGGCACCGGCATTATAGACACTAAGTAACAGATAGATAGATAGCTTTCCATTTCGGATTCGGCTCATTTACCCATTTTACATACCGTATAATTTGCCCTTAATATTTAGACATTTTAACTCTTGTCCTAAACTTTGAAGTCCATATGGCTATCTGGTGTTATGTCTAAAAAGTGGTATGTCGAACAGTGTAGCTTCTGATCAGACGTTCTTTGACGTTTGACGTGCGTCTGCACGATTTACTCAGGTCTGTCTGTCCGAAAATTTTGTGTAATTATTGGATGAACACATGACACATGTTACTAGTGCTTACTTTCCGAGGACACCTGGCATCACCCCCCTCTCTCTCTCTCTCTCTCTCTCTCTCTCTCTCTCTCTCTCTCTGCCTGTTTCTCTCTCTATTTCCATGAAAACATGCCTAGATATATACTGGGCACGCTTCTCGTAGCCATTCTAATTGGTACCAAAGCAGTGTGTGTGTGTGTGTGTGTGTGTGTGTGTGTGTGTGCGTGCGTGCGTGCGTGTGTACGTGTGTGTGTGAAGCAGACAAAAATCAACAGTGTTTGAAAAAAATCTGATCTGAAGTTATGTATATCGCATTTAACCTTAATATTGAGACAGACAGAGTGGACCCAGATCAGACGCCACAGAACGTTTTATCAGGGTCTACACTGTGTGCCGTTGGTTCAGCAACTTTGGAGACATCAGCAGGCAGTGAAATGGACCTATACAAATTTAAGGACAAATATGGTAAAGATTTGGGATTTCCTGATATTAGGATAAATGCGGTAAAACGCATATTACCCCCATAAAATACTTTAAAATACGATGATGCGCAAAGTGTGAAACTAGTAAAATATTCTTCATTTCCCATATTATACGGCGACAATGCCCTGCCTACATATCTCTTGATAAGAGGAGTATCATATCATGTACATACGCGCACGGACGCACGTGCGAACGCACCATTCACAAACGCACGCTCTGGTGCACGAACACGCGTATGCACACACGCACGCGCGAGCGCACGCACACAGGCCTGTTTAGTTCCACTTCTTCACACTAAGCACATGTCCCTACTCCCGAAACTTCTGACTAAATTCAGGTTCAAACAGATGGCGTATTGTATATTTGGACACATGTTTACAACGGGTTAAATATTTATTTATTATTCTTTTTTTTCAGTTGTTTCTTTTTTTAGCCTGAAGTTATTTTTTTCTTGAAGTTTAGAGAATATGTATGATACTGTAAGTGAGAACCTGTTGTCGTATTTACCACAAGTCTTCGGACGACTTAATTCCTTACCATACTGATCCTAAAACTTGAACAAGCCCATCTACCATCTGTTTTTGTGTTTAAAACAATGCTGGATGAGTGGCAAATAGTAAAGCCCTGATCTATGGCGTCTGATCTGGGTCTACACTAAGGCTGGCACAATTAACCGGATAATCGATTAATTGATCGATAAATTAAAAATGATAAAAAAATGATTATCATTACAAATATGCTAATAATCGATCATTTAATTTTTGTGTCTCTTACTTTACCGTATTTACTCTTAGTATTCAGACACCCCAACTCCTTACCATTCTTAATCTAAAATTTGGACGAGTACAACTTTTGTTGGGTATTTGCTGGATGAGTGGCAAACAGTGTAGACCCCGCGTTTGCGGCGTCTCATCTGGGTCTACACTGTTTGCTCAGGCCTGTCAAATTAAATACATACAGTGGTAAGTCATGCTTAGACAGCCAGGTAAAATTATGACCAAATCTTCATTGATTACTAATCGATTATCGATCGCAATGGCAGGACTAATAATCGATTATTTGTTCAGCTCCGATTAGCCAGCCTTACTCTACACCGTTTGCTCCGGTCTGTCTCTCCGAATCTTTAGGAGAATACGGTGTCAGCTTCAACTTCAGTTTTCATGCTTCAAATACTAGTTGTACATAAGAGCAGCGGGAGCTGGATTTCAGGTTTTCATTTAACCCCTGGAGCGCCAGTCACAACAGCAGCAGGCAAAATTCTAAAATGTACTCGGTCAAAAAAGTAATGGCTCAGGAACCGTGTTGGGCCATAACTTTACCATTTCTCAACCGAATTTTCAAACCATGCATCAAATGATTCAGGCATGAAAGCCTGCAATGAATTCATCTCACCCTTTTTCCAAATACAACTGAAGCTGGATTCAGATGCTGCAGATTCACATATGTGTCACAAAACATGCAAGTTCCGGGTTTCTTCCGTTTTTGTGACTACCCACCTTCTAAAAAGGACCTTCTCTGAAAGGAAAGAGTTTGCTCTCATGGGGAGAAAAGTCTTTGCGTTTAAAATAATCCCTTTTTAGTAGGAAGGCAATGAAAGAGTTACCGCCCCTGAAAGTTTATCCATACCCCTTACGTTTATATGAGCCGTGCCATGAGAATAAAGAACCAGAAAATATAAACTACACTATAGTGAAGGGCTGGGAGACATTTTTCGACCGCCCGGCACGGCACTAACACCACCTGTAGTAAAGATAAATAGATTCTAAAACAATGAGTCTTGAGAGCAATGAACACACTCACAGACCTGAAAACAGCTAAATACGGAGCTTGGTATTTGTGGTGACTTGGTCTGTGGGTTTCTTAATGCTATTTTTTCGAAGCGGTTCGGATGGGCTGTCGCTTGTTGCAGGGAGACAGGTTGCAGCATGGGCGGTCTGCGGCGAGCTGTTAACTCGATTATTGACCGCGCAATCGCGCCGGTCTCTTAATATAGCTTTGGATTTTTACATATGGGAGCGTGTTCGATTAGCTCACTAAGGACTTTTTATATTTGCCGGACTCGTCGGTTTGTGATGATCCCGGCAAATAAAAAAAGTCTTATTACAAACTGTGTGATATACAGATTAATGTCTATTTTATTTTCATTTCAAGCAAGACATTTCATAAAGCTTATTAAAAGCAAACATTAAAGAATCACATTGTTGTTCTTTCTTATCTGTAACATTGAAAATTTATTAACCCTTAAAGAGCCAAAAAAAAACAAACAATTGTAGCAGACGACAATCTAAAATTTTCATTTTTTATTGTTCAGAGAAAACAAGTCTTGATATTTTATGTGAATCGTCTGCTTGGCAGACGATTCACATGAAATATCAAGACTTGTTTTCTTGAAATTTCTTCTGAAAAAAAAAAATCGAAGTTTGTCGTCTGCTTGAGTTGTGATTGGCGCTTTAAGGGTTAAACTTTAGTATACCCTTGTCCCATACCTCTATGTAAACATGAACAAAATTCGCGCCGATACTTAGACGTTTACGTCTAAATATTTTGTCTTATGGTTGATAACATTGCTTTCTTCTTTGACTGCAGGGCGGACCGGGTGGCGGTTGCATCCTTGGTATGTTTCGGAGGATTGGTGCTTGTTTGTTGATGTCTGTTGTGGGTCTTGTTTGTCCAGTCATCTTTTCTTCTTTCTTTGTCTGGGGAGGGCTGCATTTCGTGATTGTGGCCTGTCCTGGGTAACTTCATTGTATATTATTGTTTTTATCATTACACTACTATTAACAGTGAAAATTCAGATCAGCCAGAGAATTGACACAATTTTACAAAAGCCTTGCATTGTCATATTCGATAAACGCTATGGATGATCATATCCTACAGCATACGATGAATCTGTAAACGGACATCGAAGGGCCTGGCCAGACTGCGTGGATGCGCAGTCTGATCTGGGACTTCGCTCTCCGCATGTGCCTCAAAGGCATTTTTAAACAATGCAGCTCAATTCAAATAAAATATATCCAAACATATCTAAATTCATAGAAAGCTGCACAGCAATACGCATCTAAGGGGCATAGTTCCTACGTAGTTCCACTGGAGTGAACCTGTACAATTACACGACCCGCAGTAAAGTCATCCGAAAGGAGGACATGAGGAGTGCCCTATAACCACCATCATTACGAAAACGTGCCTATTCAAATATACAGAAAATTTTACCACCATAAAATAAATTTTTTCAAATAAAAAATTCTGATAATTTTCACATTTCTGCTCAAAAACATAGATTGTGGGTACTCGTTAGAACCGCCTCGACGAGGCGGTTCTAACGAGTACCCACAATCAAAGTTTTAAGCAGAAATAAGAAAAATAATGTATACCCCTGCAAACCCCAGTTTTACTATATAAAAGTGGGGTTTAAGGGGGTCAAAATTATATGGGTATGTTTTCGTGATGATAATTTCAAAAGGAAATTGCAAAGCTATGTCAATGTCATGACACAAGGATGCTAGACCCTTACATATATTTTTTTTTTCAAAAATCCCGGAATGGGCTGAATGACCACAAAGGATTAGAAAATATAAACTACGCTATAGTGAAGCACTGGGAGACGTTTTTACGGTCGCCACATGGCACTAACACTACTAACACCATACGTATGTTAAGGACTTAATGTGTACGCATATTAAGGTGTAATTATGGTAACAAATCAACCTTTAAAGGTCATTTAGGAAAATGAACTTCAAAATCAATAAATTTCGCTGAAATGGTACGAGGCCCTCGTAAAAGCCGTTAAGAGGATTTTTTTTTTTTTTTTTTTTTTTTTTTTTTTTTCTGAAAACTGCTGGAAAAAAATTCCTGTCCATTCAAAAGTTATGCCGTTTTATTTAACACACAGGCCTTTAATCAAGCATGAGTTATCTTTCTTGCTTTTTTGACAGATAATTTCCCTTAAAGTTCTAAAACTAAAATATATCAAATTTTAGATTGTCAACAACATTACGAAGGAACGGTGTTGTCAAACATAACAATTCTACATATGCTTAAGTAGTTTGGAAACTTAAATTCAAATTTTAATGTTTAAATTAAAATTTTAAATGAATTTTAATAAAGTTTAAAACTATATTTTAAACCATTGTTGTTCAGTTTTGTTAGACAAAATTTATGAAGTAAGAACAGTTAAACAAAATTAATGTCGTTTTATACAAATCGATTTCCTCAGAAACATTTAGATTGAAATTTAAATAATTTAAATTGATATTTTTAAGTTTAAATAAAACCTTGCTTGCTCATAATATGAACACAATTAGTTGTATTTAGATTACATAATAATTAACTAAAAGTATGGACCACTTGGGAAACACAACTTAAAAGTTATTTGATGATTTAAAAATTTTAAAATTCCATTGTCCATCTATGGCGTCATAAAACTGCTCATGAATATTAATAAGGTAGATTAAAAGTACTGTCAAATTGCTTGCATTCCAAACTTCAATTCTTCATATCTCTGGTACTAATAAAAATAATTCGATGCGGGTTTCGATTTTGATTTGCTAACTTCACATAGTTGCTTTGTGTGGCGTGCTGTTTTACAATAAACCCCATATCTTATGATATCACACAATCAATTTTGCGATATCGAAATCCAAGTTTCTGCTATCACAAAATTATGGCTATTTTGTGATATTACATGTTCAGATTTCTGATTTTCTGACCATGGGAAATAATTTTGATCTCGGTTTGCCTTTGCCTGGGTCAAGTTGGCAATTCTTTTAATTTGACCTTGTTAACATTGGCTAGATCTTGTCAGAATGACTTTGTATGCGAAAAATTATCAAAATTTTCTTAAAGGCTCATAAGTTTTGACCATATTAACTGACTACAGAAAATAGTTTTGACCTCGGTTTTGCCTCGGTTAATGAAAAATGGCATTTGGCAATTCTTTCGGTAAGATGTTACCAATATTAGTACTTTTTCAACAGTTTATTAAAAGCTCCCATACGGCTCATAACTTACAGCCATTTTCATATTTTTACATTTTTTTTTATTTCGACATAACCTCAGACAATGAGAAATGGTACTGAGCAAGCTCATTGGCTAGAGCGTCATATTTCCCTGTTTTATTTACAAAAAAAAAAAAAAAAAAAAATCGGATATACAGGCCTGAAAAGACCGTGCAGACCCAGATCGTACACCACAGACTAAGGTCTACGCGGAAATGAAAAGGAATACATGTGAGCAGCGCAATGTAAAAGTGAAGCTTGGGGCCTGCACACCCGAACATTTTGATCAGGCTTTGCTGTCCGCATACTGAAGCTTTGATACTGTAAAATGCATTGATGTCCTTTCTGGCAAATCTGGACCTTTACTATTTGCACACCGTATTTATCCTATGTATTCGGACAGACGTCCCTAAGTCAACGGTGTAGACCCAGATCAGACGCCGCGTTTGGACAGATAGACCTGAACAAACAGTGTAGGCCCAGATCAGACGCCGCAGAAAGCGGCGTCTGATCTGGGCATACACTGTTTGCCATTTATATCCATCAGAATTTTAGGAACTTCAACAGGTAATAAAATGGACTAGCCCAAGTTTTATAACATATACTGTAAGGAGACCAGGTGTCTGAATAAATAGGGTAAAAACGGTTGGCATCGAAATCAGATTTTCTCATGGTGAAGCGCATGTATTACTGCTCACCCTCGTCCCTACTTTGGACGTATACGACAATCATATAAATAGTCGCACTATTGATTCTATATTTAGATGGGAAAACCCCCAAATTCAATTTCAGGGTAGATAACTAAAGGGGATTTCAAGCTATTATATTATGTCCCTTGAAGAGTTTGCTCTTTGTGGGCATGCGCAGTCCGAAAGTATTTTAAATTTAGAAAACTTCTCAAAAATTGCTATCTACTCAGGACACGTGCCTATGTTGACAAAAAGGCTCAGCTGGACCTGAATAACTCCGTACATATATTAGCTATGTTGGTGTTTAAATGTCCTATCGATATTATTTCAACCATTTCAGGACAATCGAAATGTGAAAGTATTAAATGAACATCCTTCGGTCATGAGAAGAATTCTGCCCCAGGTGGATTTGACCCATGGCCGCTAGTTCAGCGGGCGAGCGCTAGAATTACTCCACTACCAGCGCCCCTCTCCCTGTAAAAATCACTGATTTCCTGGATATGCATGATGTCTGCATGAATGCATATCGTCAAAGGAAATGCTAACACCAAAGGCTTTTATCAGGCTTTACATTTCCGCAGTCTGATTAATGTCTTCGTTTCTCGCTAGTACATTCAATAGTGTGCTAGTACATTCAATAGTGTTCATACTCCCTCAGGACGGACAGCGAAGGTCCCGATCAGCGTCCTTGGTTGCGGGTTAAAGTATCCGAATATTAGAATAAGTACGGTACACTAAGATAAGTGTGGTGCCACTCCGGGATTTTTACAGATTTAAATGCGGGTCACTGATGAGGCGTATTTGGCCGAAACTAGCTAGTCTGGATTAGAAACCTTCGACAGTTTAGCTATTTTCATTCTTTCGCGTGCGAGCGTGCGTGCGTGTGTATGTGTGTTTATTGCCCTGAAATAGTTATTAAATCTAGAATTTATTGTTCAGATTTTAGGACAATTCTTGTAAGGAGTTCGGGTGTCCAAATGATTTAGGGTAAATACGGTAACAAATTCAAAAACTTTAAGAGTCTTCAGTAACTAAAGGTAATGCCAGGTGTCCGCGGAAAATATACTTGGCCAAAAAAGTTTTGAACCCCCTACAATAGTTTCAAGTATTTTCATTCATAAATATATTACGGACATTTCGACATCTGAAACATTTTCTCAGACTTCAGGCTTTTTCAAAAGGGAAAAAACGTAAACATTAGCAAAGTCAACAATGCGTGACAAAGCTTTGAAGTACAGTTCGGTGTCAAAAAGAGTGACCGAAAGTGGCAAAATTGCAAAGCTCTAAACTCTGCATATCGCGGTTTAAGGTGATTTCCTTACACTCAGTCATCAATTAACAAGCACAGTCTAATGGTCTTGCAGCAGTAAACCATCTCATTTTAAATTTCATGCAGTCCATGTACTGAAAGGCCAGAATTCACCTCAAATGCATGATTTTTCATTGTATTCAAGGCAGCAGTTTGACCAAGGTTTCATGCATTTATGGCCCAACACTAAAAACAACTCACTTTCATAATCCTGCAAATCTTTTTCTTAGAAAATTTAAATTTTAAACCCAAGTTTCTGCACGATATAGCACATTCAGTAACAAGATGCCTGCAAGGGGGGCAATACAATAAGCTAAGTGAAACCGACCGGGCGCGAGCCTTAGGCTGCTTAGACGCGGGTTTGGGAAGCCGGGAAGTAGCGAGAAGGTTCGAGACAAGCCATCAGACCATTAACAACATCAGACAGCACTACAGACAAACAGGACTGTTTAAGAATAGACTATGCTCGGGGCAACCAAAGGTTACAACGAGGGTGAAGATCGTTACGTCATCAACGTTGTTGCGAGAAACCGTTTCGTGACTGGACCAGAAACTCGCCGCCGACTTTATGCTGCTAGAGGTCCGGAAGCCCGGTCTGTATCAGTTCAGACCATGCGGAATCGCATTTATACAGGTGGTTTCAAGTCAAGAGTACCTGCAAAGAAGCCAGAACTCAGCCAGCGCCACAAGAATGTTCCTATGGCCTTAAGCCGTGCCCATGTAGGCTGGAACAACCCACAATTGAGAAGGGTTATGTTCTTCAACGAGTCACGGTTTTATCTGAAGCGAGTGGAAGGCAGGGAACGAGTCTGGAGACGACACAGAGAAAGACATGTTCCAGCCACAGTAATCCCGACAGTAACCTTTCAAGGTGGCGGAGTCATGGTGTGGGCCGGAATTTCAGCGACTACAAAGACAGACCTGGTCTTCACTGAAGGAAACCTGAATGCATCTTACATCAACGAAGTCTTTACGCCACACATGCTGCCGTTTCCGCGCAAGATGCCAGTTGCCAATACAATTTGCCAGGATGACAACGCCAGACCTAATCGAGCGCGCATTGTCGATGACTTCTTGCGCACGAACAACTTGAACAGAATGGACTCGCCCGCGATGTCTCCCGATTTATCATGTATAGAGCATGTTGGGATGTTCTCGGAAGAGCTGTTTCGGTACGTCTGGAGCGCAACAGCACACTGCAGGATCTTCGGCAATTCCTGGGAGAAGAATGGGCCCGAATTCCACAACAGACTATCCGGAAACTCGTGTGAAAGTCTGTGAATGCCAGCATAACAATGGTGGTTACACACACTATTGAACATTATTGACTTTTGGGACACTTTTTTGGAAGACCCCTGTAGCGTTTAGATATCAGTGATACTTCTGAATGAAATGTTCATTTGTTCTAACCAGGAATAAAATGCGGAAATGTGAGTTTTTAATATATTTGTGTTTGAATGCCAAATACATGTAACTGAACAAAGGATTAAAATTGTAGGTGGTCCAAAACTTTTTTGGCCGAGTATATAATCACTCCCTTTATGTTGCATTAGTAACTTGCGTGTGTCATGGGCAGACCCAGACCATAGGCCGCGGAACACAGCATCTGTTCAGGTTTGTCAGTTAATTGCTCCCTTTAGACAATCACAAAATAGCGGCAAACAAAAATGAAATTAGATCAAGAAAGTAGCGAGATAAAATCCCAGAGTATTTAAGATAATATGGGAAGTGAATTCGGTGAAGAATCGAATCCGAAGATATTTGTTTCTAAGCGTCTCATATGTCACTAATAAATATATGTATGTATCAGAAATGATGTGTCATAACAAAACTAGGTATTGGGACAGATAGCTTGAGGAAATAGAGTAGAACTAGATCAGACACCGCAGAACGTGGCGTCCGATCAGGGCTACGCTCTTTGCCACTCATTCAGCACTGTTTTAGACACATCAAGATGTAGTAAAAGGTGCCATACTTTCATAGGATTTCAACATGTAAAAAATATTCGAGTCCTGGTTACTTGTCATAGGATTTTAAAATGACGTCGGCGCTAGTGGAACGTATGTAGCACTGCAAACTACACTGTCATACGAAGAGTTTCAATGAAATCGAAACTTCGATTTTATTTCATTATGTGTTCTTTGCTCCCAATATCAACTTGACTTTGATAAATTGTATTGTTCAAATCCTATGACAAGTATGGTAAGTAGTGAATTTAAATTAAGGTTTTACACTAAGCCTAGTCTACACTTATAAGGCCATGTCGAGTCGGTCTGTTAACCGTCTTAATCTTTTCCTGGACAGACTTAGCCCTCTAAGCCGTTAAATAGTACTTGTGCCCTTCTTGAATCAGCTACAGGGGAGAATGACCTTAGCAATGATATCATGGTCAGTCTCCACGAAAGTTACGTGGCCGAGCGAGATTCGAACTTGAGACCCCCTGGATCTGCAGTCAGACACGCTAGCGACTGCGCTATGGAGGCCGGCTGATAAGGCGTGAAGCGAACCAATATTTAGAGCAAGCTGACTATTGCACCCATAAAACATTCTGAGGTTGGTTAAGTCTTAGCGTTTCGCTACTAGCAGCCGCTTGTGTCATCACGTTTCCATGGCTTTTTTATGCGGCACTTTTTTTTATGACGTAGCATTGGTACATTATGATGTAATTAATGTACGTTGATAAATTATTTTGTATTTAAATATATGCGTCAGTAGAAATACAAATTGTTAATATTTCGGACGCTTATGAAATTTCAGTATCTATTGCATTATAAGAGCATTTAATAAGTTTGCTTTAGATAGCAAAGGTGTTCATATCATCTTATTACTTGGAACATTTTAGATATGTATACCAGAGTATCAAATAGGTATTCATTGCTGTTTTAGAGTTAATGCAAAAAAAAAAACAAAAAAAAAAAACATTTTTTTTTCTAAGAGTCAATATTTTATCGTCAGGTTTGGTATCAGTTTGATCGTCTTGTAAAGCTGAATTCATTTTTCTATTTAGTTTTAACTTCAAATATCATTTGTCTTATTTTATTTAAATTTCTTAAAATGCGAACTCTGAAAATCTAAACTATTTTACTTAACAACGGAATTGCAAAACATGTCAATTCTTGATCCTTTGTTCAAATACATTTAAACATCTACTTTGTCAATAAAACGTTTTTAACACCTTAGTTAGAAAGACATCCCTTAAAGGGACGGCATAATTGCAGTTTTAACGTATTGTTATTTTTACGATAGAAATAATTTCACACGTCCAGTATAATCCCGCTCTAGGGTAATGACTTCTACTCTGCACTTGCTCAGAGAGAAAAGACGCGCACGCAGTCTAGTGATACTTGCGTGACAGTTAGGAGATAGATTTTGGAGTGCAAACAAGGAAGATCGAAAAAATGTAATTTTGTCGTGGTCGCCGCTCGGCGGGCTATAGGCCTGACCGCCGCACTTGTACAAATGTTTTGAATTTAGTTTTTAGCTGTTTTGAGACTTTGTAAATAATTTATATTTGGGACTATATACTGCGAAGGTGTTATTGATACTTATACATTAGAAATTATTATGCTTTGGTCGACGTTCACCAATTTGTATTTTACATATATATTGTAAACATGGCGCAGTTATAAAGTGAAGAAAGAAGAACAACGCAAATAAATAAAAACGGATGTAAAACAAGAAATCTGGACATTACTCATTATTTCTCTTTACAAACTATAAACAGCAAGATCATCGAAGAAATGTTTAAAATTTTTTCCTAGACTTTCATCAACTATCTATTCTTTCCCCACAAAAGCTTTACAAGGGGAACAAGTTCTTTCTTTTTAAGAGTAGACCCATTTTCAGAATAGAGGAACAACAGTTTTGAAAGAGATGCCTCCCCCCCCCCTCCCCCCGCCCCCCTTGAAAGTCTATAGATTCTCTTTAAGCTGAAAGAAGTATGACATATATGCTAAAGTAAGACGCCGCCCTCTCGAGAAGAATAGAATAGAATAGAATTTTATTCAAACTCCAGTAGGCTATAAAGCCCGTGCGGACATAATACATACATGGACAATGGCATCAAATCATACAAGAGGAAGAAATCATACTAAGAATCAATCCTATACGCGGGAGTGAAATGAATAGACAAGAGAAGAGACATGTCACAAAATGAGCCTTGATATCATGTGCGGACAACTCAAGCCAAGCTCAGCTTAAGTAATCGCGCGGTTTAATCAGGCCTCCGCTGTCCGCTTGCAGAAGCTGTTTTACTGTAGACTATACTGTATATGGATGTATAACTAAAGCCTTTATCAGATTCTGTGGATTTGCTAGCTGATCTGGATCTTTCCTGGTCGCATACCGTATTTGCCTTAAGTTTTCGGACAGGTAGGCCTAAGCAAACAGCATAGACGCAGTTCGCGGCGTCTGATCAGAGTCTACACTGTTAGCCACTCACTGAATCGCATTTTATAGCTTCAACAGGCAGTGAGATGGATTTACCAAGTATGGTAAGATGATCTGGTGTCCGAATGCTTAGGGTAAAAACGGTAGGCTCCGACCAGCTTTTCTCATGGCGAGGTTCATGTGTAACAATAGATAAACGTCAAAATAAATTGAAATCGGTCGTCGTAAGATGCATATTTTCCTGATATTGTCATGGTAGTGCCTTCTTTGATCACCCTTGTCCTTACATTGGACGTATACGACAGTCATATAAATAGTCGGACTATTGATCTATATTTAGACGGAAAAATACGCAAATTCAATTTCAGGGTAGATAACTGAAGGAAATTCTAATCTATTCAATTATGTCCCTTGGAGAATTTGCTCTTTGTAAGCATGCGAAATCCGGGAAATTTCTAAATTTAGAAAACTATGGTGGCATATTTCTACCACGAGGTAGCTAGATAGCTGTCGCGATAATATTCTTTATTTTCTAGAAAATAAAAAGTTTTCCTGAAAACATTATCGCAATAACTTGAATTATCTAGATATGTTTTTTAATTTCCAGAAAATATTTATCGCAAAATTTCGTGATACTGCTCGGAACTGACATTAGTATCTAGATAAAATTATCGCGATACTTTTTTCATGGTAGAGAGGTAGCTATAAATAGAACACTAGCGGATATGACATTCTGGGATTTCTACGCACCGATTGGCGATTACCTAGTACAAACATTTACCTTAAAAGTCGCTGGTAAATACCCTCGGTGAATTCCAACATTATAAACAAAGGTATTCCGATTTCGGTTCTATCTATAGATAACAGAAAATAAATGGCAGCTCTGGGCACTAACGCAAAAAATATCGCGATAATACTGTAAACGTTCGCGATAATATTTCCAGGAAACTTTAAACTACGAGTATTAAGATAATCTTTTCAGGAAACTTCGAAATATCAAGAAAATTATTGAAAGTATCGTGATAGCTACCTAGCTACCCAGCAAGCAAAAAATATAGGACCCACATTGGCCCTAAATGGGTATTTATATGGGTCCTACATGGGCAACCCATAAGGGACTCATGAGGGATTTGCAACAGGGTTCCATGTTGGACCCACATAGGCAAAGCCATGTGGGAACTATATGGGTCCAGTTTGGGAAAAATCAACCCACATTTATCTTCCAGAAAAACAATTTTTACACATTTTTACATAAATGATTATAAGTCCCCAGTCCCGGCCCATTTGATGGACTGGTAAGGTCCCAACCGATAGAGACCTATGTACGTGTGCAAGTTATTGCCTTAAAGATATAGGCGTCTTTTTTAATAGTTGGAAATGTTGGCATTATGCGTATTTATATATACCTCTCAATTTTAAAAATAATAGGGACATACGAGTTAAAATAAAAATATGACCATGAATCGACGTCCATGTCGGGAAAATAGTTAAGATAATTTAATAGATACTTTCGTTTTGTAATGAACAAATTATTATTTTTATTTTATTATTATCATTATTATTTGCATTTATATCAGGAAATTTGCTATTTTTTGATATTATGTTTAAATAGTGGTAGAGTTGTTCCCCTTAATACCCATATTGAACCCATATGGGTCCCATACAGTAATGGGAAGTCAACATTGGAACCATAGAGGTCCAATATCTGTATCACATGGGAGCCATTTGGGTCCCAATTATGTATCTAGAAAATATCACTTTTCCAGGATTATTTCAATTTTATCTCGGGGGTCCCATATATTAGAATGTATTTTTATAGTTATCAAATTTTACCAATATCGGACCTATAAGGGTCTTATATGGGCAAAAAAGCCTATATGGGGCCCAAGTAGGACCCAAATGGGATAAATTCCCAGATTCTGGCCATATGGTTCCCATATATACGTGTTTGCTGGTCAAAGTTTACCAATATGGGACCTATATAGGTCTTATATGGGCAAAAAAGCCTATATGGGGCCCATGCAGGACCCGAATGGGATAAATGCCCAGATTCTGCCCATATGGGTCCCATATATACATGTTTGCTGGGTATCTCGTGGCAGAAATATGCCACCATAGAAAACATCTCAATGATTGTGATCAGCTCAGGAAACGGGTCAGTATTAACAAAAGACTCAAATGGACCTAAATCACTCCATACATGTTTTTGGAATGTTAGTGTTTCAATGTCCTGTCCACAGTTGTTCAGCCATTCCTGACAATGAAAATTTGATAGCATGACAAAGTTTAGCACAAGTGAACATCGCTTAATCATAAGAAGAGAGAGACTATTTTTCCAGATGAATGTAGCCAGGCAGACTAATTACATGTAAATACATGTATATAAGACACTCCATGGAAAATGTGTCTTCGGGGTATATACGGCCAGTGAAGACCCAGATCACCCTGTGCATCGCGCAGTCTGGTTACAGCACTCGTTGTCCGCTTATAGTATCTTGGATAGGATACATTCTTATATATTGTTTAACATAAACCCTTATTAGATTGTGCTGCTTCATAGCTGATCTGGATCTTAACTGTTCGTATGTACTCCGAAGACACCTTTCCTTATGGTGCAGCTCTTACCGTATTTTATCCGAAGTATTTGGACAGACAAACCTGCGCAAACAATGTAGACCCAGAACAGACGCAACCTAACGCAGCGTCTGATCTGTGTCTACACTACACCTCATCTAGCAGTTTTTAGACACTGCAAATTGGTAGTAACATGGACTTGTTAAAACGTCAGTACAAGTATAAAGGATTTAAGGTGTTCGAATATTTAGGATAAATACAGTAGTTTGTAGATTCAGAGAGAGAGAGAGAGAGACAGGCAGAGAGAGAGACAGACAGAGAGAGAGAGAGAGAGAGAGAGAAAGAAAGAGAGAGAGTGACAGAGTAGTAATGTAAGAGGTTGCTTAAAGAAAGATAGCAATAGTTGTTCTGTTATCTCCTTTGATAGGTAGTACAAGCTGGGTCCTTCTAATGGGGATCATCTGTTTTTATCATCATAGGTCCTCAGCGGAATTCAACTGATCTTTAACGTAAAAATTTCCCACTTCCATATGAAAGATTTATTAACATTATACAATTTTATAGCAAAGAAAATATTTTTGGGAGTTAACTGACTGCTATTTCCCGTCGTCTGTGTGTTTAGAACTATTGACTGAATATCGGTAAAACAGAGAAAACCAGAAAAAGCCTTTCCGATTTTCAGTGACCGAGAATCCAATAGTCCATACAGGAAGAAAGGATTGCTACGCTACGTGTTTACCTTAATAATTCGGGACAGAGAGGCCTGAAAAAATAGTGCAGATCCAGACGCCGCATATCAACAGGTAGAACAGTGGCTTTATCCAAGTTTTAGGATAAGTATGGTAAAGACTTAATATGTCTGAACGTTTAGAGTTAAATATGGTAACCAATTAAACATTTGAACATTCAGTGACCCAAGGTAATGCCAGGTGTCCGCGGAAATTAAGCACTCTCTTCCTGCAATACTTGTAACACACGTCATCTTTCCCTACCGTATGTGTACTATATATTCGGACAGACAGATCTGAGTAAACTGTACAGACCCAGACCATACGGCACATAACCATTGTTCAAGATCTACACTGTTTGCCATTCAATTATTACTACTTTTAGAAACATCAACTAATTGCTAAGTTGTCTTACTGGTCTTTGCATCTTTGCATGGTTGTTAAGCCAGTTGTGAATGATAGCCTCTTTAATTGCACGACCTAGAGTCGGTCTCAGACTAAATGATTCCCTCCTCAATCTATTTAAGATGATCGGTACGTGGCTATCAATGTCTGCGGTCGAGCTCATCGTGGTCCTGTTTGTGGTTTTCTCGTGTTCTGGTTTTAGGTCGCCACTGATCCCCTTGCTTTGTTTCATCGTAGTGGATTTTGTTTATATGTGTTTCACCGTGATGTTTTACTGATAAGGCAGCGGAACCTGTCGATATTTGGTATGTAGCTTCATCTAATGGAGCTCTACCAAGATTTTTAAAATTGTAGTACTGGGGTAGTAATGGCCCAACACAGGGGTCACTTGTTTTACATAGTCTCATATAAGGAAACGCTTTAAAATTCTTCTTGTATGAAACTAGAAGGCCCATGCCTTTGATATTTGGTATGTAGCTACATCTAGTAAACCTTTTAACAGGATTTTTCAAATTACAAATTCAAACACTGGTCCCTCCAAGGGGTCACTTGTCATCTCACCTGAGGCTATTGTGATCGGTCACCATCTGTCTTCGTTGTCCATCCTTCCGTCTAATCACACTTTCGTATGGATTTTGACCAAACTTGGATGGAATGATCCTTGAATGGTCTTCTTTGCAAGTTGTTCTAAGATCGGATAAAAATGAGGCACTATATATATATATATATATATATATATATATATATATATATATATATATATATATATATATATATATATATATATATATATATATATATATAAGTTGGGAAAAGGAGCATAACATCTAACAAAAAATCTTTTTGGTAGCACTGGATCCAGAAAGGATGCTGAAATGATAGGCGTTAAACTATATGTTGAGAGTTAATCATTAACAGTGCAAATAATTTGTTTACCTGAGGCCTTTCGGCTTTCGCCTTCTTCAGAGGTTTTCTATTTAAAAAAAAAAAGGACATCGAAATGTAAAATTTACGAATAAAAGATTATGCCCTTTTCGGGCCCATGTTATCTAGCCCGCTGCGACTTAATAACTGATCGTGTTTAAAAAATATTCCTTACAGCCTTGCACTGCCTCAGACGTATCTGCTCTGATTCGGACACCTTTGAATCAAGAGCAAGAGAACTGACTGACCACCTCTGCAAACGGGGTTATCAGAAACAAGAAATTTCACTTGCCATTGAGAGAGCACGGCAACAAAAGAGAGAAGACTTACTTTCTTACAGGCTTAAATCCGAGTCAAACGTTCTCCCCTTCGTGTTGACATACCACCCAGACTTGCCAAAAGTGAGGAAAATAATTAACAAACACTGGCCCATCATTGAGTCCTCCAGCACTTTGAGCGAGATCTTTACAGAAAGACCGACCATGGCCTACAGAAGACCCAAGAGTCTGCGGGATCTTCTTGTACGTGCCAAGCTCAAACCAGACATGCGTGATGATGAACCACTTGGGGAGACACGACCGTGCGGCAAAGCAAGATGCAAAACCTGCAAAATGATAACCCCCACGCAGATCGCGAAGTCAGCGTCTGGGGCAATAATCAAGCTTAGGTGCAACACCAGTTGTAAGACAACCAATGTTGTCTACCTTATTACATGCACCAAGTGTGGAAAGCAATATGTTGGTGAAACCGGTGATCATGTGAACCAACGGATGAACGGCCACCGAGATGATTGGAAACACAAGCGGTTCGAGAGGTCTCCTGTCGCAGAACATTTCTGTTCACCGGAGCATGATTTCCTCAACCACGTCACCCTTTGTTGCTTAGACCATAACCCGGAGTGGGCAGATCGAACCAGAAAAGCAAGAGAGAGCTATTGGATCCGACGTCTGAACACTCTACGGCCATATGGGATCAACAAGGGCGACCAGTAGAGGGAATCATCGTTCCTAAGTCAGGGCATGCGACAGCTTATGTGGTACGTTTTGTTCATATGATTTTACGCAAGTTGAGCCCATTTGCCTTTTGTATTGGTGTAAAACACTCAGTTTGGTGTATATCCCTTTTGGTGTAAGGTTTATGTGCATCGTATACATTGCGTATATGGACACAGTGGTGTTGATAGTAAAGATAAGCTTTATACGCTTTGAAAATAAACTTTCTACTTTTTGCACGTTGTGTTTACGCGTATTGTTTACATTTCACATATATCTAAACACGATCAGTTATTAAGTCGCAGCGGGCTAGATAACATGGGCCCGAAAAGGGCATAATCTTTTATTCGTAAATTTTACATTTCGATGTCCTTTTTTTTAAAATAGGAAACCTCTGAAGAAAGCGAAAGCCGAAAGGCCTCAGGTAAACAAATTATTTGCACTGTTAATGATTAAGTCTCAACATATATATATATATATATATATATATATATATATATATATATATATATATATATATATATATATATATATATATATATATATATATATATATATATCGTACTTTCTCTACGTATTTGGACAAACCAAAGCAAACATTGTAGACCGAGATCAGACGCCGCTTTCTGCGACGTCTGATCGGGGTTTACACTGTTTGCCTCTCACCCAGCAGTTTAATTACACTGACAGGTAATAAAATGGAATTGTTGACCTTTTTAAAGTGTAATGTAAAATAGTCATGCGAATATTTAGGGTAAATACAGGATCCAAAATTTATCAAAACAACCCATATGGCACAGTTGCCCCCACCTCTCCGTGGGGCGGGGGTGAGGTAACTTCACAGACTTTGGTAAGGGTGTGCTGCCGAAGCCCATTAGACCCTATATTTGGCCTTTTTATAGGTAATAAGGACTAAACTTCAATCACGTGTGTGTGTGTGTGTGTGTGTGTGTGTGTGTGTGTGTGTGTGTGTGTGTGTGTGTGTCAAAAAGCCGGTCAATATGAGTATTGACCGGGCCGGTGGTTAAAACCGGTTTTAACCGGTCATTTTTGGTCGATTGGTGGTCGATTGATGGTCAATTGGGTTGATTAAATCACTAGCGTATATGCCTCTGTCCTGTTGATAAACTGGTCTTAAAAGCATTCCCTCCATGAGGTTAGACTATATTTTCATCAGTGAACAAGACAGATAATTTTTATCAATACATGTAACTAATTATTAAGGTCCTTTTTTTTAAATCATAAGTCAAAAGGCATAATTACTGGTCAACTGAAGAGGTTGATTGGATTGACTCACTGAATTATAGACAGGTCTTTCTTTTCAACCAAACACTCTTTATTATTATATTATCCTTTAAAGGTTAGATTAATTGTTCATATTTTGACAGGAATATAAATAAGCTGATTTTATCATGGACTTTAAAGGATTTATGAAAGGTCCTATTTTGTTTGACAGAAAAAAAAATGTTGTACCAGATTGTACCACACAAGGTTGCATCAAAAAGCAGCTAACATATAATTTTGATGTTATTGCAGAAAATTGTCACATATTATAAACGTGTGAAATACACCTGTCATTAATCTTTAGGCCTGTGAAGTAGTACATCTGTAAAAGGCTGTAATTAATTAACCAAACAATGTCTGAAGATTCACTGTTTTCAGTTCAGTTTTCAGATTTTTAACGCTGCCAGGCAACTGAGTCACATAGAGGCAGCGCCAGATAAATCTGGATTAGTTTTACTAGACTACCGGGTTGGCTTAAAACGGTGCCTAGTTATAATTCATAACTAGGTCACCTCGCCCAGACACGGAGTGCGTGCACATCCAGACCTCGTGAGTGTCCAGACCTCGTGCGAGAGTAGTAGTCCAGCCTGTAAGTTGCAGAATTTTGACGATCGGTCGAAAAGTTTGAGCTTTCAATCTCGTACCTAATGCGTGTCAATTCCGACTGCAGAATGCATTAGGCACACAGCTCTAGTCGAGAGTAAGGTGCACTCACTAGCCACATGTCAGTCAGTCAGACGCCGGAAAGGAAGCAAGATGGGTGTCCTCACCCAAGAGCCAAGAGGGTGTCCTCACCCAGGAGCCGAGAGGGTGTCCTCACCCGGGTATCAAGAGGGTGTCCTCACCCCAAAGTCTATTGGATGTCCTAACCCAAGTCCGCGTGCCGAAAGTTTAACCTACTTAGGAGTAAGTCATACCAAGGTAACTTGGCGGCACCAGACGAATAAGTGGTGGTCCTCCACCTCCCCCTAAGGGGTCACTGCACGATTGCTCCAGGATGTCGTACCAGTAGGCTGAGTTTCGTTGTTTGACGCCTCTCTTTTATAGCTCTTCGATGTGCTCATACCAGATTTCGTCGTAGAACTTTGAAGTGGGTCCCTTGATTAGAGTCCAATGTCGGTTGTCTCTATGGAAGACGAAATAGACTGGCAGGTCGACGTTGATTTCTTCGTCGTCTCTTGGTAGTCTCTGAGCTTTGGCGATGGCCTTGTACTTTGTCGAGATGACATCCTGGAGGTCGTACTTCTCATGTAGAGGGTATTCTTCCTCAGTGTCGACATGGAAGTACTGCTTGGGTGCAGTGTTCGTCGTCGGCGACTTTGTTCTTGGTTTCTTCGTCGGCGGAGATTCTGGAGAAGGAGGCGGTGTAGCTGGTCTCTGTATGATAGGTGAAGGTGTAATCTGTGCTGTCTTTGGTGGTCTTTGCACTGTGATGGTAGCTGTGTCGATCTGCAATGTCTGTGATGCTGGCGGTGTTGTCTCCTTCTCCGGCGTAGTTGGCTGTCGGCTTGCTGGAGGCGTCGTTCTGGTTGTCGGACGTCTCGCTGGAGCGGGCTGGCGAGGCCACTCGCCAGCAGGGGGTGTAGGCCCCCTCCTACTTTCAGCCCCCTTTTTGTCGATACGTTGGTTAGTTGGCTTTCGGAAAGTTACTTCAATCTTGACGTGATCTCTCCCGTCCGCCATTCTCCATAATGGGGACCCGTCGAACTTGTACTGTCTCAAGGCGTTGAGAAGTACTGCAGGCAATAAATCAGACATGGTTGGTTGGTTATTCTAACGATGTTCACACCTCGGAGTACGAAGGTGGAATGTCGTATGGAAGATTCACTAATGTCTGTAAGTATATTTAAGTATCTGCAACACCTGTAAATTGCTGTCAAAACAGATTAAAATGTGTAAAAGCTGCCCCATGCCACTGCAGTGGGTGTGACATAGATCTAATTGCCAAAGGTATCAATCACATGTCCCTGATATTATACTTGTATTATACACTGACACCAGGCTTTATTCCTAATGTGTGAAATTTTGAGTTATATGCAATCTAGATAGTATCTTATCTTATCATCAAGCTATTACTGAAGGTGTCAAAAATGAAACCTAAAGACCCAATTTGGAACTTCTTCACTATTTTGGAAGATAACAAAAAAAAAAAAAAAAAAAAAAAAAACAGTGCAAGGTGCAAAGACTGTAATATTAAGTTAGTGCTAAGGTCTTAAGACTGAAGACTCGTAGACAAACATGTCTAGGGCTAAAAAGCCAGAAAGTATTGCCAAGCAGCCACTTGAAGAAATAACATCTGAACCTGAAACTCTATCGAATGATCAGCCTCTAGCAAAGAGACCAAAACTTCAGAAGACTAGTTTCAGTAGGTTTGTCGTTTCAACAGAGTGTAGTATGTGGAAGCAGTTAGATGAACAAATTGCTAGACTGTTCTATGCCTGTAATCTGCCATAATCAATCAACCAACTGACCACCATAATCTCCAGCTGACCACTAAAAATATTCAATTGACCACTCAATATTTCAATCGACCAGTATTGACCGCCCAACCTGTGTGTGTGTGTGTGTGTGTGTGTGTGTGTGTGTGTGTGTGTGTGTGTGTGTGTTCGTAGTTTTATTTTTGTGTCCTATATAGTCTAAAACATCTTAACTTCCTTCTTCTTACAATTTCTTTTGGCTAGACTATAGAATCTTTAGAATCTGTCCCCCACTGTTTAATGACTTCAGTATGTGAGTCTGTACACCCATTAACTGCACAGACGCATACATGCCATAAGCTGTGGACTGGAATCTGTGAGGTTTGGCTATATTTTAAGGAAGATTTGATAAAAATCTGTGAGACTTTAACAAAAATAACTTTAAGAGCGCTACCAAAATAGTCAAACACCTTTATTGAAATGCCTAAATAGTCAAAAAACCTTTATTTAAATGAACAAAGCTTATATGATGTGATTTTCTATTTATTTCTTCAATTTTTGTTTTGTAAAATCGGTCGAAAATTCTATGAGATTTGAAAACTCTTATGGGAACTGGCTTCCAGAAGAGCAAAATTCTGTGAAATTTTCTCTCACAGTGTGAGATATGGCATATATGCAGACGGCTAGGGTTAAGTTAGAAGTAGGTCACTGATGGTTAGGGTTAGGTTAGAGTTAGGTTAGTCAGGTCATCATATTTAGCATACTTCTGTCTGGAATATTTACAGCCGGCTAAGGTAATATTAAGTGGCGGACAGATTCTAAAGTCGCTCCTTTCTTTTTCTTGGCGAGAGCAGCTGCACATACATTTAATCCTGGCGAGTGAGTGCTGCAGGATCTCAGATAGATAACCTTTTAAGAAAGCTTATACTTGTACAAAGCTCCCAGTGAAAGCCTCCATTGACATTGATTATCATATGATTATATTGACTTCCGGTTTTAAATTTTCGTCAAAAAGTCAAAATGACGAGAGCTGAAACGGCTTTTGCAGTTGTGACGTCCTTCTGGGGAGTAATTGGGATAATATGTCCCATCCTTGTTCAATTTTTTATGTTTAGATCACCAAATAAAGGGTAAGGCTGTATCCTTATTCCAGACTACACATTGTCAGATTGTATCGCCAAGTTGTTGCCCCTAATTTGGAGCTTGGACATTTTTTCTTCCTATCCTTAGATGTTTTGACCCAGTACGAACGTGGTCGCTTTGCCCCACTCCATAACAAAAGAAATTGAAATTGATGTCCAATTCATAATATCAAATAAAGGCACTGCCCTGTGTGGGGGTGGTCGGGTGTGGCGAAGATGTTCAGGGTTCTCGGGGACGCAGAATCCTGCGTCCCGGGACGCATAAATCATGGTCCGGACTCCTAAAAATTCCCCAAAGCCGAGTCCGCCGGACGCATGTTTTTTTCCCGTGGGACTACTACTAATTATGATCGGATTATTTGACTGAAGTCTAAAGTCCGCCACGTGTTATTCGTACCGTCGGTAGCATCTTAAAAGAACAGTGGTAATGCGCCGGGTGCTTTTGACACCTGCGACAGTACCGTTATTTGCTAAGTAAGCAGTAGTTAAACAGGTGTTGGCAGTTCACACTTCAGCGATCGAGTAATTAAAGCATGCAACTGACACCGGTATGTGACCCTTTCCCTCACTGTGTATTGCTTGCACTGACCGACTGATTCATCGAAAACGCACACGCAGGTGTCATGCTTGAGGCCGTTGTTTTGTTTTTTTTTTGTTATTAATAGATTTTTTATTTCCATTTCAAAATTTTCAGACGCTGAAGTTTCGTCATTAACATCAAAAAAGCCCGCTTACTGTTTTCTGTTAAAAGCCGACAAGTGTACCTTATCCCTTCGCGAGATAACAGTCTGCGCATCTAAACAGTTATTCCTGCTTGTCACTAAAAAAAAAAAAAAAAAAAAGGTTTCTAAGTCCCAGGGAATCTATCCCGTAAGCCCTGTGAAGAGTCTGATAGGACTGCTCAGATGCACCCCGGACGACGCATGATGAAAGCGTGTGCTCGTTACGGTAGCGCGTGCTCGTAAGGGTAACGTCATTTGACAGCGTGGCGGGAAACCGTTTAGGGAGAAAAACGAACTATTTCCATGTTGCATTGTAGAGCATTTTCTTGGATATGAATCAGACACATATTTAAAAACAGAACTAAATTATCAAGACTTTTACAGCAAATCAAAGCAGTAGATTGAAATTTCAGCTAGTGAAGAAGTCCCGGACATTTTTTTCGTAGCGTGTATTGATCGCAGCACGGTGCAAATGTAAACATTAAAATGACGTTTTGCAGGAAGCTCAAAAGACGTGTCCATGATCAGAATGTGCGGATAGATTGCATATATAAGTTTACGATAGCATATAACGGAGCTTTCGTTGGTTTTGATTAAAATATTTTTCACTTAGTATTCAGAACACTCGAGATCACTTAACAGACAGCGACGAATGGTGGGGTATTGAATTTAAGTGCGACGATCTTTACCATGCAAGTAAAATAGATTAGGATTGTCATGTCTCCCTGATCTGCAAAGATGTCTCAAATTCCCCATGAGGGAGATATGACGTCATCCTAATTTCTCGGCCAACTCCATTGAATTAACAACATCAGGATGTGTGATAATGACTACCAGTTGGTTACATGCATAACACATAATGCAAAGCACCATAAAAAGTATGTGAAAATAAGGAAACTGATTCTCCATCAGGTATTTATAGAATGAAGTTACCAGGGACATGCTGACTATCAAAGGAGAATGAAGTTACCGGGGACATGCTCAATATCAAAGGAGAGTCATAAAAAAAAAAAAAAATGGGACTCCTATTTTGGGGGAGTGGGACTCCTACTTTTTGGCTGGGACTCCTACTTTTTACAAAAAGGGAGTCTCGGACTCCTACTTTTAAAATCCTAGTGAGAACCCTGGATGTTGTGTATCACGTCACCGGGGCGTCCAACAGATATTATTTCTTACAGTTGGGCATGGCTTGCTATTCTTGTAGTAGGTAGAGGTAGAGGGGAATGTTTTTATTTCTTCAATTTCTTCCCTTTCATTCCACTTTCTTCCCTGTCCCTCGCTTTCATCTCCTCTACTCTCTCTTCTGTCTCTTTTCTCCCTTTTTCTGGAAGACACACAAAATGACTCACAAGAGTTGAGGTGTCCTTAAACTCCAACACAATAAAAAACCAACACTTCCCTGATGAATGGATATCAATTGATGTATCACCAGCAAAATATTCTGATTTGAAGCAAACACACTCAGCCTTTTTTTTTTTTTTTTTTTGATATGTATAAGATTTGACAGCAGTTTGTTTACAAACAGTTGGCCTTATACATGTACTTAGGGGTCAAATGAGGTCACGTGATATGTTCGGAATTTTTTTTGCATTTTTTGAATTCAGTAGAGCTTATTATCATTTTTTCAAAAGCAGCTTTAAACCTGTTTATCAATAGTTATTTATCATTTTTGGCTTATTATTTATTGGTCAGCTTACCATGATGCCAAAGTTGGCGAACGAGATAAAACGAAGTTTGCTTCGAGACGTCTTACGAGATTTGGATGCCTGAGTATGTTGTTAGCCTCTCTACAGTATTTAAATGCAAACACCATGTGTTTGCTATTAAAAAAAAAAACTTGGTTGAACAGTGGGCCAACTTGGGCAAACAGTGGGCCAAAAATCTCCTTTTGCCTTTTCATGAATACATAAAATACTGACGTTGTTTTGTTCTACAGTGCTCCATCTAAGGTAGGACTGGCTAATGGCAGCCAAAATGCCAATCGAATATTGGTCCTTTTGCATCAATGTTTATTCGATTAATTAGTAATTATTCAAATTTGAAAGAAGATCTGTGAATGGTCTTCTTGCTGACAGACTGACTTTCTCATAAAATTCGCTAGAAAATACAAGTTCACACATAAATCAACATTTTGTAGTCAGCACCAATTGTTTAAATCACTTTATGCTTTATTTGTAACCATTCAATCTATCTGTCATACGCCCTTGCAGACATTCTAGGCATGTGTACATTGTACACAAAGGGTTGGAGGATGAAGGCCTAAGTAACCATTGTTGGATTACCGCAGGGTTCTTTAACCTGTGCAGGGTGTGACCCCCTGCACAGGAGGCCTCCAGTTAACATCCTGATATGAAGGACAGCACACTGTTTTCATGTCATGTCTGCAAATAACACGAATGAAAGGCGCTTCTAATGAGTATCCACAACATATCTTTTCATTGAGAAATTCGATCATCAGTCACAAGAGGCAAAGGTGACTGACAATCGAATATAATCGATAATCAATGGCAACACCATGATTTTTTTTTTCTTGAAAAGCTCATTTTAATTTATGTTTCTATTTCAGAATTGTTCAGATTATGCTGGTCATGACTGCTGCTTCTTGTTATTTGTTGTAAGTAGACACAGAATGCAGATTAAGTCTTGTCGTGCTGAATAAATTAAGATGCCATGCACACTTCCAATTATCAGCCAATCAGATTACTTGATCCAGATTGCTGATATAAATTCACATACTGAATGACAAACAGTGCAGATCCAGATCAGTTGGCTTCATCAGAAGCAAGCTGATCTGGATCTACACTGTTTGCAAAGGCAGGATATATCCGAGTTCAGCAGGACAAAGGTTAAGAGAAATAGATAGGCTTTAAATGGAGATAACTGTCTAAAATGATTTTTCCCTTCTAAAAAGGGATCTGCTTTCAAAGGAAAGAGCAAATTCTTCCCTTTTAGAGTAGACCCATTTTCCAAAGAGCTTGAGGCGGGGAAGGCAAAGAGAAAGTCACTAAAGTTACAAAATGGTGGAAAATCTATCAGGTATACCTAGTCCCTTTAAGTTAATGTGGAGTTACATGTATTTTATGCAGTATCATCCCCACCCCCTACTTGACCTCAATGTCAAGATCACAGACTTAACTTTTTTCAGTTTTCACAAAAGGTTTTCAGTTGCCATTCTCAGTGTGTTGAAACACTGATCATAACAAATGAGGAGGTTTGATATCCATAAGAATCCAGACTGCTTATGATGTTCACATCTGTCTCCCAAAAAATCATGATAGCCAAAAATTTGTCATCTTTGAATTCAGTGTAATAAAAAAA
This sequence comes from Anodontia alba, assembly GCA_964016985.1. Lineage (NCBI taxonomy): Eukaryota > Metazoa > Mollusca > Bivalvia > Lucinida > Lucinidae > Anodontia > Anodontia alba. The sequence continues at coordinate 31,464,636 of OZ024821.1, forward strand.
ACCATAATATTCTAAGTGCTTCAGAAAGAAAATGCGCAACCTCAGAGGACAGCTGTTCTGTCTGGTGACAGGTATTATTAGCTCACCTGGAGCTTTGCTCCAGGTCAGCTTATGCAATGGCCTGTCGTCTGTCTTCCGTCCATCGTTAGGTTTTCACATTTTCGACATCTCCTCCAGAACCATAAGTTGGAGTGAGCTGAAACTTAGTAGGAGGCATTGTGGCAACATGGAGATTCAGAATTGCTAAAATTGTTCCGTTCCGATATCCAAAATGGTCGCATGGCGGCCATATTGAAATTCTTCAAACGACATCTCCTCCTAAATCTCCAAAATGGTCGCCATGGCGGCCATATTGAAATTCTTCAAACGACATCTCCTCCTAAATCTAAGTCCAATTGAGCTGAAACTTGATGGGAGGCATCACAGTGACAGAGATTCAAATTTGCTAAAATCATTCCGTTCTGATATCCAAGATGGCCGCCATATCTTGAAATTCTTCAAACGACATCTCCTCCTAAACCCTAAGTAGTATTGAGCTGAAACTTGATGGGAGGCATCACAGTGACACAGAGATTCAAAATTGCTAAAATTGTTCCATTCCAATATCCAAGATGGCCGCCTGAAATTCTTCAAACGACATCTCCTCCCAAACCCTAAGTCCGATTGAGTTGAAACTTGATGGGAAGCATCACATTAACACAGATTCAAAATTACTAAAATTGTTCCATTCCGATATCCAAGATGGTGCACGGCGGCCATCTTGAAATTCTTCAAACGACATCTTCTCCTAAATCCTAAGTCTGATTGAGCTGAAGCTTGATTGGAGGCATCACAGTGACACAGAGATTCAAAATTGCTAAAATCGTTCCGTTCCGATATCCAAGATGGTGCACGGCGGCCATCTTGAAATTCTTCAAACGACATCTCCTCTTAAACCCTAAGTCCGACTGAGCTAAAACTTGATGGGAGGCAGCACAGTGACAGAGAGATTCAAAATTGCTAAATTCATTCCGTTCCGATATCCAAGATGGCCGCGTCAGGTTGAGCCGAAACTTGATGGGAGGCCATCTTGAAATTCTTCAAACGACATCTTCTCCTAAATCCTAAGTCTGATTGAGCTGAAACTTGATTGGAGGCATCACAGTGACACAGAGATTCAAAATTGCTAAAATCGTTCCGTTCCGATATCCAAGATGGTGCACGGCGGCCATCTTGAAATTCTTCAAACAACATCTCCTCCCAAACCCTAATTCTGATTGGGTTGAAATTTGATGGGAGACATCACAGTGACACAGAGATTCAAAATTGCTAAAATCGTTCCATTCCGATATCCAAGATGGCCGCGTCAGGTTGAGCCGAAACTTGATGGGAGGCATCGGGGTGAAATGGAGATTCAGAATTGCTGAATCATTCAGTTTCAGTATCCAAGATGATGGCCATGGTAGCAATCTTGAAACTCTTCAAACAACATCAGGTTCTGAATTGCTAAAGGCAATCTGATCTGATAGTCAAGATGGCCACCATGGCACAATCTAACATATCTTGATCAGCCTAATCCAGGTGAGCGATTTCTGGTCCACTTGGGCCTCTAGTTATTTATTTCATTAACCAATCTGATTTTTCTTACATTCAGAAATAATTTGTAATATGATAGTGCTTCCTAGTTGTTTGAAGCATTGTTAGCTGAAATAGCTGAAATGAGGTTGTTAACCCATTGTAGTCGGGAGACCCGTAAAAGGGTAATTGGCAAACAGTGCAGACCCAGATCAGATGCCGCAGAATGCGACGTCTGATCAGGGTCTCCACTGTTTGCAAATAGTTTTGCCATTTTTCTCTAGGAATATATGTAAATCTCATAGCCGGACGTACCTAAAATTGAAATTGGAGTCTTCCAATATATAGTGTGGGAGAGTCTATTCAGTATACAATGGGTTAAGTAAAAACAACATTGATCAGATCTTTTACCATACATGTACATTACTGTAAGTCATAACTCTAGATAAGGTATTTTTTTTTTCAATAAAAAAAAAAAGAGTATTGATATTTTCTTATTTCTCCACAAAAACATTATTATGTTGTGGGTGCTCATTAGAAATGTCTCATGGAAGTACTTCCAATGAGCACATGTACTATGGAGAAATATGAGAAATAATATGTGGATACCCCTCATAACTTTGTTTGTTTATTTATTTATTTATTTATTTTTAAGCAAAATGTAAAATATGAGTTGCTTTTGCTGTTCAAGGTTACTTATGGTGTAATTTTTCCATAAAAAAATATTGATGCAGTCAATGTTTTTACCTGAACCTTTATTGGGACTGCACAGCAGGTGCTGAAAATTTTCTAAAACATCTTATTTTTGTTCACGAAAATAATGCTTATGCGCTCCCAATGAAAATCTTTGGTGTATGTTTTCATTCATGGAAGAATAAGAAAAATATTGTTACTTTTTGGCATAAAAAGAAAAAAACAAAAACCTTAACTATCTTGCTATGTATGATGATTTCTGCTTTTGTATATTTTCAGTTGGCTGTGCGCATTTTTATTTCAACTGAATCCTTTACTGGGCCCTCAGCTGGAGTCTAACATGATAAGAGTGATGCAGGCAGAATGGGACGGAATTAATATAGAACATCATCCTGTAAGTACATTTTTCACGCGTTCGGGTAAAGGAGGTATTCTTAAGATAACTTGAGCTTCACCATAGCTCTTGATAAGGTGCTTTTTCATTTCAAAAGTACAGTCAAACCTGTGTTAGTGGTCACCTCTATTAAGCAGCCAACCTGTATTAAGCAGCCAGAGGAAAGTTGCCCAAAAATCCATAGACTTATATATTTGAACTGTATTAAGCAGCCACCTGCCTTCAGCAGCCACATTTTAAACTTCCCATGGGTGGCTGCTTAAGACAGGTTTGACTATATTTATATTTTTGTTATTTCTCCACGACAACATATGATGTGGATACTCATTAGAAGCGCCTCAGCGAGGCACTTCTAATGAGTACCCACATCATATGTATTCATGGAGAAATGATAAAAATATTTACCTGATACCCTCTTATCTAGACCTGTGTTTACCAAGAGAAAATGCTTCTTTGGGTGATACGCAAACGGTAAAGATCCACAGACCCTTAATCCTTTCATCCCCGAGTTTCTGAATTGGACTCTTCCATTGTTGGATTTGGACGTGCACTGATGCAAATAGGGGTTCCAGTCTAAAATAGAAACAGAATGGCAAACAGTGAAGATCCTGATGAGATGACTCGTGACAAGCCGTCTCATCTGGATCTATGCTGTTTGCACAGGTATCTGTCAGTTTCTGGCAAAAGAATGTGCACAGTACTGGTTAACTACTTAGAGGACTAAGCCTACCTAGTAAAAAGGTGGTAAGGTAAACTGACCAGGCTCGACATGACACCATTAGGTTGACTGGGCTGTAAAACCTCAACACAAACAAACAAATTGGTCTACCGGGCTGAAAGGATTAAAGGGCTAACCACAATTACAGCAGACGCCACTTTAATTTTTTTTTTTTTTTTTCATTTTTTAGAGAAAATAAGGCTTGATATTTCATGTGAATCATCTGCCTAACAGACAATTCACTTGAAGTGTCGAGTCTTATTTTCTCTGGAAATTAACAAAATCAGTTTTAGAGCAAGTCATCTGCTACAAATTTGAACTTAATTGCATCTTAAGGGTTTAGTCTCCCTATATGTAAGTATACTCACTAATACTTTACTCCACAAACCGAGTTTTATACCTCACTCATTTTTTAGAATCCCCCTAATTCTGATTCTGACAACTTAACATGTATGGGTCCAGATCATCTACCAAAGCCATATAGTATGATCAGGGACTTTTACCCGGTATATGTTGTATTCTGCAGTAGCATTAATGCTGTAACTTGGTTTATACAAGTGGGATTCAGAAGAAAGTCAGAAGACTTGTGTTAATCTGTATCCCAATGTGAAATCATCAAAGCTAACAATAACAATAGCAATACATGATTTGAACAACTGAAGCTTAAGTGATTGTACTGTTTTTACATGTTAAACCATGCATCAAAATAAGCAGAAAAAAAGCGAATACATGGACATGTATTCCCTTTATTTCTGCCTAACTAGGTATTTTATTTACCATTGATAACCTAATAATCTATTTTCTAAAAATATATGCATGTTTATGATTATATGAGATGCTACTGCTTCATGGGGAATGGAGTCTTGATATATTATCTTAAAAATACTATAACACAACAATTGTAATAGCTCTAAGACAAAAACAAAATCTAGCCGTCAGGATAACAATATAATATAATGGACCTACAGTTGACTAGCTTGAAATATATTGTTATGTTAAAACATGGGTTGTTTATATAATGCTGTAACTTGTAAGCAGATGGCAAAGACCCTGATCAAACGGTATGGATATGAAGATGTTCACTGCCTGCATGTGTCCCAAAGACACTTTTTTATGTCACGGCTCATTTATAAACCCACCACACACCAGAAAAATAAATTAACCCTTAAAGCGCCAAGAAAATCATCTGCATCTGAAAATGTCATCTGCTTATGTCATCTGCTGCATCTTCTTGCAAACTTTTCAAACTTACATTTTGCATATAGCAAACAGTGTGGACCCAGATCAGACTCTCCTGAAGGAGCAGTCTGTTCTGGGTCCACACTGTTTGCAACAATGACTTTTAAAGTAACCGACAGAAGACAAAGCAGACGACAGTTGTTGTGATTGGCGCTTTAAGGGTTAAGAGTGACAAATGGATCAAAACAGACATTCTGGCAGAGTAGATCATCTGAATCCGCACGGTTTTGCCATTCTGTTCTTGATATTTGACTGAGACCCTAGCTGAAAGTTTGGACCCATACCAGAAAATCTTCTTTGAGAGAGATACTGTAGATATCCTAAATATTTGGACAACTTAACCTGCTTACCATACTTACCCTAAAATTGGAACAAATCCATTTGACTACCTGATGAAGTATCTGAAATGTTGCAAGTGCTAACTGTTTGTTCAGGTCTGTTTTTGATAAATATAGTAATCTTTTGACTGTTTTTCTTTTTTTATCTGGAGCCTTGAAATTATTGTTTGCATTAACCAATTTTAGTCTAGAGAACCCCAAAAGGTTTATTGACAAACAGTGCAGACCCAGATCAGATGCAGCAGAATGCGGCATCTGATCAAGGTTTATAAAGTTTGCAAATAGTTTAGCCATTTTTCTCTAGGAATATCTAAATCACATAGTCTGACATACCTAAAATTGAAATTGGACTCTTCCAATATATAGTGTGGGGGAATCTATTCAGTCTAAAATGGGTTAATGTTATTTCTATGTAAACTGGGTTAATGTTATTTCTATGTATATTTCCAGACACACTTACCTTCAGGAGAATGACTTTGAAGTAGAGAAAATTCATACTGGACTGGCTAGTGTAGATTTATCATGTTCCAACATTCCTTATCTGATGTGGGCCACATGGACTAAAGGAAGGATTTGACACTCTGTTACTTCCTGTCTGCACAGGGTCTCAACTTTTTGTTTGGAAATTTAAGGGGCTGGGTACACATTTAATGCTATGTTTTATGAGGGAGACAATTTTTGTGACTTCCTGTTTGCTTTCCAGTACCAAGCCTTTTCTAGAAAGGGGTTTACTCTAAAAGGAAAGAATTTGCTCCCAAAGGGAGCAAATTCTTTCCTTTTAGAGAACCCTTTTCAGAAAAAAGACAAAAAGTTGTGACAGAGTTGTCTCCCTTGAAAGTGTTACCATTCCCCTTTAAAATGTCCTTATTGTGTATGAGCAGTATGTCATGTTATTGTTAGATTTAGAAGAAACTTTTCAAGGGATGTGGCCCCAGACTGATTGAAATCCACACAAACTTTTATATTTTGTTTGAAAAAATATGTAAACTGTTTGAAACTGTTTGAAACATTATGTGAGCCGATTGAAACAGTATGCAGACTGCTTGAAACAGTATGTGAGTTGTTTTAGACAATGCAAGCTGTTTGAAACAGTATGTGAGCTGTTTAAAACAGTGTGCATGTTGTTTGACAAAGTATGCCAGTTGTTTGAAACAGTATGTGGGCTGTTTGAAACTTATGCAAGCTGTTAGAAACAATATGTGAGCTGTTTGAAACAGTATGCCAGCTGTTAGAATCAATATGTGAGCTGTTTGAAACAGCATGAATTATTTTAAACAGTATGTGAATTGTTTGAAACAGTATGTGAATTGTTTGAACCATGCAAGCTGTTAGAAACAGTCTGTGAACTGTTTGAAATAGCATGAAGCTGTTTAAAACAGTGTGCAAGCTGTTTGAAACAGTATGTGAGTTATCAGTACCTTAGATAAGCTGCTTTTTGGGGTATTTACCCAAATAAAATTCCTGAAAAAGCAAAATTAAATTTATGGGGTAAGTACCCAAATACCAGTATTTCCTACACCCATTAACAAAATGGCGTACCCAAAAGAAAAATCTGGATACCAGATTCGATGTGAAATGGGTGGGTAAAAATTGCCTGAAATACCTAATCACTTAAAATCTTATCTAAGGCACTGGAGTTATGATTAAAACAATTCTCACCAAGTTAAAGAACATTTCTTTGCAGCTTTTATTTTATCCTTTTCAATATTTACCTTAACCCTTGTCTTGCTGAACCCATATATACCCTGCCTTTGCAAACAGTGTAGATCCAGATCAGTTGGCTTCTGAAGAAGCCAACTGATCTGGATCTGCACTGTTTGCTATTAAGTATGTGAATTTATAGCAACAATCCAGATCAAGTGATCAAATTGACTGAAAATTAGAAGTGGGTGTGGCTTCTTAATTATTCAGCATGACAAGGGTTAACATTCAAATAGATGTTCATAGAGAAATAGTGTGGATTGGATCAAACTTATCCATAAGAAGCATTTTGATTAGTGTCTGCACCGTTTGCTATTCAGTCAGTACTGTTTAAACACATCAGCAAGAAGTTTAATCAGTCTGCTAAGTCTTTACAGTAAGAATGGTAGAGAGTTCCTGAGTTTGAATATTTTGGTTTTCATCCAGCATATTTAGACAACAACAACAAAACGAACATGGTAAGAGCCTGTGATGTCTGACTGTTTAGGGTAAATAAGAACATATACAAATAATGTTTATCTTGGTACAGTCATAGCTCTGGGGCAGATACATAGAGGGTTTGGGGTTCAGTGAATCGGGGCTTTATAGTTCAGTCAGTAGCATGCCTGACTGCAGATCCATGGGGAGGGGATTGCATTCAAATCCCAGCTCAGCCACATAACATTCATGGAGATTGATCATAAAATACTTTTTTTGATCATTCTCCCCTTATGCTGATTCAAGAAAGGTAGTCAACAGCAGTTTACATTACCTTATTTACCTAAATATTCAGACCTACAGGCTTGTGCAAATAGTGTTTACCCAGCTAGAACTGCATCTAATTTATCTAAAGTGTAGTGACATAATTGCAAACAGTTTAGAAACTAATCAAACTCCTCCTTTAGGGGCAGTTTTATCTGGTTTACACTGTTTACTATTCTGTCATTACCCATTTGATACATTTTGCCTACACGTTTGTCATTCTGTCACCTCACTTCAGATACAACCCCAGTAGCCAGATGGACATACTCTACAATCTCGTTATAACATGGTTCCCTATAACACGGTTCAAAGATGGATCCCAAAAATGTAAAGATTATTTGAAAAAATGACCATATATGGTCATTTTTCAATATAATCTATACATTTTTGTTTGGATATAACATGGTTGTTTAACTAACACGGTTTATGCTACGGACCCCAATAATAGTGTTATAAAGAGGTTGTGATGTATTCAAAATTTAGGAAGAGGATTTGTTAAGGAGTAGCTGATGAAAATTCTGGGATAGATTTCTCCAGTTCTTCATAAAAACATATGTTGTGGGTACTCGTTAGAAGGGTCTCAACAAGCACCTCTAATTAGTACCTGCAACATATGTTTTAATGTGGAAATAAGAAAAATTAACCCAGAATTATGAACGAATACTCCTCCATAAAATGTCCTTTGATTTAGGATAATTACGATGTGCAAAATTCTGATCAAAATGCATAAATGGGCAGACTACTCCGATAACTATTGTTTATTTTATTCGAAAGTCTTGGGGTGTTTATGACAGCTGTATTATTGTTTTATTTGTTTGTAAATAGTTGTTGCAATGATGTATAAATGGATGGATGTTTACAGACCATTACCTCACACAGGGAATACTGAAATTTCAATGCTAAACAAGGGAATTACATGGTACATCATTGTCAGTAAACATTCATCAAATTATATTATTAATATGTTTAATAAATAATAATATATACCAGAATAAAATTATGTAGTGATTGCTGCTATTTGTTTTATTTTTTTAACCTTTACCACTCTCTGGGAAAATTCTACAGATGACATTTTGAAATTTTTTTTCTAATATTACCCAGAAAATAAACTTTGACATTTCCTGCAAATTGACAATTTGTATGAAATGTCAAAGTCTGTTTTCTGGTTTAAAAAAAGAAAAATATTTCAAAATGTCTGCAAAAATTTTTACCCAGCATGCTAAGCACCATGACTGATTGAAGGACAAGTGAATGGATGATAGGTTGCATGTGTAGTATTTTTTTTTTTTTTTTTTTTTTTTTTTTTAACCCTTGTCCTGCTGAACCCAGGTATACTGTGCTTTTGCAAACAGTATAAATCCAGATCAGTTGGCTTCTGAAGAAGCCAACTGATCTGAATCTGCACTGTTTGCCATTGAGTATATGAATTTGTATCAAAAACCTGGATCAAGTAATCTGATGGGCTGAAAATTAGAGGTAGGCATGGCATGTTAATTTATTCAGCATCACAAGGGTTAATTTAACCTTTACCACACTCTGGGCTAATTCAGCCAACGACAAATTTATATTATTATTCCCAGAAAACAGGCTTTGACATTTCATGCAAGTTGTCTCCATTGAAGATAATTTGCAAGAAATGTCAAAACCTGTTTACTGCAAAAAAAAAAAATAGGAAAAAAATTCAGTATGTCATCAGTATGAAATTTTTACCCAGAATGCTAAGCGTTGATTCGTTTGAAGGTGATATTAATAGCTGTTCACTTAATACTTGGGGAGACATTTATTTAATGGTTGCCTATGTCAAGAAGAGGGATCCTGTAGTGTAATATGCCTCAAAAGGTTGATGACAACTGAAGATAAGAGTCTTCAGTATTTAAGCAAATTTCAATTTTTATAGCATTATTCATGATTTCAATTTTAAAACTCGATTGGATCTGGTCAAATCAGCTGTTATTGCAAGGGGTATAGGGAGTGTGTAAGTGTTTTTTTGTTTGTTTGTTTTCACTGCAATCCATTCTCCTCTCTATTTACAGCATAATCCTTGATCTTGCCAGACGTTTTTATTCTTCTTTAATTCTCCTTCGTTTTTTTATATCCCGCCACAAAAAGTGGCGAGGTATTATGTTATACCGTCCAAGATTTTGAGTGTCCATCTGTCCGTCGGCACTTCAGAATTTCGTGTTTGCTCAATAACTCTGATACCAGTTGAGATATTTTCAGGAAACTTCGCACCAATGTAAAGCACGATAAGACGATGTGCAATACACATGAACCATAACTTCGGTTTGCCTCCTTATTGAGTTATTACCCTTTGAACATTGAACATAGCCATTTCTACTATGTACTCATGTCTGCTCCATAACTCTGATACCATTCATGATATCACGAAACTTTACACCAATGTAAAGCACCATACAATGACATGCAGAACCAATGAACTGTAACTATGGTTTGCCTACTTTTGGAGTTATTGTCCTTTGAACATTGAACATAACCATTTCCACCATGTACTTATGTCCGCTCTGTAAGTTGAAACTGTTTGAGATATTTTTTATGAAATCTCACACAAATGTAAAGCACCATGAGACTTGCAGAACATAAGAACACTAACTCAGGTTAACCTACCTTTGGAATTACGACCCTTTGATCCCCCGCCGAGGTCAGCAACATTCTTTTGTGGAGATTGATCATGAGATATTTTCTACGGTCATTCTCTCCCTTCTCCCTTCAGCTGATTCAAGAAGGACAGTTGTCAGTTTCTGGCGAAAGAATGTGCACAATACTGGTTAACCACTTGCCCAGTAAACGTGTGGTTAGGTAAACTGACCACGCTCGACATGACCCCATTGGGTTGACTGGGCCGTAAAACCTCAACACAAACAAATGGCCCTTTGAACATCGTAAAAATTGAAAATAGTCATTTCTACAATGTACTAGTGTCTGCTCTGTAAGTTGGAAACAGTTTCAGATATTTGATGAAACGACATGCAGAACTCCTGAACCGTAACTCCAGTTTGCTTTTAGAGTTATTGCCCTTTGAACATTGAACATAGCCATTTCTACCATGTACTTGTGTCCACTGTAAGTTGAAAACCATTCGAGATATTTTCATAAAATTTCTCACAAATGAATAGCATCATGAGAGCTCTAGTTAACCTACTTTTGGAGTTGCCACCCTTTGAACATAGTAAATATTGAAAAAATCCATCTCTACTATGTACTGATGTTAGCTACACAAGTTGGAAACCATTCCAGATATTTTGATAAAACTTCACACAAATGTAAAGCATCATGAGATGAGGTGCAGAACATAAAAACCCTAACTCTGCTTAACCTACTTTTGGAGTTATGGCCCTTTGAACATTGAAAATAGTTATTTCTGTAACTTGAAAATTGTTTGAGATATTTTCTTGAAACTTATGCAAATGTATATCACCACGATATGATGTGCAGAACACAAGAACCATAACTCTGAATTGCCTGCTTTTGGAGTTACTGCCATCTGGATATTGTAAATAGTGATCCCAGTCATACATACTCAACAAAATAATTAAAAGGTCACCGGTTTCAGTTTCCCTTTGATTAACATTCAAATGCAACCCGTCAGTTGTTAAAATTATTCTGTGGACAATACTGCTATTTGCAAGCCCATTTCAGTATGCTCAACATGTTAGTAACATGTTCAGCTGCCAAAGTGTCAATGGCACAAACATTGTCAGCCTAGAAGATTCTGAGAAAAATGGGTATTTCTGAAAAATGAATTTTTACCCCAAAATGATGTTTTTTTTTCAGTATATTTTTAGTCAAATCAATGATTTACCCCAAACACAATCTTGCAAATTTCACTTTGACACACAGATATGGCCAGAAAAAGAGGTCAACCCTTTAAGAGGCTAAAATTGAGTTTCTTGATTGAAATTATAAGCTTTCTCTATGATTTATTCACAGTTTGAAGTCAAGACATTACTTATCATGTTCAAATGTCAATTTTCCATTTTTGGGTAAAAAGTGGCATTTTTTACGAATTTTAAAATGAAAATTTTCATTTCAAAATTTGTTTTTGGAAACACTCTTTTTCGGGTTCCACTTTAAGAAACAATCAACAACATTTCAGTATCTTCTGTAGTTTTGCCCATAGACTTGGTGAAAGTTTGCATATATGGAAAATTGCACTGAGTGACCCTTAAATTATTTCATTGAGTTTACTTGTGCCTTTTTATATCCCGCCACATGACAGTGGCCGGGTAATATGGTATCACATTGGCTGTCTGTGTGCCCGTCTGTCATCTGTCCGTCAATATTTTCATTTCTGGATGATAACGAGTAAATGTCAATAGATTTTCACCAAACTTGGTGTGTGCATTAATATTGTGGAGATCAGGTTTGGGATTGTTTATGGGCAAATTTCATCAATTTCTGACAGAGTTATCTGCCCATAATATGTCCGAATATTCATTTCCGGATGATAACGTTAGTAAATGTCAATGAATTTTCACCAAACTTGGTATGTGCATTGATATGGCGAAGGTCTGGTTTGGGATTGCTTATGGGCAAATTTTGTCAATTATTGACAGAGTTATCTGCCCTTGACATCTGTATCTTCATTTCTGGATGATAACTTAAGTAAATATCAGTTGATTTGCACCAGACTTTATATATGCATTGCACTGATATTGTGGAGATGTGCTTTAAGATTGCTTATCAGCAAATGATCCATTTTTGACTGAGTTACCTGCCCACAATACATCTGTATTTTACTTTCAGGACAATTACTTGATTAAATCTCAATGGATTGTCACCAAATTTGATATGTGCATTGATATTGTGGAGATCTGCTTAGGAATTGCTCATGGGCAAATTTCGTCAACACGATAATGGTGGGGTATAATCGTTTCACGTTTTATTTATAACTTGGATTTTCTTGAAGCCTTGCAAAAATGTAAAGCAACATAGAACATGTAGAACACAAGAACCATAAGTCTGGTTTAATTACTTGAGTTCTGTGTCTTTGACCATTGAAAATAACAGTTTCTGTGATATACTTATAAACTTTACACGTATGTGAAGCACCATGAGGGAATCTGCAGAAAACGAGAACTGTAAGTCTGGTTTACTTACTTTTTGAGTTCTGATCCTTTGAACATTTAAAATTGTCATCTCAGTCATATATTCATGTCAACTTTATTTAGTCAAAGACTAATGCACCTTCCCTTGATTTCATTTTTATACCCTGCCACACGATAGTGGCGGTTATACCCCACCACATGATTGTGGTGGGTAATTATGGTATCACTTTGGCTGTCTGTGTGTCCGTCCGTCTGTCCTACATCCGTCCATCCGTATTTTCGTTTCTGGATGATAACTTGAGTAAATGTCAATGGATTTTCATCGAACTTGACGTGTGCATTGATATTGTGGATATCTGGTTTGGAATTGATGATGAGCAAATTTTGTCCTTTTTGAGTTATCTGCCCATGATACATCTGTGTTTTCATTTCCAAATGATAACTTTAGTAAATGCCAATGGATTTCACCAAACTTGGTATGTGCATTGGTAGTGTGGAGACCTGGTTTGGCATTGCAGATTGGCTAATTTCGTAAATTTCTGACAGAGTTATCTGCCTGCAACATGTCCGTATTTTCATTTCTGGACGATAACTTCAGTAAATATCAATGGATTTATACCAAACTTGGTATTGCTTTGATATTGTGGAGATCTGCTTTGGGATTGCTAATGGGCAAATTTCGTCCATTTTTGACAGAGTTATCTGCCTGCAATACATCTGTATTTTACTTTCAGGACAATAACTTGAGTAAATCTCGATGGATTTCACCAAATTTGATACGTGCATTTATATTGTGGAGATCTGCTTTGGGATTGCTCATTGGCAAATTTTGTCAATTTTGACAGAGTTATCTGCCCGTGACATGATAATGGCGGGGTATTATCGTTACGTTTTATAGACAGAGTTATGGCTTTTGCTTGATGTAAGTACAGTGGTGGGGCTTGGTGTAGTGCTTGCAGTGCTTTTATTGTATGAGGGTATGTAGAGGTAGGTGTGGGAGCAATGCATAAAACTTGAAGATCAAAGATATTATAGCAAATTCCTAATAATAGGCCTTCAATGTGCTCATTTGTTCAAAACACTGTTTGCTTAAAAAACCCATTATGCCAGCACTGACATTTTAACATAATCACAATCAAACCAACCCTCAAAAACAGAATAAAGTAATTCATCCTTGCCATGCTGCATAAATTAAGATGCCACACCCTCTTCTAATTTTCAGCCTATCAGATTACTTGATCCAGGCTGTTGATATAAATTCACATAATAACAAACAGTGCAGATGCAGATCAGTTGGCTTGATCTGGATCTACATTGTTTGCAAAGGCAGGGTATATCTGGGTTCAGCAGGACCATTAAGAGGAACACAGAAATACCTCCTTAGGATGGCCAACAGCAAAACTGTTGAGGTTATACCAACAAAACTGTTGAGGTTAAACCTGATTTTATAGCTGTCATATTCTTACCCTTTCTTTCTAGAGAAAGAATGTGCACAATACTGGTTAACAGCTTAGAGGACTAACCCTGCCCAGTAAAAGTGTGGTTAGGTAAACTGACATGATCAACATAACCCCATTTAAAAACCTTAATACAAACAAATTCTCACCCTTTCCCAAGGCTGAAATTCAGCTGCTATAGGTTTTGGACTATACAAAGCTGATAATAAGGATTACTGATCTTTGACTTTTAAGTTCACCTGAGCCAAAGGCTCAGGATGAGCTATTGTGTTCACTTGCCGTCCATCCACACCTTTGAACGACTTCTCCTCTGAAACCCTTGGGCCAATTTTCTTCAAACATCATGTTGAGCCATCTGTTAAAGGGTAATTGAAAATTTATACAAATGGTTGCTGTCCATTAATCAAGATGGCAGCCATGCTCAAATATGGTAAAAACACCTAAAAATCTTATTCTCCAGAACTAAGAAAGTTTCAAGGCTTAATCTTGATATATAGCATCATGGACTCAAGGTCTACCAAGTTTGTTCAAATGATAACCCTAGATTGATCTTTGACCTTTTAACTGCAAGGTCAGATTTACATCCCCATGCATTTGTATGGGGAAAATGTTGGACATTTTCTCAAAATGTATTTAAGACTACAGTAATGGCTGAAACTTACAATGAGTGATTAAAGTAGTAAAACATTTTAGTTATAATCAAAATTTTGTCCCTTAGGGATTATCTGCCCTTTTCCCAGGGCTATATACAGGTATAAAATTGTGTAATTTTTAAAGGTCTTCTTCTCTGAAACCGACTGAACAATTTTCACTAGATTTTACATGATTTGCCAATTTGTTCAAATGGTCCCAGGCCACTGAACAAGATGGCCACTATGCCCATATATGGTAAAAACACTTAAAAATCTTCTCCAAAACCAAGAAAGCTTTTGGGCTGAATCTTGGTATATAGCATTGAGCATTCAATGTCTACCAAATTTGTTCAAATGACGACCGTAAGTTGACCTTTGACCTTTTTACGCCAAGGTCAAATTTGCGTCCCCATGCATTTGTATGGGGAAAATGCTGAAAAGTCATTTTCTCAAAATGTATTTAAGACTAATGGCTGAAACTTACAATGTGTGATTAAAATAGTAACAGTTATAATCAAAATTTTGTCCCCTGAGGGTTATGTGCCCTTGTCCCTTGGTTATATACATGCATAAAATTGTGTAATTTTTAAAATGTCTTTTTCTCCAAAACTGCTTGAGCAATTTTTACCAGATTTCACATGAGGCCTTCTGTTGAAAGAGTAATTGCCAATTTGTTCAAATGGTTCTGCGCCATTGAAACAAATGGCCGCCATGTCCATATATGGTAAAAACTCTTAAAAATCTTCTTTTTCAGAACCAAGAAGGCTTTGGGGATATATAGCATTGCTGTCTCAAGGTCAAAGTTTGCTTCTCTATAGATTTATGTGGGGGGAAAGTTGAAAAATCATTTTTTTTTTTTCAAGACTAATGGCTGAAACTACCAATGTATGATTAAAGTAGTAAAACATTCTAGATAGGATAAAAAAAATCAGAGGCCCATGGGCCACGATTCACTCACCTGAGTAAAACAGCCTTTGCCATGCAACTTTCTTCCAGTATTGCCACATTTTTCCCATACAAGATTATGGGGATGCAAATTTGACCTTACCATAGAAAGGTCAAAGGTCATCCTAGAATATTCATTTGATTAAACTTGGTGGCCCTTAAGTCCCCGATGCTATATACCAAGATTCAGCCTTGAAGCTTTCTTGGGGTTCTGCAGAAGAAGATTTTTAGGTGTTTTTACCATATATGGGCATGACAGATATTTTGCTGAATGATGCAGAACCATTTGAACAAATTGATAACATTTTCGACAGAGGGCCCAGTGTGAAATCTGATGAAAATTGATCAAGCTATTTCAGAGAACACGTTTCAAGATTTTGAGATTTTATACATATATATAGCCAAGGAGTAGGGGCAGATAACCCCAGGGGACAAAATTTTTGTTGGAACCAAAGTGTTGGCTTTTTGAGAATACATGTACATTGCAAGTTTCAGCCATTGGTCTTTAACACATTTTGAGAAACTGAACTTTCAATATTTTCCCCATACCTATGCACAGGGACGCAAATTTGACCCTGCCATAAAAAGGTCAAATGTCAACCTAGGGTTATCATTTGAACAACTTGGTAAACCTTCTGTTCCCAATGCTATATAACAAATTCAGCCTTGAAGCTTGCTTGAATCTGGAGAAGAAGATTTTCTAGTGGTTTTACAAAATATAGGCATGGCGGCCATCTTGTTTAATGATTCAGAACCGTTTGAACAAATTGATAATAAGCCTTCGACAGACGGCCTAATGTGAAATCTGGTGAAAATTGCTCAAGCTTTTGCAGAGAAGACATATACGGATTACAAGATTTTATACATGTATATAGCCCAGCAGCAAGGGCAGATAACCCCGGGGGACAAAATTTTGATTGTAACTAAAAGTGCTTGCTACTTTGATCATACATTGTAAGTTTCAGCCATTGGTCTTTAATACATGATGAGAAACTGAATTTTCAATATTTTCTCCATACAAATGCACAGGGATGCAAGTTTGTCCTTGCCGTAAAAAGGTCAAATGTCAACCTAGGGTCATCATCTGAACAAGTTTGGATGGCCTTGCGTTCCTGATGCTATATAACAAGATTCAGCCTTGAAACTTTCTTGGTTCTGGAGAAGAAGATTTTAAGTGGGTTTTTTTTTTACCATATATGGGTATGGCGGCCATCTTGTTTGATGATACAGAATCGTTTGAACAAATTGATAATACGCCTTCGACAGAAGGCCTTATGTGAAATCTAGTATTAATTGGACAAGCTGTTTCAGAGAAATTACAAGATTTTATACATGTATATCGCCCAGGGGCAAAGGCAGATAACCACGAGGGACAAAATTTTGATTGTGACTGAAAGGGTTTGCTACTTTAGTCATACATTATAAGTTTCAGCCATTGGTCTTTAATACATTATGAGAAACTCAATTTTCAATATTTTCCAGGAACGCAAATTTGACCTTGTCGTAAAAAGGTCAGATGTCAACCTAGGGTCATCATTGAAACAAACTTGGATGGCCTTGAGTTCCTGATGCTATATAACAAGATTCAGTCTTGAAGGTTCTGGAGAAGAAGATTTTAAGTGTTTTACCATATATGGGCATGGCGGCCATAGGGACGCAAATTTGACCTTGCCATAAAAAGGTCAGTATCAACCTAGGGTCATCATTTGAACAAACTTGGTAGACCTTGAGTCCACAATGCTATATACCAAGATTCAGCCTTTAAGCTTTCTTGGTTCTGCAGAAGAAGATTTTTTTCAGTGTTTTTACCATATATGGGCATCTTGATTAACGGACCATGACCATATGTACAAATTTTCAATCCCCCATTAACAGAAGGCTTCTGGTAAATTTGAAGAAAAATGGCCCAGGGGTTTCAAAGGAGTTGTTCTAAGATGTGGACGACGGACGACGGACGGGGAGTGATCACAATAGCTAATCCTGAGCCTTCGGCTCCGATTAGCTAAAAAAAAAACTAGCCTTTAAAATCGTACTTCATATTGTGTTCTGAGAATGACAACTTGTTTTTATTTCTTTGTTTTTTGTTGTTGTTTTTTTTTTTTAGTTTTTTTTTTTTTTTTTGTTGTTGTTTTTCGTTTGTTTGTTGTTTTCTTTTCTTTCTTTTTTCTTTTCTTTTTTTTTTTTTTTTTTTTTCAATAAAGCCATCGCAAAATCCGGTGGACGGAAGGACGGCCAGAAAAATAATTTGCTCTCGCACACCCTTACCACGTGGGGAAGTTATGTAGCAAGTTTGGTTAAATTCCGCCCAGTTGTATAGGAGGGACAGCGTGACGGATATTTAGACGGGCGGACGGACGGGAAAATAATGTTGCTCTCGCACACTCTTAATTCGCGGGGAAGTCATGTAGCGTTTGGTTAAATTCCGCCCAGTGGTCTAACAGGAGAAAGTGTGACAGACGGACGGGAGGCGTTCACAATGACCACAATATCCCCATCGCTATTTAAAGCGTGGGGATAACGATCTATAGTTGCCCAATCAGCCTGTATCAGAAGACTCAACTTGTACAAACTTGCTTATCAGATCGATACAAACTTTTTTAAAAACTAGGTACTTGTGATGACCTAGATCTCTGACCGATTTGTGTGACACACATGCGCGGTATATACTACAGCAATTCATTAAGGGCTTTAAAACGTCGGAGCGGCAACATGGGTTATATAAAGCAGTTAGTGGGCTTTCGCCACTAAACTTGTACACTTCTATACTAAGGCTAGAATATTGTGAATAGGAGGGAAGTCTATTGACTGCATCCTAGACTGCACCTGTCACTAGGATTGGCCGACCGCGGCGTCTGGACGTTAAGGACATGATTTAATCCTAGTGGGGGTACCCTGAATTTTGTCTGTTACATAGGCTGGGCCCCAGCCCACAAACATATACGGTATATCAGCCATACCCAAAAAAATATCAGGTATATCAGCCATACACCCCTTCCTCACCCCCCCCCCCCACCTCCCCCCCCCCCCCCCCCCCCCCCCACACACACACACACAAAAGTCTGCAGATATAATCCCTTTGCTTTCTTTTTATAAAAGTGTGGTTTTCATCTATTTTTTCCTGTATAATGATTGTATTAGTAATATAAGTGCTTTAAATAGTTTCCAACAGTAGCTCCGTTTTTTACTTTAATGGCATTGAACTGATGCACAGCAGAAATGAAGCTGTTAAAACTAAATGAAAACAACTATCAGTTCAACAGAATGTTCTAACCCCGATTCTTACAATACCAAAAAAAAAAACCGAGAATTTTGATAGACCCCAAAGAATAATTAGTTTTGAAAGTGACCCCACAAAAAAATACCTGCAACTGACCAATACCCACCCCCCACTCCCTCAAAAAAAAAAAAAAAAAAAAAAAAAAAAATATATATATATATATATATATATATATATATATATATATATATATATATAGCCACTTTTTTCCCCAATCCCCACCCCCAACCGCGAAAAAAATAGTAGAATTCAAAATTTTTAAACAAAAAAAAAAAAAAAAAATAGTCCTAGTCTTCCCCCCCCCCCTCCCCCCCCCCCCCCACCCGCCCTCCCACTGGGAATTTAATATGCCTGGGTGGTGTTTCATTTTAGACAAGCAGTATTCAGGGACCGATCGGTTGACCAGCTTTGTGTAATTGGAAATGCTCTATCTTCTGGTTTGCGGGGTCTTATAAACATTTGCCGATTACATTGTTATTTTGAATCAGCCTGCTGGTGCTTGCATATATATGCATACAGGGTGGTGCTGCAGCAGTTATTATGATATTATAAATGTCATGGGGTTTCTTGGTTTCAAGTCCTAACACCATTCAAATAACGGGGAAGATACTTTTGTCTCTGTGGGGCTTTTGGTTGGCTTTGGCCAAACAGTCCCCAATATTCATATGCATTTGAAAGTATATTTATTTTACTTACTCATTATAGTATTAATCTGTCAGTTACTGTTCATGGGAAGTGTTAGATGCATAATTTTATATGCAAAAAAAAACCCCAAAAAACTGGCTGTAAGAAGTAAGTATCTAAACCTATATCTAATAGGCATGTTTAGAGAAAATTATCCTAATTCTTTAAAGAACATTATCTTAAGCCAAGATGAGCTTGAAAGTCTGTTATTCTGGTCTAATGGTTAAAGCGTAAAAACAAATACGGTTTTGAGTTTGTGAGAAAAAAAAAATAAATTGGCTCTCTGGTCATGTAAAAAATTTAATAGTTTTTCTTGGTCAGCGAAAAAAAAACAAAACAAAAAAAAAAAACAACAAAAAAAACCCCATCTCATCCCAGAAACTCAAATGGTTCGTCCCTTAACCCATTTATACCTGGCGTCCCATAAAAAGGACATTGGCAAACAATGTAGACCCAAGTCAGAACGCGGCGTCTGATCAGGGTCTACACTGTTTGCATTGATTACATGAATTTCTATAAAACGTGGTAAAAATAAAAACTGACCAGACACCCTTTAAACAGGAAGTGGACTGGTCCAAAGAGTTAAGATAGAAGAGTTCACTCGGCATAAATGGTTTAACTAGTTCTCACAACCACCTTTGTTGAATAGCTGTGCCTGTTAATTTTGTCTGCATTGGTGTCCCGGTTGTCACGTCTGAGCCAGCAAGCCTATTCCCACATTCGAAGAGGAAAGGACATTATCACTTCCCAGCTAGCATTCTTCTTTCAAAAATCTATATCAGACTGTTGTCGACTCGGCTGAAGACGCTTTGGACCCTTTGTTACCCACAGGGTTCCATTACGGAAACACGCCTATTCAAATAAATAGAAAATTTCACCTCCAAAAAGTGAAAATTTTCAGATAAAAAAAATCTGATATTTTTCATATTTCTGCTCAAAACATAGATTGTGGGTACTCGTTAGAACTGCCTCGGTGAGGCGGTTCTAACGAGTACCCACAATCTATGTTTTTGAGCAGAAATAAGAAAAATAATGTATACCCCTGTAAACCCCAGTTTTACTATATAAAAGTGGGGTTTAAGGAGGGTCAAAATTATATAGGCATGTTTTCGTGATGCCTGCGAAGACACTGCGCTGATGATGTCCCCGCAGTCCGATCTGAGTCTTCGCTGGGCGCGCATGCAATCTTGCTGATTGTTTTATTAAATAAAATAACCTGATATGGAGAATGGCGTATGCAGAAAATATCACAAAATAGGAATCACACGTTTTTTCATGCACTAACATTTGCCTGGTCCCGAGGAAGACATTGCGGTCGAGTAATGAAATAGGCTATCTTCGGAGGCAAAATATTTAAGCGGCAACGTTATCAGGGTTATGTCATGTAACAAACTATGGCCCGTTTTGGGGAATTTAAAGCAAAAAAAAAAAAACATTTTCAAATAACAGGTGAATCTGCACATTCGACAATGGCTTCAAACAGATACATGTAGGCCATTATGCTGATGTATTTATGTAAGAATATAATTTCAATGACTTAAATATTAGATCTATATGCTCACAATATGCAATAGTTATTTCAGTTGCACATTTTTCCGAGTAAAACTGATTTTTGTAAATCTGTATATTTCAGTTTAATTTCACGTTCGTGCACGAAATTCATTATCTACCGTGAAGATACCAGTCGTTGATTGGAGAACAGTCGTCGAACAGAACAGAATATATTATACCAGCACAAAAGACTTGACTTTGTAGTAAACTCTTGCAAGTCCGCATCGAGATGCTGATCATGCGCATGCGTGACAAATACCGAACCTATACTATCACGCCTGTGCAATCCTGTGCACCAGCAGATCGGACTTCATATTGTAGGTAAAACAAATGGCACGAAAGTTCGTTGTTTTTTTTTTTTTTTTTTTTTTTTTTTTTTTTTGTTTTGTTTTTTTTTAAGTATATTTTCTTGAGAATTGTTTTGATATGTCACAAAGAATCTTAGTCAACAACCCAGTTTAAGGTTTCAAGATTTGAGAGCCATCTATGCGAGGCCTAGACGAAGTAATTGCAAAATCTGCACATTTTTATGTCTGAAATTTTACGCGGCAGTTTCAGCGGCCGTTTCTTAACCGTTTCATCCTGATTTTCTCAAGTGGACTTTTCCATTCTTGAGTTTGGACATGTCCACTGATGCAAATAGGGGTTTCAGTCTAAAATCAAAAACAGAATGGCAAACAGTGTAGAGCCTGATGAGACGGCTCATTACGAGCCGTCTCATCTGGATCTACACTGTTTACACAGATATTGATTTTGGTCTGTTGGGCTAAAAGGTTTAAGCAAACTTCGAATTTGAGGCCAAAAGTCGGGGATGTGAAAAAAAAAAAAAAACCCAAAAAAACAACAAAAAAAAAAAACAAGACATAACTTTAAAAAAGATAACATCGTAGGTGAAATGGAAAAGAGTTTTGTACGAGTATATTGATGATCGTACCTGAAAGCGTTTTCTTAGGTGTTTCGATAAAAAAAATAACATTGTTTTTTCTTCAAAACAGTGTTCATCATCAATCTAATCACTATCAATTCTCCACCCCATTTTATGTATACTTCAAACACATAAATCTGCATCCAATTCTCACGTCTGAAACGCGCTATATCAGATTTTATTATTATTATTATTATTTATCTTGCACTCTTGTCTAAAGGTATAATTATTTTCGATCTTCCAAGCATTTTACCGCGTAATGCATATTTTCCGAGAGACACGATTAATGCACAAACATTCTCTTCCTTCGTCACTGGATGTCTGTTCTTCTGCTTGGACCCGGTTTGAAAAAAGTTTGTTCAGATCTTTGGCGCCAGTTTCTTTTTTTTTTTTTTTTAACCTTCATTCAGCATTATCTATCATAATACAAGGTCTTTGCATTAATCATATTATCCAAACACCCAGTGTTTCTTTATTTCCGTTAAACTTCGGAAAAAGCCGTAAGTTCGACGCCATTCTGATTTTGACCAATGGAATTGAGTAAAAACTAGGCCAATAGTGAGAACAGTGCGTCTTACGACGATTAAAAACTAGGCCAATAGTGAGAGTAGGCCTACGTCTTACGACGAAAAAAAAAAAAAAAAAGAAAAGAAAATACTACACGATATTGAAATATTTTGCATGAAATTGAATCGCCCCAGCCCATCTCCACGTATACGAGCCTGAAATTCAAACATCACGAGAATGGATTATTGGTTTCCAGTAAACTACGACCAAAGCGATATTTTCCACAATTATGAGTGCAATATCAAGAGTAAACTCAACCTGCAGATTGAAAACTGACACCTTTCCCATACATGCCATATCTCACACTGTGAGATACAATCTGCAAATCTGCAAGGCAATTTCCATAAAAAAATCAAATCTCAATGAATTTTCAGACCATTTTACAACAGATTATACGAAGAAATAAACATAAATCACACATTGTTGTGGTTTTCATAAGCTTCTTACATGAAACAAAAGACTTTAGACTATATATGGGGAGCTCCAAGGTGATATTTAAGAAAATCTCACAGAATTTTGTCAAATCTTCCTTAAAAAATTCTTCTCTCACAGATTTGAAAACGTTGTAAGGTGTTCTGACCCAATCACTTTCCTTAAGACGTCTCCGACTATGGGAATGGTGTCATTGCCTATGCAATGTTTAATGGTTTTTGTAGCCGGAGACCAAACAAAATGTTAATTGCATATCGGGGTTTCTTAGATGGCAATTATCGTGTTTCATCTATAAAAATTGGCGAATCTTTCTCTATCTCACCACGGGCGGCTTGAAGTTATAACCAATCCTCGTTTGAAGTAATGACCAAACCTCGTCCCCACCCCTCTTCCAGCCCCCCACCCCGTTCCATCCCCCCCCCCCTCCCACACACACACACACCTAGGGCCTATACCCACACCCACCTACACACTCAGCCTGTCTTGACATAGGTGAACACTGGTGTTCACAAAATTTTTAACACTTTGCATGTGGTTAAAAAGTTAAGCAGATGACATTTTGAAATATTTTTCTTATTTTTCCTAGAAATTAGGATCTGGTACGTCACGCAAATTGCCTCATCCTATTTTCTTTTAGGAAAAGTAAGAAAATATTTCAAAATGTCGTCAGCTGAATTTGCCCATAGCATATTACTGCAATGCCACCTATGGCCTCAGAGCCTATGGCAGTTTGAAGGTTGTTGGTCCAGAACTTCAAGCAGAGAGTGCCAGGGACCAAGGCTCCAGTCTCCAGTGACTAATTTTTTTTCTTATAATCTGTTTAATAATCCACTAAAATAAAACCAAAATAATATCATGACTAAATAAAGGCTGGTCACTAAAAATATTTAGTCACTGGAGACTGAAACCAGTCTAGGGACCGCATAGAGAAACTTTCCTTACTCAAAGAAACCCATTTCAAACTTTATCCCTGTCTCCCTTAAAATGGAATTTTCCTTTATTATTTAACATGAAAATCACAAGGTAACATTGTTTTCCAGAAGCACGCTCATTTTTTATCTGCGACTTGCATGAACACTGGGTCTTAATAAATTTGCGCTGTGTACTTGTCCAAAGCTCTTCATGACGGAGGTAAGTAAATATGTTGACATCCAAGAATCAGTCTCTTAACATGAAAAACATGTCCTAGTTAATTTAACCCTTATTTCTTTCTGGTCATGTTATATTTTATGTGGTAAGTGTAATTTGAATATACAGAGTAAAAGTTATTTTTTCGTTTTACACAGAAAAAATACCAATTTTATCAGGATCTTGCCTGAAAAATGAGATCAAGATCTTTGGTCTTGACTTGACCTGCAATGCCCGTGGCCAATTTGGAGGTTCTTGGCAATGTTGCTAAACAGGTACTCTGCAATGAAAATGAAATTTCCAACCTGGATAGAAGTACAAGGACCTATATACGACATGCACTGAGGTCATTATCGTATAGGAATTTTAGCAGTTAACTGCCTGTTTTGACCTACGAAACCAGTGCTAAAAAGTAGAAATTATCATATCAGGAGGGATATATTGCTTCTTAATCACATGACATGTATTTGCCTATCAGCATATTAGATTGAGGTGCCCAGATTCAATTTGTATCTGTTGTTTGATAAGGTTTTCCTGTTTTACACGTGATTAAATGAAAGTGAATGAAAAACCAATAATGAATTTTCTCTAAAAATGGCTAAAAATAAGAGAGAATGAGATGTTGATTTAATAATTTTGCACCAGTCATTTGTATCTTCTGCCCTCCACACTGGAGGAATAGTGGGAATAATGACTGTCCCTCCTTCACAACCCTGCTAAATACACCGTATTCATCATCATCATCATCAGATTTATTATTAACATGCAGGTACAAGGGCAACATATACATCAGTGGATCCCCTTCCAGGTAGCTGGCTTGCTGCACGCATGACAGATCTCACACCAGATCTTCAGGTATGTCTGTCATGAGGGTCAATAGCTGAGAGCTTCCACTCTCTGCAATCTCTCTCTGTCAGCTGCTTCCATGTCATCTTGGGCCTCCCAGGCCCACGCTTTCCATCAAACTGTATGTCAAAGGCTGTCTTGACTGCACCATTGGAGCGTTCCACATGTCCATACCAGCTTTCTCTCCTTCAGAATGAGGTCCAGATCCTCAATCCAAACTGCGCAAGTAGCTCATTGGATCTGGTGGTGACAGTGTCGTGACTTAACACTGCAGATCTGTCTGACCATTGTCCTGTCATTTCGCTGCAGACATTGGCGGTTTGACTTTGTCAGTGGCCAAGTGTCACTGGCATGGCGCATTATGCTCCACACACAAGAGCTGTACACGCCGAACCTGTCTTAAGTGAGGTGGGGGAAAGAGAGAACTGGTAGCAGCTCCATGAACTTCTTCCAGGCAGTTTTCACACATGTTGTGGTTGAAAGTTCACAGCCACTGGCTGCTGAGAGCATGTCTCCCAGGTAGCAAAAGGATGATACCACCTCCAGCTTGTCAGGTTTGACTTGGACTTCCTTCTGTGGTCTGCTGTCTAAGGGGCCGGGTGGTGCGAAGGTGTCGTGTATCTTACGTCACCGGGGCATTCAACTGATATTGGCTTACAGTTGGGCAAGGCCTGCTGTCCTTGTAGTAGAGGTGAAACGATTCACCGAATTTGTGGTGCATCATGGTTCAGTAGCAGTGCTCCAGCTAGCCCTATATAGAGGGGCAGGTCGCCCCTCTTGCCCTCTCCTGCCACCCCTCTGCCCTTCTGAAGGTGCCATCTGTCTTATTTCAAATCCAGACATATAAACCTACATTTTGCTGAAAATTTCATGAAAATTGGACAAAAAATAAAAAAGTTACGAATGTGAAAAGGTCAGTTTTATGTGTATTCAAGTCTGAGGCATTTACTGTGGAATGGGATTATATTTTATAACATGTCATGATACTTAGCATATCACATGACACATGGTGCCCTCATTCTTGTATGACTGCGCAGAAAGTGCCCTACCTGGCACCCCTCTGCCCTAAAATCCTAGCTGGAGCACTGAGTGGTCATGATTCAGTTCACGATTCTTTTTCTCCGAGTTTCGATAGGGCAGGGTTCACTCAAGTGTAATCTTAAGTTGTCAATTAGCTGCTAATTACATCAGTAATTACTGCATGCAAAAGAGTAATTTTGATTCATTCAGATCAATTTAGGATAGTTATACCGCTACATGACTACTTTAGGCAAGTTTTTAATGACTGTTACCAACAAAAATATGTACTTATTGCCGTAAAACGTACATGTCATTAGTTTTCGCGACTTCCGAATTTCCTGAAAAATGTTTAATAATTCAGTCAATAAGAATATGAATATTAAAAGTGCTCAAAACACTCAGGAAAATGTTGTCAAACACTCTTTCATAGAATTTTTAATCTTTCATGCCATTTTGCAGTAGCGATTTTCTATAAAATCAAGTCTGGATCACACTGAATGAAAGGAACAGCATTCTGGACAGTACCTGTTTTACCTGTTTTCGAGCATAGTATATCTAGGAAGCTTAAATACTTGAACTTGAAGCTTATATTAGGTTTTTTTTCACCGAAGAAAAAAACAAAGGAATTAACTTTTCACATTATGAAACTTTACAAATATGATATTAAGAATATGACTGTGAACCATTTCAAACAAACTTTGCAGTATGGTGAGCAAAATATATTATGACTTATCTTGATGAACACAAGCTTCTATCAGCAACACGCTTTCAGGAAGAACCGTAGCTTTGAAACTCAGTTGATCACAGTAATAAATGATTGGGCTAAAATTTTGGATGCATGAGGTCAAGAAGATACATTCATATTAGACTTTGAGAACGCCTTTGACACTCCTCCACGAACTTCTGAAATGCAAGGTCCATATATATGGCGTAAGTGGAAAAACTTTTGTATGGATTGATTAATTTCTTTGCAATAGGCAACAAAGGGTTGTAGTCAGTGGTGCAAAATCTCAATGGGCACCTGTTTTGTGTGCCGTTGGGCACTGTTCTCGGTCCACTGTTGTTTCCCTTGTATATAAATGACATCATGGTTGGAAAAGAATCTGAGCTTTGCTGTTCGCTGATGACTGTGTCTGCTATTATCAGATTGATAGCATTGAAGACACATCAAAATTCCAAAAGGATATTGATCAACTGTACAAATGGGCCAGGAAATGGGGTATGAGATTTCAGCCAGTGAAATGTAACATTACGCAGCTTACTAGGAAGTGGATCAAAAAGATCAGTGCAGTTTATTCGTTAACAGGAAGAGTCCTCGAAAATGTGGATAATATTAAATACCTTGGTGTGCGTGTGACAATTTCTAAGGATTTGAAATGGAATACTCATGTAAGCCAGGTTTGCACAAAAGCAAACAGAACTCTTGGTTTCTTAAGAGGGACCTATCGTCATGCTCCCAAGATGTTAAGGAAATGGCATACAAGGGGTTGGTGCGACCAGTCTTGGAATATGCTAGCCCTGTTTGGGACCCACATGGAATAGTAGTCCAGGATGAATTAGAAAAGGTTCAGAATCGTGCAGCTAGGTTTGTGACTGGAAACTGCAAATTTAAAACTCTAAGTATGGCTAGTATTCTTGAACAGTTAGGGTGGGAATCTCTTCACAAGAGACGCAAAGGTAGTAAACTCGTATTGCTATTCAAAGGTCTGAAAGGTAGAACTAGTATACATGTACCTTGTGCCGACCTTCAACCCCCAAATTGGCGCAGTACATGTAGGTATCAGCATCCAATGACATTTCAAGAGAACTGACATTTACAAGTACAGTTTCTTCCCAGACACCGTTAGGGATTGGAATGCATTCCCTGCATCTATAATATCCTCTGCTGAATGTTCTGAGGACCCTGTCACTAGATTCACATCACTAGTGAGATCTAGAGACTAGTCTTCGCAATAGTTAGCCCTGGTGAATGAATGTCTATTAATGTATCACCAGTAAAATATTCTGATTCTGATCTGATTCTGATAGTTAACCACCATAGTATAATTCTCATGCAGTTACTGATTATCTCAAATCTGAAAAGCATATTGTGATACGTATCTTATCATGAAGCAAGTATCACGATATATATCGTGAGATGAGTGTATCGTTGCAGCCCTGCCTTGTAGCAGGTAAGGGTAGAGAGGGGATGTTTTCACCCAGGGAAACCGTATACAGGTCAGTCCCGTTAGTACTCACGTCGTTAGTGCGCGAATACGGATATAACGCGGGGACGTCATGCCTCCCAAAATTTTTTCGAAGGGTCCCAGTTTCTCCCCATCCTCTAGGTCAAAATAACAAAATATGTTTTTTGTTTTTCAGAGCTTCGATCTGCAGAAAAAGAAATTATTTACTGCTGTTGTACATGTCATAATAGCAAATAAAAATGATTTTGAAAGAATAAAGCTAATCAATGTATTGTCTCTGTTGTATTTTTGTTTGTGTACGTGCTTAATGAACATAATTGACCTTTTGATGTTTATTTTAAGAAGACAAACTTGTGCCAATTAAAACTTCATTTATCTTTTAAACAATACAAACATACATTGTATCTATCAAGAAATGGCTTATCCCGCGTCTAAAGAATGGGAAAATGACCACAGTTATCCATAATTAATTTGTAAATACTTGAAAGACACCGAATTTTCCAGTTTGAAATGGCTGCCTTGCCGACCTAATTAGATATTCATCCAATCAGCGACGCGGATCACTGGACGTCGATTACTGCGCATGTGGTCAGGTAGTAGAGCGTGTAACTGTGAAATTTGTCCGGCACTCATTGTTGTCTTGAAAAAGTTCATTCTGCTATCAGATTAACACTGATTAAAATGGAAAACCAAAGAAGAAAACGAAAAGCCTTCACGGTTAAAGAAAAACTTGAGGCCATTGAACATGGCACTTTGTTGGAATCAAATGCTTTGGTTTAGTCATTTTTTAGCTCGCCTGTACGAAGTACAAGGAGAGCTATTGTAGTCACCCCGGTCGTCCGCGTTTGCGTTTGCGTTCCCGTTCCCGTCACACTGCGTTAAAGTTTTTCAAATGCTTATATCTCAACAGTCACTCCTCACAGAGGCATCAAATTTGGAACTTAGGTACCTTGGAGGGTCTTCTGAGATTCCAAGAGAATAAACCCCTGGGTTCATGCCCCTGGGTGGGGCTAGGGGTCAGAATCTAGGACACCTTTGTAATACTGTGTTAAAGTTTTTCAAATTCTTATATCTTGACTTTCACTCCTCATAGAGCATTCATATTTAGAATTTGGGTACCTGGAGGAGTCTTCTGAGATTCCAAAAGAACATACCCCTGGGTTCATACCTCAGGGTGGGCCTTGGAGTGGGGCTAGGGGTCAAAATCTAGGACACATTTGTAAAATCTTATATGCCTACAGGTTATAGACACAACTGGTTATACATCAGCTAACTATGTGACATCGGTTTAAGTGTAAGAGAGTGAAGGTCATGGTGACCTACATTTTACGGTCCAGGTCACCTAGTGATTTTGCCTTATATCTTGAATACTATTTGTTGGATAAATGTCACACCTGGGATATTACTTCCATGTAACCCAATGAATGACCACTTACTATATCTAGGTCATTGTGACCTATATTTCATGGTTCAGTGATTTTGCCTTATATCTTGAATACTATTTGTTGGATAAATGTCACACCTGGGATATTAGTTCCTTGTGACCCGATTATTGACGTCAAAATATATCTCTGTTGGTGTGACCTATATTTCATGGTTCAGTGATTTTGCCTTATATCTTGAATACTATTTGTTGGATAAATGTCACACCTGGGATATTAGTTCCATGTGACCCAATGAATGACCACTTACTATATCTAGGTCATTGTGACCTATATTTCATGCTTCAGTGATTTTGCCTTTTATTTTTATTACTATTTCATGGAGAATTGTCATACCTGGATTATTATATCTATGTGACAAAATGATTTACATACAAATACATCTAGGTCAGTGTGACCTATATTATATGGCTTAATGATAAAAATGTTACAATATAAAATGTACCCAGCAGGTGAGCTACGCTGTCCTACGACAGCTCTTGTTTTTCTTTGAGCTTTTGTTCTATTCTATACAAGCAGAAAGATTTAAAAACTTAACGATTTCTGCTGTTTTATTAATAAGATTTCTTTTACTGGACTAAAATAATTCGCTATGCTCGCGGGGACCGGTAGTGATACCGGACTTTTTATGTGACTTACACCGCACTTTAACACCGTCTGTATTACACCACCGGCAAATATGGTGGATCGAGCCACAAAATGGAAACGTAAATAAAGTATATAGTGTATATATTGCAGAAAAAGTACATCAGAGGGTGTAAAAAAGACAAAACATACAACGTTAGTACTCATTCGTTTATTTATATAAATAACACATGAAATATCATTGTTTTCATTCATAAATCCCTCCAAACATGTATATACGTATGTCCCATACAAATGTCAACATTTATAAAGTCTGATCAGTCAGCTCCGAACTTACTACGCGCCTCGCCTATATCACGGTCTGGATTTGTGCATCCCAACCAGCACGTAATAACGGGACTGACCTGTATATGGATATCAGAGGTTGGTAGATTGCGGAGTTCATGCAGCGACAGGGTATGTGCTTATCCTCTTTTACTGATCAAAAAAGTGCGTCTGGAGGATAAGCAACATAACATATATTTTCTCAATTGAATAATTTTATACATGAAAATGGCATTTCAGTATAAAGTATCCCTATTTGTTCAAATCACTTTTGAAAAGGAAACTCCATTGTTTTTCACCCAAATTCCATTTTCACTTGTTATAGCTTTTATCATGTAAAGCATTTCCATTGAGTATGTATGTCTGTATAATCTAGAACCATTCTATAAATTATGCAAGAAGTAGCAGATGTAAAAGAATTACTAAAGTGGCTGACTTTAATAATTCTTTAGGGTTGTTGTGATATTCATTGGGTATGATGCAGGGATGTCGGAGGACAGATTTAAATATGTTAACAGGATATCGGAGGAAAGGAAATTTTGTGTTCTTGTTAAATCAGCTACAGTTTATTGAAACGTGATTTTGCCTGGTTAAATATTTTGAAGATGATTACCTGAATTGTTAGGGGTTGCGTGTACAAGCAAACAAAGTGTTTATTTGCTGACTGGCAACGAATAAATGAAATAATGTGTCATAGATTTATCAAGCTAGAACATCAAGATAACCAGCCTATGCAATGAACACCCCGGTAAAAACGACTTCACATAGAAAAAAGTGGGGTTTGCAGGGATATAAATCTTTTCTTTCTTATTTCTGCTCTAAAACATATATTGAAGGTACTTGTTAGAACCACATCAATCTTATTTCTGCTCTAAAACATAGGTTGTGAGTACTAGTTAGAACTGCCTTGATGAAAAAAAAAATACGAAAATTATCAGTTTTCTTTCTGAAAAGTTTGCATTTTCCTTTGAAACTGAAAATTTCATTAAAATGAATCTGCCTGTTTTCATATTTGTACATGTATATCACAATGTCTTGTGCTTTAGGTAGGTTTCCAGCCCTATACCCAGGCTTTTGAAGTGGAAGGGGTGGGTGTATGAATTGTTAGCTATCCTTAAAGTGGACATGGTTGCAAACATAATGCCAATGCGGGATGAGGTGGGGGGGGAGGGTGGGGAGGCAAAATTAAGGAATGTAAAGTGATTTTATAGTCAAATATGCATGATTTTAAAATAATTTGCCTGAAAAGGGTACAGGTCTCATTTCATCTTTTGGTCGGCCAATCACTCCATGGACTTTTCATCTACATTTAGGATTAAACCCCAGACCAGTAGGTTTTGAAATGGGGAGAGTGTGACCATTTAGAGGTGATGCAAGTGCCCAGAAAATTTCGATTTAGAGGCGACAATTAGGGGTATAAAGTGTGTTTTTGGTTAAAATCTGCTTAATTTATGAAATAATTTGTCCACATTGCAAAATGGGGGCTGCATTTGCACCCCCCCCCCCCTCCCACTACACACACACAGAGCGCATATGGATGTACACATTACAAAGTTTGCAATGTTTTCTACAATAGCAAACTAAATTGACAAAGGTCTCCCGATACAATTGATAAAATTATCATATCACGCTAGCAAGTTTATGCGGTGAAGACTCCTTGCAAATCTCACTTACATGTATATTAGGAAAATGGTTTTACAGGGGAATGCACCTAGTGTCAAAGTACCTCTGAATATTCTGTTATCCAAAATGTGCTAGTACTTGCTTTAAATTTCAACAGGAGGCGCTAATTTTTGTTGATAAACTGAAACAACTATGAAGACAGTCGAAGAAAAGATAAGTCCATCTTTGGCAATAGTCAACCAACATGTTATTTACCATGATCGGTCTGGTAGCCGTTGAAAAGGCAAAAGAAGAGATGAAAAATAGATCATCATGGTTCAGATGCCCTATTAACTTCCACAAAGTAGCTGAGAAAGAAAATGTTTGCTTTAACATATTCATTAGAACAATATATGTCTCAGTGAGGCAGTTCTAACAAGTACCCACAATCTGTGTTTTTGAGCAGAAATAAGAAAAATAGCGTTTACCCCTGTAAACCCCAGTTTTACTATATCACAGTGGGGTTACAGTTACAGTTTACAGATTTTTAATGCTGCCAGGCACCAGAGGCACTTAGAGGCTGCGCCAGAAAAATCTGGACTAGTTTTACCCTGACCTTGGCTTGAAACGGAGTGCACGCATAATTCATGCGTGCACTACCTCGACTGATCCAATGATGTGCAATAAAGGTCAAGGTCTGTAAGTTACAGAATTTAGAATGTCTGGCCAAAAGAAAAGAGCTTCAAAACGTGTGTATTACTAATACTCAATGTAATCTCACACATGCTCAGGATGTCACGGGCCCTGAAAAGCGCCAAATAGCCGCTAGCAGGAAGGGCAGGTAGAAGTTATCTTCAGGTCCTGTGCAGCAGCCGGATCAGTACCTTGACAAGAGTGGTCCAGGTCGTCGTACCATCTGATGGCGTTGTCAACTGGTTCGGCCCGCTTGAATCGCTCCTCGATGTCGTTGTAGTTGGTTTCATGATAGTACTTGGACGTGGGCCCTTTGCCAAGTACCATTTGGATGTCTCGAGGAAGCGAATAAAGTAGGCCGGCAGGTCAACGTTGAACTTCTCTTCTTCTAGCAGTTGTCTATAGGCCCTGATGATTATGTACTTCGTCTTGTTCGGCTGCTGGTCAGTAACCACATCATTGAGGTCATACTTCTCGTGAAGTGGATACTGTCTTCCTTCACCGGCAACTAACTTCTCCCTGCCCTGTTCCTTGAGAGGCAACCTCACCCTGGGCTTCTTGGGCGGTGGCAGTGGAGTCTTCCTCCCTTGACTCATATTTGGATCCTCTTTCTTCTTCTTGACTGGTGAGACAGGCTTCGGTGGAGACATGGATAGCTTCTTCTTCATCTTTCTTGATACCACTTCCTTCCACTCCCCTTGCGGAGAGTGGTCAGTCGTGGTATGGACTGAACAGTGGGTGGTAGGTCCCTCTGATGACGCCATGGAGTGTTGAGGTGTTGACGGTGTAGAACACACCGCCACGTTGAGTTCATCCTCCATCATTCGCGTGGGCGCCGCCATTTTCTTTTCCACCGTCTTGTCCGCCATCTTGATCACACCACCAGTCACACCATTGGCAGGTTGTTTCGCAGTACTTCTGTGTTGGTTGGTTTGCCGCGGACGTTTGAGTTATGGGAAGCTGCCAAGTTATTTCTAACTTGACAATATGCTTCCCTTCCGTCAAACGCCAAATCGGCCGCCCAACAATCGGCAAATTGTTGAGCACTAAGGTGCATACTTGAGGTACTTCTATGGTATCCATAGTATTGTCTTCTCTTGTTGAATTGAGACTAAAAGTGGGGTTTAAGAGGGTCAGCATTATATAGGCATGTTTTCCTGATGTAAGTATTGTGGCTTCCATATTGATTGGTCCTAAAAGATTTAAAACGCACTTTCTTCACCCTAGTCCTGCTGAACCCTGATATGTCCTGCCTTTGCAAACAGTGTAGACAAGATCAGTTGGCTTCTGAAGAAGCCAACTGATCTGGATCTGCACTGTTTGCCATTATGTATACAAATTTCTATCAACAACCTGGATCAAGTAATCTGATTGGCTGAAAATTGGAAGTTGGCAGAGCATCATAATTTATTCAGCATGACAAGGGTTAACAACATAACCAGGCACACCACAACCTGTTTATAACATTATTGTTGGGGTCCAAAACAAGAATTGTGTCAGCTGAACAACTGTGTTTTATCCAAACAAAAATCTGTGTTGTAGCCAAAGAAAAATGTATAGTTTATACAGAAAAATAAAAGTGGTCATTTTTCTATATAATCTATACATTTTTGTGTATCCAAACAGAAAATGTATAGATAATGATACCTAAAAAAATGGTCATTAGCTCGCCTGAACAATGTTCACAGAGAGCTATTGTACTACCCTCGGCGTTGGCGTTGTCGGCATCAACAAATGTTATAGTTTTTGTTCAAGTTCTTAAGACCTCATTACTTTCTAACCTTATCACTGATTTGATTCCTCTTTGGTATGATAATACATATTGGTCCAAAATTTTGCTCAGTACCATCTCCACCCCCTAGATTATGTCAAAGTCAAGGTCACAGACTTAGAATTTTCATGTTAAAATTTTACATCAAAGTTTTTTTGATCTCATTACTTCTAAACCAAATGATGGATTTAGTTCCTATTTGGTATCATGATAAATACTGGTCAAAAGTTTTTATCAGCACCATCAGCACTCATGACCGTGACCTTGAGGTTGAGGTCACAGACTTAGAATTTAAATGTTAAAATTTTCGTTAGAGTTTTTAAGACCTCATTATTTCCTAACCTTATCACTGATTTGATTCATCTTTGGTATGATGATACATATTGGTCCAAAATTTTGCCCAGTTTCATCCTCATCCCCCTAGTTCATGTTAAGGTCAAGGTCATAGTCATGTCAAGCTTTTCATGTTAAAATTTTAGGTCAAAGTTTTTAGGACCTCATTACTTAGAAACCAAATGATGGCTTCAATATATATTTGGTATCAAGATATATACTGGTCCAAAGTTTTTATCAGCACTCATGACCGTGACCTTCCGGTTGAGGTCACAGACTGAGAATTTTAAAAATGTTTATGTTTTCGTTAAAGTTTTTAAGACCTCATTATTTCCTAACCTTATCACCAATTTGATTCATCTTTAGTTTGATGATACATATTTGTACAAAATTTTGTGCAGTGCAATCCCGCACCCACCCACTCTCCCATCCAACCCCACCCTCAGATCATGTCAAAATCAAGGTCATAAACTTAGAATTTTCCAGAAACAAAATGTGCGATATCAGGCAAGCTATCCCATCTGGCGACAGGTCTTGTTTTTCTATATATTCTGTACATTTGTGTATGGATACCCCACTTTTAGGTCTGCTTTTAAACCATCTAATAATGAATTGTCTTATAATGACTTGTCTTATAATGAATTATCTTATAATGACTTGTCTTATAGAGAGGTTCCAGTATATGTAATTGTTGGAACTTGGATGGTTCCCTTTCTGTGATGCAGGTTGGATCACTTGACATAATGGTGGGCGATATTTTTATATGGTGAAGATAGCTGAAACACGATAAGGAAGAGGATAAAAGATAAATCAGCAGTATTTGTAGCAGATGACATTCAAAAATTGATTTTATTATTTTTCAAAATAAAAAAGATGCCATTTCGTGAATTGTCTGTCTGCTGCACAGATGATTAACATGAAATATCAAGTCTTATTTTTCCTAAAAAATAATAAAAATATTTCAAAATGTTGTCTACTGCAGTTATGATTAACACTTACAAATTTAAAATAATACTTTTAACCCTAGTCCTGCTGAACCCAGATATGTCCTGCCTTTGCAAACAGTGTAGATCCAGATCAGTTGGCTTCTGAAGAAGCCAACTGATTTGGATCTGCACTGTTTGCCATCCAGTATTTGAATTTGTATCAACAACCTGGATCAAGTACTCTGACTGGCTGAAAATTAGAAGTAGGCATGGCATCTTAATTTATTCAGCAGGACAAGGGTTAAGTTTTAGTTGCAGCAGGTTTGCAAGTGATACCCTTTTCACCAAATTGTGAGGTTGAATACAAGTACATTGTTTAACAAATTTGTGTCATGCAACTGTAACACAACATTTTATGGCAGTGATAATGGTTGTGGGTAAAGTCTAAGAAACGGATACAGCGCTGCAGGTTATTTTTTCATACATTTATGTATTTACATTTGTATTTATCATTTTAAACTTTAATTAATTAATTTATATTTATTTTGCAAAGCATTTAAACTCACAGTAAATTTCCAAATGAATTTTAGCATAGTCACATTTAGCTGCAAGCAAGTCTGTGGAAATATCATGCCCGACTTGTCCAACTTGTCCCATTTCCCTGAGGACAAGTAAGAAATTATAATTTACCTGTCCTTGGACAAGGACTTTATAGCTCTAGTGAAGAAGAGTGTCCAGATTATGAGATATAAACATTATTATTGTAACTGATTTCAACCAAGTTTTTCATGGCAGTCAGAGTGTACAAAAGGTCTTGCATTGAAACATGACAAAAATTTTCAAATTTTCTTAGTGTGAGTAATGCATCCTGCAAAATACCACATTATGAAAAAAGGCCAAAAGCAGAGTAGTAAACAACTTCATGCATTGTGATTACCCTTTGTCATGCTGAATAAATTAAAATGCCACACCCACTTCTAATTGTCATCCAGTCAGATTCCTTGATCAAGATTGTTGATATAAATTCACATACTGAATGGCAAACAGTGCAGATCCAGATCAGTTGGCTTCTGCAGAAGCCAACTGATCTGGATCTCCACTGTTTGCAAAGGCAGGGTATATCCAGGTTCAGCAGGACAAGTGCTAGAACTGCTTCAGTGAGGCAGTTCTAATGAGTATGGACCCTGTATACAGGCTCCAGTCTCCAGTGACTAAATATTTTTTTTCCTATTCCTGTTTGATAATCCACTAGAATAAAACCATAAAAATATCATGACTATAAAAGCTGGACTCTAGTGACCAACTAGAGACCAGCCTTTATAGTCTTAACATTACTTTGGTTTTATTTTAGTGGATTATTAAACAGATTATAAGAAGAAAAAAATTTTGTCGCTGGAGACTGGAGACAGTTTATGGACCCTGGTGTATATTTTGGTGCAGAAATAAGAATATACTCCATTTATATCTGGAGCTGTAGAGGAAAAAGTAACCTTTTAACAAGCTCTGGAAAAATTCAGCAGATGACAAAGTGATAATATATGTCCTGCTGTTTTTCCCAGAGGATAGGATTGGAAATTTCATGGAAAATGTCTTTGCAGGAAAAAGTCTGCATGAAATGTCAAACATTTTTCTTTTTTTTTTTCACTGGAATATGGTATATAAGAAAAAAAATCAGCCGCCCACCATCCCCACACCCTCCTCACCTGCAGCTACTTGTTAACCCTGTATTTACCCTTAAGGTGCCAAGCAAAATTTGTAGCAGACGACGTTCAAAATTTTTTTTTTTTTTTTCAGAGAAAACAAGTCTTGACATTTTTTGTGAATGCAGACAATTCACATGAAATGTCAAGACTTGTTTTCTCTGAAAAATAATAATAAGAAAAAAAAAAAAAATTGCTGTCTGCTGCAGTTGTGACTGACGCTTTAAGGGTTAATTAGTGCCCGTCACAATTACAGCAGATGGGCAGATGGTATTCTAAATTATACATAGCTCCAGATAAGGTATTTTTATTTTATTTTATTTTTTTTTCAGCAAAAGAAAAAAAAATACTGATTTTTTCTTATTTCTCCTTAGAATCATTTTAAAATTTTCGCAGGCACTTCTGATGAGTACCCACAACGTTTTAATGAAGAAATAAGGGAAAATATTTACCGAATAGCCCTTATCTAGTGCTTTGACTTGTAGATTTTTATTTAACCCTTAAACTGCCAATCACAACAGTTGTCGTCTGCTTTGTCATCTGCTTGCGATTTTAAAAGTCATTTTTGCAAACAATGTGGATCAGTCTGATCAGGGTCCACACTGTTTGCCTGTATGCAAAAAATAGGTTTGAAAAGTTTGCAAGAATATTCAACAGACGACATAAACAGGCAACATTTTCAGATGCAGGTTTTCTTGGTTAATTTATTCAGAGAAAGTAAGTTTTGACATTTCATGTGAATGTTCTACTTTGCAGATGCTTCACATGAAAAGTCAAGCCTTATTTTCTCTGGAAAAAAAAATAAAAAGTTGTCTGCTACATTTTAGCATGAAATCAAGTGCAATAGAGGATACAGCATGGCTCCAGATAAAAGGGAGGTATCCACATATTTTTCGTATTTCTCCATGAAAATGTATGCTGTGGATACTCATTAGAAGCGTCTTGGCAAAGGTGCTTCTAATGAGTACCCACAAGATACATTTTTGTGGAGAAATATGAAAAATATCTTTTTGGTGGAAAAATGGCACCTGATCTGAAGTTGTGATACAATGTAGGTTATTATGGTCTAATCTGTGTGACTGTCACTCCCAGTGTAGAAAATTGAGACTTTTGCAAAAATATAGTGGAGA
Organism: Anodontia alba; assembly: GCA_964016985.1. Lineage (NCBI taxonomy): Eukaryota > Metazoa > Mollusca > Bivalvia > Lucinida > Lucinidae > Anodontia > Anodontia alba. The sequence continues at coordinate 31,503,236 of OZ024821.1, forward strand.
TTATTGATTTTTGTCATTAATCTGATGTCTAGGTAACCTAAGTGTTCAGATGACTGTTTTTTTTTTTTTTTTTTTCGTTTTTTTTTTTTTTCCTTGAAACTGCTCTTCTAAGATTTTGATTTCCTCATGCTGACATATTACTAATGAGGTCTTAATACTGGTAGTTTTTTTGGTTCTTGTCAAGAATTAGAATCAAGAAAGTTACATGTTAATATTTGTATGCCAAATGCGTTATCTGGAGCTGTGAAGGAAGTACAAAACTGTTAGTCTCTGTGCTAAAAAGGTTTGTAAACTGTTAATGTATTGTAAAATGACAAAGCCATTCAAGGATAAAGCGTAGACTCGGATAAGGTATAGTCTTTTTGAATATATTAACCCTTGTCCTGCTGAATAAATTAAGATGCCACGCCAACTTCAAATTTTCAGCCGATCAGATCACTTGATCCAGATTGTTGATATAAATTCACATACTTAATGGCAAACAGTGCAGATCCAGATCAGTTGGCTTCTTCTTCAGAAGCCAACTGATCTGGATCTACACTGTTTGCAAAGGCAGGGTATATCCGGGTTCAGCAGGACAAGGATTAATGCTTAGTATGCTGGATGAAATTTTAACCTTTGTAATGCTGAACCCCGATATGCCCTGTTTTTACAAACAGTGCAGATCCAGATCAGTTGGCTTCTGAGGAAGCCAACTGATCTGAATCTGCACTGTTTGTCATCAAATATGTGAATTTGTATCAAAAACCAGGACCAGGGTATCTGATTGGCTGAAAATTAAAAGTGGGTGTGGCATCTTAATTTATTCAGCATGACAAGGGTTAAGCAGGTAACATTTTGATAAATTTTTCTTATTTCTTCCAAGAAAACAGGCTTTGACATTTATGTAAATTGTCTTCTTAAAGAGATAATTTGCATGAAATGTCAAATCCTGTTTTCTGGAAAAATAATAATGTTTTGTAAGCTGAATTAACCCAGAGAGTGGTGATGGTTACTCCTTGTCCTGCTAAACCTGTATATGCCCTGCCTTTGCAAACAGTGGAGATCCAGATCAGCTGGCTTCTGAAGAAGACAACTGATCTGGATCTCTAAGGTTTGTCATTAAATTTGTATCAACAATCTGATTGGCTTATAATTAGAAGTGGGCTTGGCATCTTAATTTATTCAGCATGACAAGGGTGAGCATACCTCCAGATAAGATGCATTTGACCTGGGCCGAGTTGTTCAAAACTAACAATGTTGTTAGTTAACGTATTGATAAAACTTTGATCATTAAATATGGCATATACACTAATATTTTTGCTGAAAAAATGTGGGTAGCTTTTGCATTTGCAAAAGCTACCCACATTTAGTCAGCAAAAATACCTGTGAATTAGATATTATACTTACTAGAACAGTTAACATTTTGGCCGGCCTCGGTGGCTCAGTTGGATGTGCCGTCCAGCTGGAGACCAGGAGGTCGCGGGTTCAACCCCAGCCGAGGTCGGCAACATTCTTTCGTAGAGATTGATCGTGAAATATTTTCTATGGTCATTCTCCCTTCCGCTGATTCAAGAAGGGCAGTTGTCAGTTTCTGGCGAAAGAGTGTGCACAATACTGGTTAACCGCATAGAGGACTAAGCCTGCCCAGTAAACGTGTGGTTAGGTAAACTGGCCGCGCTCGACATGACCCCATTGGGTTGACAGGGCCGTAAAACCTCAACACAAACAAACAAACAATTTGACCACTAACGAGCTTGTTAAGCTAACGATGCTTTGAGCAACTGGGTCCAGAATGCTTCAGTAGAGGCAAAATGGCCTGTTTAGATGTTGACATACCTATATTCAGGTAAGAGGCGGTTATCATCATAATACATTTTGGAGACTCATTTGTCAGGACGTGTTTAATGAATACCAAAATATATGTTTTCATGGAGAAATAAGAAAAAAAATCAAGAAATAAGAAAAAAAAAAAAAAATCAGAATTTTTTGGTTGAAAACCGGCGCATTGTCTGAAGATTGATACAAACATGTAAGTTATCTTACGATCTAATTGGAGTGATTTCCAATGAAAAACTGTCACTCCTGGTATTGAAAATTGAGGCTTTCCCACAGAAAATATAGTGGAGGTTATTGATTTTTGTCATTAATCAGATTGCCAGGTAATCTGAGAGTACAGATGACAGTTTTGTTTTTTTTTCTGTGAAACCTGCTGTTCAGGGATTTCTTTCAAATCTTCTTGCTGATATATTACTAATGAGGTCTTATAAGGTGTAATTTTTTGGTTCTTGAGAAGTAGGATCGAGTAAGTTGCATATTTGTGTGCAAAATGCTTTATTGTGAGCTTTGAAGGAGGTACAAAACTTATCAGCATCTGTGCTCATAGGTCTAGATAAGAGTGGGTATCAGGTAAATATTTTTCTTCTCGATGAAAACATATGTTGTGGGTACTCATTAGAAGTGCCTTGGCAAGGCGCTTCTAATGAGTACCCACAACATATGTTTTTGTCGACAAAAACGTATGTTGTGGATACTCATTAGAAGCGCCTCGGGACAAAAACCTGTTGTGAGTACTCATTAGAAGTGCCTCATCGAGGCGTGTCTAATGAGTACCCACAACATATGTTTTTGTCCAGAAATAAGAAAAATATAGATACATTTTGGTTGACAAAAGTGCCTTAACTAGAGCTATGTCAGTGCTAAATTGGTTTGTAAAGATTACTGAGGATAAAGCATGGACTGACAGATAAGGTATAAAGGTTTTGATAATATTAACCCATTGTAGACTGAATAGACTCCCACACTATATATTGAAGAGTCCAATTTCAGTTTTAGGTATGTCTGGCTATGAGATTTACATGTACATTTTCCTAGAGAAAAATGGCTAAACTATTTACAAATAGTGGAGACGCTGATCAGACGCCCAATTCTGCGGCGTCTGATCTTGGTCTGCACTGTTTGCCAATAATCCTTTTACGGGTCTCCCAACTACAATGGGTTAACGCTTAGCATGCTGGGTAAAATTTTCAGCAGGTGGCATTTTGAAATATATATTTTTTTTTTTTTCTCAGAAAACAGTCTGACATTTCATGAAAATTGTCCTTAGGAGACAATTTGCATGAAATGACAAATCCTGTTTTCTGGGAAAAATGAGAAAAGGATCGTCAGTTTGTCATCAGCTGAATTAGCCAGAGAGTGGTAGTGGTTAACAAGGTGCTTCTAATGAATGACCACAGCATACATTTTTGTGGAAAATAGGAAAAATGTCAGTATACTCCAGAAACACCTTATCCTGAGATTTGTATTTACATATAGTCTGAATCAGTCTTAACCTTTGTCATGCTGAATAAATTAAGATCTGGATCTACACTGTTTGCAAAGGCAGGATATATCCGGGCTCAGCAGGACAAGGGTTAATTTACATAAATTAGGTGCTGTATCTAAAATTAAAAGAATCATTGTTTCTGTATTAGTTTTTGTATTTATTAAGTTAATCAGCCATTTCCAGATAATTCAAAAACGTCATTGTCCAGCGTTAGGCTGACGTGAAATTATTCGCCCCCCCACCCTAGTGTCAGCGTGACTCTTTCTTGCCTGCACAATATCTTGTGAACCAGTGGTTGGATTCTTACCAAATGTTCATGGATATATAATTGGGATGTACAAAAGAACTGATTAGATTTGGTGACTTTGGACTAATTTTCAAGGTCACAAAAGTAGAAAAACTGAAAATTCACAGTGAGTGGGACATTGTTTTCTCTGAAAACACTGTTACTAGTTTTCTTTTGTTGTTATTGAGAACCAGATTATTTTGTGCAATACCTTGAAATGCATGTCAAAAATGAAGGGTGAATTAGCCCATAGGATATGCACAAAACATGAGTACTGATTAGAACTCTTATCATGGCTTCTGAATAATTATTTTTCTTGTGTTTTGAAGGCAAAATAAGAAAAATATCTGCACTTTTCAGTTGAAAAAGTCACCTTATCTACCTGGAGCGTTGCTGAAAAAAAGTCAACCTATAAGGAAAGAATATTCTCCCTGTAAAAAGGGGTCTACTCTTAAAGGAAAGAATTTGTCCCTATGAAAAGGCATCTACTCTAAAAGGAAAGAATTTACTGCCTAGGGGAACAAATTCTTTCCTTGTAGAGTAGACCCTATTTTGGAAGGGAGGCAAAAAACAATTTTGACTGTTACCTCCCCTGAAACTGTATCAATTCCCCATAAAATATAACCTTGATATTTCAGGATATGTTGACCAAAAATAAATGATTAAGATGGAAGATAGCAATCACTCAAGTAGCAATGTGTCTACGAGCAGTTCCACTATCGAGGCTGGCAGTACAAAGAGTTCAGAGGACCTGGCCAGTGGTTATCACACACCTGTCGAACGAAAACACATTACAAATTTAGACTGTATATCCAGTAGCTCATTTTCAGGCTCCGGTAGCCTGTCAATCAGCAGTTCAGTTCAGGACAGCTTCTCAGGTATACCATTCAAAGAAGAAACCAGCCCAATGACAGAGAACCAGTCAATAGACCTTCAGTCAGAGGACCAGTCTTTGGACATGGGTGTTTTTCACACAAAAAGAAAGCTGCATGGCAAGGACAAGAAAATATGCCGTGTATGTGGCGATAAAGCTCTGGGATATAATTTTAATGCCATGACTTGTGAATCATGTAAAGCTTTCTTTCGCAGGAATGCCCTTAAAGAGTCGGTAAGTGTAACATTTATCTAATGAGTACCTACAGTGGACTCTCGTTATCTCGAAGTCCAAGGGACCGTCTGAAATGAAGGAGATATCCATACCTTGATATATCAGATTTGCAGAATTGAGGACAAGATAAATTGAACATTTCACAAATGACTATGTAATTCGATTCTTGAAGTTAGAGATATATTTAAAATATTGCAGATTAGAGGAGAATTTGCTCTTAGAGCAATTTCTCCTCTTTTCCACAATATTTTGTGAGATTTCCATGTCAAAACAGGGTAGATTTTCACTTCAAGATAAGCTGTTATTCGAGATAAGCAAAGTCGAGATAACGAGATGAGCAAAGTCAAGATAACCAGAATGGACTGTAATCAATTTCATTGACAACACAAATATTTACCCATTAACCTATCTTATCTAGAGCTACGAGATGAGTCAAAATTTCAAGTCAGCAACATCTGTAAGTCTCGCTTTGGAAACATGATTGTGGAAACTTTACAGTTGGGCCTTGCCACGGGAAAGGGCAGCTTTGGTGCATATGCGGACAGCACAGGCCTGATCAGAAAGTGCATCCATGCAGTCTGATCAGGGTCTTCCACGTCCAAATAAGAGGGGCTATCAACAAAATATTTTTTGTTCCCCCACAAAAAATATGTTGTGGGTACTGGAAAGCTTATGGCGAGGTGCTTCTAATGAGTAAACTGAAAAGTAGATATTTTTCTTAATTCTCCATGAAAACATATGTTGTGGGTACTCATTAGAAGTGCCTCCTTGAGGTGCTTCTAATGAGAGTCCACAGCATGCGTTTGTGAAGAAATTAGGAAACTATTATGTGGATACATCCTCTTATCTGGGGTTATTCGCCTTTCTCATGACATGGCACATTAGGATTTCAAGCCACCCATTATAGCGACACTGTTGTATGATTGTTTGCCATATTTACACTAATTAGCCCAAAACACTCAGCACTCTGGGTTAAATTTTCAGCAGACGACACATTGGAATATTTTTCTTATTTTCCCCTGAGAACATGTTTTGACATTTCATGCAAATTGTATGAAATGTCAGCCTTTTTCTGGGAAAAATAAGAAAAGATAATCAGTTTGCCATCTGCTCAATTAGCCCAGAAAGGTTTGTACTTCTTATGAACCGAAAGGCCAACTGGCTCGAAACTTGTTGGAAAGTATTGGGGCAATTTGTAGATCAAAAATAGTTAAAATTGATCAGATCAGAAATTCAAGATGGCTGCCATCTTGAAAGTCTGTTTTGCACTCCTTCTGCTGAATCGAAGGCCAGTTGACTTCAAACTTGGTAGGAAGTATCAGGGCTACTTGTAGATCAAATATAGCTTAATTGGTTCAGATCAGAAATCCAAGATGACCACCATCTTGAAAATATGTTTCGATCTTTTTCTCCTGGAGTGAAAGGCCAACTGACTCGAAACTTGGTAGGAAATATTGGGGTGATTTACAGATTAAAAATAGCTAAAATCATTCTGATTGGAATCAAAGAATCTGTTTTGAGCTTCTTCTCCTGAACCAAAAGGCCAGTTGCCCTAAAACTTGGTAGGAAGTATCAGGGTGTCTTATAGATCAAAAATAACTAAAATTGTTCCCGTTGGAAACCCAAGATGGCTGACATGGCCGCCGTCTTGAAAATCTGTTTTGAGCTTCTCCTAACTGATAGGCCAGTTGACTTGAAACTTGGTAGGAAGTATTGAGGCGATTTGAAGATCAAATATAACTAAATTTGTTCAAATCAGAAATCAAAGATGGCCACCATGAAAATCTAGTTTGAGCTTCTCCTGAACCGAAAGGAAACTTGATAGGAAGTATCAGGGTGTGTTGTACATCAATAATAACTAAAATTGTTCCGATCTGAAATCCAAGATGGCAGCCATGGCTACCATTTTGAAAATCTATTTTGTCCTTCTCCTGAATCGAAAGACCAATTAATTTGAAACTTGATAGGAAGCATCGGGAAGACATAGATCAAAAATAGCTAAAAATCATTCTGATCAGATATCCTAGATGGTAGCCATAGCCATCATGTTGCTAATCTGTTTTGAACTTCTCCTTAACCAAAAGGCCAATGATCTTGAAACTTAGTAGGAAGTGTCTGGGCAACTTGTTGATCAAAAATAGATAAAATCATTCCAATTGGAAATCCAAGACGACTGCATGGCAACCTTCTTAAAAATCTATTTTGAACTTCTTCTTCTGAATGGAAAGGCCAGTTGACTAGAAACTTTGTAGGAAGTATCAGAGCAATTTGAAGATTTTATAAAATGAAAAATGAATGAAAATCGGTTCAGTCAAAAAACAACATGGCCACCACTTCTTCTGAACCAAGTTGACTTGAAACCTGGTGGGAAGTATTGGGCATCTTATAGATCAAAAATAATTAAAATTGTTCTGATTGGAAGTCCGATGGCCGCCTCGGCTGCTATCTTGAAAATCTATTTTAAAACACCCCTATCCTAACGGAAAGCCCAACTGACTTGAAACTTGATAGGAAGTATGAGGGTTACTGTTCTGATCGGAAATCCAACATAGCTGTCAAATGGCATTTTGAAACGCTATTTCCAAATTTTTCCCTAATCCAAAAGGCCAGTTGACTCAAAACTTCACTGGAAGTATCAAGTTGACTTGTTTAAACTACAAGTCCAGGAGTCACTCGTATGGTACTCAGGTGAGTAATACAGGGCAATCTTGAGTATCCAGGTGACTTGTAGATAAAAAAAAATAAAATAAAAGTGTTCCGATTGAAAATCTAAGATGACTGCCACAGTTGCCATCTTGAAAATCTATTTCAAACCTCTTCTGAACAGAGAGGCCAACTGACTCGAAACATCATTGGAAGTATCAAGTTGACTTTTTCAAATTACAGTCCAGGGGTTACAGTACAGCCAGCGAGACATTCCTATTTGTCTCATTTCGCGGTGACAATCTGTCCCGGTGACTATACCCGCTGTCTCGCTCAACAGTTTCCCTGTCCCGGTGACGAATATTAAGACAGCGAGACAGGTAGAATTGTCCCGATGACTCGGCGATACCCAGCGCGACGCAGCATGACATTTTATTGCATGATTATGTAATCAATAGTGTGGATTTCCATTCACCTGGACAAAAATACTTTGCTCATGCCAGTTTTATTAAAATAAAAATCCGGGTCTTCCCAGTATCTTTAAAACGTTAAGAAAATAAAGAAATAATAAAGAAAAATGTTTTTGTCCTGTTATAATTTCCTTGAATATGTTGCATAATACAAATCGTTGTTCTTATTCATATATGATACAATGTATAAGAACAAGGGTACAAAATATACGTATACTTGAAAACGGGATTTGTTTTGCAAAGAAAATTTGGTTGTACATGTATACATGTATTTGTACGCATGTGGTAGAATGTCTAAAGATGCCTTTTGCCCAGTGAAAAAGCACCTTGTTCATGACTGGGCTACCCCGGTAGCCCCATTCACTGTTCGAGCACGTAACATGGGTCTCAACAAAGCCCCATATAAAAAAGTACCGGATTCTTTGGCTTAGTCTAGTCCGGCCACACAAGTGGGTCCGGCATGGTCATTTTTACTTAATGTGCCGTAGAAAACAAAACAAACACACAAAAATCACAAAGAGAATCAAACTTTTGCCCCCAATCGACGAATTACGTATTTATATTTGGTATTCCTGTAACGACTTTTTCGCCTGCAACAACTGCACGCGCTCAATATAAATGACGTAATGTGGTAAAAGACCGGGAAATTCTCACTCGCGTGCAGCAACCGCACATGTCAATATAAATTTACTTAAAGGGGCGCTTCTGCTATCAAAGAGGCATTGAATCAATAAGACAGCACATGTGTAAAGGGTGCCTGTCACACACACACACACACACACACACACACACACACACACACACACACACACACACACACACACACACACACACACACAAAAAAAAAAACAACAAAAAAACACTACGCACAGAAGGGGCAATAGAGGCTAATGACAATTCAAATGAGTGAGTGATTTTTAGTACATCCCACTAACAGCTAGGTCCTACGGAGATGTGGACCTTGGTGCAAAGCCCCATATGAAAGGCTTGAGAAGCTTGGAATCGAACTCATGACCCTTGGGTGACAAAACGAGCAGCTTTACCACTACACAACCGAGGCGTCATTTCCCAATATTTCATACTGTTAAATATCTAATAAAAGGACTGCAGACATTTCACCATTCCCCGCCTCTGCACTTACATCAAGCAAGTGCCATAGCTCTGTTAATGAATTAATAAAATTTCAAGAATATATCTCAAATAGTTTTCAAGTTACAGAGCCGACAGAAATATATTACAGAAATCACTAAAATATTTTCGGTGATCAAAGGGCCGTAACTCCAAAAGCAGGCTCTATCGTCAAAGTATATGAAAGAAAAGAAGGGCAGTTATCAGTTCCTGCTGAAATGATTAATAGCTTATGAATAAGCCCATCCCGGAAAAGTGTGCAGGCTCGACAAGAGCGAAATAGTGTTGACTTGGCCGTTTAACTCCAGTTCAAACCAAAATTACGTCGGTACAAAGTTCTCATGGCTGAAGTAAGATTTACAATGTGCGTTCACTGAACAGGACAAAACGTACACTATTACAATGTACGTGCGACCAGCAAAAACTCGGGCCAGTCTCTGCATCGACCCACTATATGAAGCAAGCTTCTTGGATAGCCCGGAGTCCAAAGAAGGTGCATACTGTACGATCAGCGAATGATCTGGTCAGAATGTGCTGTTGCAGTCGCACATTTTATCTCGCTTTGGACAGCCCGACTATCAAAGTTAAATACGATCAGCGAATTCTTTATCAAAATTTTCAGTTGCGCAGTCTGACCCGAGTCTTCGCTCGTCGCACAAGACGTTTTGTTTAACCCAGAGATTGTAGGAGGCACATACGATTAGCGAAGGCTCTGATCAGACTACTGATGTGCAGGATCAGAGTGCATGTGCAGGCTGATCCGTCTCTTCGTACAAGTTTTATCGTAGGTTTTGCCATGCACAGACTCATGCATGATTTGTTTGTGCAAACCATAACGCTTAGCACTGGGTAAAATTTTCAACAGGCGACATTTTGAAATATTTTTCTCATTCTTCCAAGAAAACAGGATTTGTGTTTCATGCAAATTGTCTCCATTGCATGAAATGTCAAATCCTGTTTTCTTGGTAATAAAAAAAAAAAAATAACGAATTTGTCGTCTGCTGAATTTATAGCCCAGATAATGGTAAGTTCGATACCCGCGAGCACCAAGTGTTGTGTCCTTACGCAAGGCACTTTATCCTCGTAACTTAGTATTGGTTTCTACCCAGCTCGCTGCCCAGGAAGACTCTGCCTAGAATGTCCGCGAGGACATATGGCTGATCATTTTGAAGACGCTTTTCCTCCGATGCTAGGTTTATACACGTGTCTCTTTTACTCGTTAATTTAATTTCGGCCTTAGTTTTGCATATCGAATGTTGAAGACACAAAAACAGAATGCTTTACATGGAAACGAAAGTTTTGAAGATTGCTCTGTAAGCCAATAAATGTGTCATTACTGTACATATTTTAAGAGAATAACATAACATAATATTCATTTTGTACCCAGATGAATGCGGGGTAACGTCCTCACACTGCAGGTGTTTATTCTTTTAAGGGAGCTAACTGCAATTGACTATCAGAAGGGAGTTAACTGCAATTGCTTTACGTTGGAAAAACATTTTTTATGAATCGCGCCAAAAGAGGGGACATGCTTATACAATAGGATTAAACACCCTTCCGCCAGAAACTTGTAACTGTCACTCTTGAAGCAGTGGAAGGAGCGAATGACCGTTACAGTAGCAAATACATGTGTTTCATGATAAATCGCTACAATTTGTGGGGATCGACTCCGCGATCAGGTCTCGCGTTCGATTCCCGCCCGTGCGATATCATTTTTTTTCCAATAAAGTCAGTGCAAACAATTTCTAGCTCGAAAGGCACATCCGGCTATGAGATTTAGATATTCCTACAGACAAATGGCTAAACTGTTTTTGCAAACAGTGAATACCCTGATCAGACGACGCGTTCTATCATCTCGATATATGACTTAAGTATTTTTTTTTTTTTTGTTTAAAGTGACATAAGACACCAAGTCACCATCGTCAAGTGTTGTTTTAAATGGACAGTCCTAACCCTGGTCCAATCATCAACCGTCCAGCCCCCGATCCGAGCAGTGTAGATACATTTCAGCCTGTCCAGTTCTGTCTCCCTTGTCAAATGAAATGTATCCATACTTTAACCCTTGAAGCAAGTGCTTAGTATATTCAGCAGACGGCATTTTCGTTTTTTTTTTCTTATTTTCCAGTGTAAATCAAGCTTGTCATTACATGTGAATCGTCTGCTGGGCAGACGATTCACATGAAATGTTCAACCTTATTTTACTGTAAAATACTAAAACAGATCGGCATCTCTACAATTTTCAGCAGTGCTTCGGGATCAAACTACTTTCTTGGCCGCAGCAGCAGCAGGTGCAAAGTGACACGAGAAAAATGGGCCAGACGGATAAAAGTGATTGTCACATGAAAATGAGTATAGGAAGACTCAGGCGGCCACCACCCCTAATCCAAAACTTACACGGGGCGATTAGAAATCACCGGAGGCTTTGGTCCAAATACGTCGCCGGCCTTACGCACTGGGGCTATCAGCTGTTGTTCGGATATGCCTTTTGATACTCGCGGCTGAAATATTAAAAAAAAAAAAACAAAAAAAAAAAAAACAGTCGCAGAGTTGGTCCTCGGAAGCAGAACTATTTAAGTGTGTAGATTTTGCAGTCTGTTCCTGCTGCTGCCAACACTAGTTTAGAGGGTATTTATTGTATTCGCAGTTGTAACAATTTTTGTTTGGTTACTCCAAACCACTCGACGGAAAATTGCGGATTGTAAAATTGGTTCGCGGATTGAAAATAATAATAATAATAATGTTTTTTTTTTTGTTTTTTTTTTGTTACCTGAGCCCTACTGGAGGTACAGTAAAATGGTCAATACTGGTAAAAACTTCTTATCTTACGGTCAAAAATGTCGCGCTGTGACTCGCTGTGTCTCTTTGAAAGGCAATAAAATTCTCGGCCGGATTAGTGTCTCGCTCAGCGTATCGCTACAATGTCTCGCTGAGAATACCTGTGCGTCTCGCCAGCTGTCTCGCTCGTCTCGGTGACAAGACGAAGCAACACCGTGACGGAAAAAATGGTCATGGTGACGACCGAGATCTATAGGAATGTCTCGCTGGCTGTACTGTACTTGTCTGGTTCTCAGTTCAGGGGTTACTTGTCTGAGTGATACAGGGCCATCTTGTGCCCTCTCATTTTAATTTTTGTACCTGTGTTGTATTTGAGGAATAATTATCTTAGATATTTTGCACATTTGATCAGTGTTGACATTTCATGTAAAGAAAAAATGGTTCTGCATTTTAACCCCTAAAGTGTTGAGCAAAGTTTGACAACATTCTATTTTTTTTGTCTTTTTTTATTTTACAGAGAAAATAAGTTTTGACATTTGATGTGAATCATCTGCTTGGCAGATATCAAGACTTACATTTTGTATTTTCTCTGAAAAAATGTCATCTGCTGCAGTTGTAATTGGTGCTTTAACAATTAAGTGGGCCGTATGAAGCAAAAAAGTCCCTTCGAACATGTGCAAAATGCACAGATTCAGGTCCTGCACATGTGCATACTATCATCCAGGCCTTTGCTCTCCATTCATACATTCTTTAATATCCAATAATTTTGTTTGCTGACAGTGAAGGCCCTAATTAGACTGTGTGGAATGCGCAGGTTGATCTGTGGCATCACTAGGCATTTGTCCGAAGATATGTTTACGCCTGACACGGCCCAAGTGTCAGTTCATTTAGGATTGAATCAAGTCTGCCATGGCCTCATACAGGGATCAAGCTACAGGGCGACTGGGGCGAAATAGTCGCCCTAGAGGGCGACAAAAACTTCGCCCTCCGTTTTTGCAACTTTTGAAAAAGCTAGTACTTGTGCAAAACGAACTTCTTGTTGGAGGAAATCCAGTGAAAAATGAGCAAACATGCAAAGGTAAAAATCTGTTGAAAAATGTTGTTAGATGTATCAGAAATGCCACTGAATGAAAGTCTGATGTGATTTAACAAGTTTTGGAGGAAAACTGTTCGCGTATTAAGTGACCAAAAGATCGTTTTCATCAATGTCATTAGTTTTCGTGGGTGTCCGTTTTTTCATAAATGAACAATTTACATGCTGAAAATTGGCCAGAAACAGCATTAAAAGTGCAAAAACTAAGTTTAGAAGTTGGCAGACACTTTAGTTTAACAAATTTATTATTATCATTATGTTTATAGCTTACTTACCAAGCCACAGACCTTGATGTTTTGACTGTATCTACTCAAAAGAATTGTCAATTTCCAAAGAGATATGAATGAACTTATGTGTCCAGATATAATGTATTTGCCCTACTCATGTCTGTGTTACTTTGCATCATTTAATTGGTTTAGAAGTAAGAATGAACAGGTCTACAGTAAAATTTGTTTCCTTCTTTGTTAATTACCAAGACAATATGGTAAAAATTCCCAAGACAATGCAATAAAGTGAGTCGAGAGTCCTAAATTGTCGAGCTTTCAGTAAGGCGATAGGTGAACCGAGTCTTGACTTCTCCATCATCCTATAAAACTTCTCCCTGTTTTGTCTGGAGGGAGAAGTCACTTCTCCCTAAATTTCTGAGCCAGCTTGAGCACTTACTTTCTTTTTTCAACACTTAGCACGCTATGAGCAGATTCAGCAGACAACAAACTCATGATATTTTTCTTCTTTTCCTAGAAAATAGGATCTGACATTTCATGCAAATTGTCTCCTAGGGACACAATTTGCATGAAGCGTCAGATCCTATTTTCTAGGAAAAGTAAGAAAAATATTTCAGAATGTCATCTGGTGGAATTATTACCCAATATGCAACATGTTTGACATAACTTTCTGGCAAAAGCATGTGCACAAATACTGGTTAACCACTTAGGGGATTAAGTCTGCCCAGGAAAAGAATAGTTAGGTAAACTAACGGCTCGACATAACCCAAATGGGTTGATTGGGCCATAAACCATCAACTTAGTCAAATCAATTTTTTCAACATAACATTGAAGCATAAAGAATCTCACCTTTTTTTTTCAGACACCACCCTGCATGTTCCAAGGGAATTGTAATGTTGACATTCGTACACGCCGTTTCTGTCCGCATTGCCGGCTGAAAAAATGTTTCTCAATGGGAATGAAGAAAGAAATGATTCTAGGTAAGATCATTTATGATGTATTTTGGGAAAAAGTAGCTTATGACATGTCAGTACAGATGCCCAGATAAAAGTAATATTAATATTGAGATTAACCCTTATCCTGCTGAATAAATTAATATGCCACACCCATTTCTAATTTTCAGCCAATCAGATTACTAGATCTGGATTACTGCTATAAATTCACATACTAAATGGCAAACAGTGCAGATCCAGATCAGTTGGCTTCTTCAGAAGCCAACTGATCCGGATCTACACTGTTTGCAAAGGCAAATATTCGGGTTCAGCAGGACCAGGTTAATATTTTCTTACTTCTCCATGAAATCAGATTTCAGAACCCGAGCACAGAGCCTGTGTTACATATGCTAGCAACAAAGGCTTAGATTAGCTCTTGTACCAGCGACCATTACTGACCTTGACCTGTTTTTCACGCTTGATTGAACAATGTTTAGTCTGTGCTTTATTGCACAGAGCCTTTCATTAATTATCAACCTTCCATCGTCTAGATATGGCTTAAAGGCACCGTATTCTTCAAAAATAGGACATTTTTTTATCCAAGAAACGTTTAATAAATTGATATATAGTATTAATACTATCATAAAATCTGGCATCTGACCGCCTGTAAATTTTCAGTAGGTCTCTCGTTTTTGAACTGGATCAAAAATGAAATGATATTTGATCGTATCTGAATTAATGTTGGCAATATTAATACAGAGATACAATAAAAAATCATTTTATTTCAAGGATGAGAGACTTACTGAAATTTACAGGCTGTCAGGTGCCACCTTTTATAATTGTGTTAATACTACATATCAATTTATTAAACCTTTTTTGGATATAAAAAGATGTGGAAAATATTTAAAAATGTTGATTTGATTACTGAAAATATTACCCAGCGTACTAATTGGTAATATTTTAGGAAAAAGAACGAAAACTCCATCTTATCTGGAATGTTGTAAACAACAAAGTCCCAGTGCACATGTACAGTCTGTCTCAAGATGTTGTCAGACATAGTTCTAGATAAGTAAGATGTAATAGTAATTTTCTTAACTCTCCATGAAAAGGTATGTTGTGGGTACTCATCAGAAGTGCCTCACTGAGGCACTTCTGATGAGTACCCACAACATACCTTTTCATGGAGAAATAAAAAAAGCATCTGTCGGGATACACCTTTTATCCAGAGCCGTGAATTTGCCGCTATATAAGGTAGAATAAATGGTGATCTGCAAGGCAGCCCATGCTATGAAGCTGTGAAAGAGGCATTTCTTGATATAACTGAATAAGACAAAACACATGATCATCACCATCACCACAAACTTTTAAAGATAGTGGTCAAATTTGTTTCCAAAGCAAGCCCCATTCTCCTCATTGACCTTGAGGTCAAGGTCAGAATCAAAGACTTTTATAATTGACCTTGACCTAAAGGTGGACTTAGATAATTTTTCGCCTTCAAAGTTTTACATATAAGTAACTGTTTTAAAGAACACCAACTCCAGATTGGATTATTGTTAGATGTTGGTAAAATGTTTGATTTAGTTCAAACCACTCTTCTCCTTTAGTACTAACTCCACCCTTCACAATGACTTTAGGTCAAATTTGCAGGCTTTGAATTGATTCATGTTCAGTATATAAAAGTTTGGTGCTCAAGTATTTTAAAACTCTATGTGTCTGAATGGCTATATAGATTTAGTTGATACCGGGACTGATTTTAGATATGAGTCCATTTATTTATTCATTGCAAGCCCACCGTGCTCACTGACCTTGGCAGCCGGGTCACAGACTTATGAACAGAAAATATTATACAATGGGGATGCAAAAGTAGTTAAGGTCACCTACCTTGTGCACCACAGGTCTTGTATTTTTTTTTAACCTTTAAAGTGCCAAGTAAATCTCTAGTAGATTCTGCCACAACGTGTATGCGAGAAAAGAGTCTGCTCTAAAACAGTCTCAACAAAAACACAACTACACAGAAAGGAAATTCATAGTAGTGGAGACCGTCAACAAGAAATACAAACCTGGGAATTTTAAACCGGATCCCTGGACACCACTGCCAGAAGCTAGACCCAAAAATGGAAGAACATACAAAGTAAACATACCAGTACTCAAACGAACGCAGGGAAACTCTACCGAGATGGACTATCTATCTATCTATCTATCTACTAGCCAAACACTTGGGAATAGACAAAGGGCAAGAACTG
This sequence comes from Anodontia alba, assembly GCA_964016985.1. Taxonomy (NCBI): domain Eukaryota; kingdom Metazoa; phylum Mollusca; class Bivalvia; order Lucinida; family Lucinidae; genus Anodontia; species Anodontia alba. The sequence goes on from OZ024821.1 coordinate 31,519,442, forward strand.
TTGGAGACCACTAACGGTCAGTGACATAGATAAACATTCAACACAAAAGTCACTCTGGACATGCTATCCGAAGATCTAGAACTCTCTGTATCCGAGACGTCGATTACCTCTATAGAGACCGTCAGCCAAGATGAGATCCAGTGCAGCACTACAGTTACTGATGTCAGAGTGTACAATGCCGTCAAAGGACTCTATCTATAAACTCTAGACTTGTTTTATTACTTCAATATTTGTTCATACTGTACTAATTTGTCTCCGTCTTATCTTCTATTAATAACACTATTCCTTTGCGTTACATAATTATTTTTATCACAGTAAGATCACATGATCATAGACGACTGTTACTTCAGGGAAAAATTTTTGATATCATACCATCTTGAAAAAGATATTTAATATACCAAAACACATTGATCATAATAAACAAAAAGTTAAAGGTACCGTTGTTGGTTGTTTGTTCTATTGTTTGCCCCCTTTCTTGATTTATCTTGTAGATTCTGTTTACATGACAGCACTGCCCCGGGCTTCTGTTCTTGACACTGGTCATAAGTTACGTTTTTTTCTTTGTGTGCAATTTCAGGAGAAAGGGCTCTTCAAGCATATGAAATTGTTACTTAAAACGCTTTATTTTCAGATATCACAATGTTTTTTGGCCATAATTTCTATTTTTTTTCTATCAAAACATATGTTTTGGATATTTATTAGAATCCCCTCACTGAGGCTGTTGTAATGAGTACCTAAAACATATATTTTGGTGCCACTTAACCCTTCTCTTGCTAAGCACGACATGCCCTGTTTTAGCAAACAGTGTAGATCCAGATCAGTTGGCTTCTGCCAACTGATTTGGATCTGCACTGTTTGTCATTAAATATGCGAATTCCTATCAAAAACCTGGATCAAGTAATGTGATTGGCTGGAAATTAGAAGTGGGCGTGGCATCTTAATTTATTCAGCATGACAAGGGTTAAGGTATCTGAATTCTTCTTTATCAGGTGCTTGGTTCAAAAAACCAGGGGCCAGATTTGCCGGTCTGATTAGAGTCTGTGCTATTTTCTGAGTCATACATAACTCTTGATATGAGGGTATCTGTATAATATTTTATTTTTCTTATTTCTCCATGAAAACATATGTTGTGGGTACTCATTAGAAGTGTCCCATTGAGGTGCTTCTAATGAGTACCCACAACATATGTATTCATAGACTTGGACCCAATATACACTGGACTAGTAACTACGGTATTGGTATTGTAATCATTGGAAATATGTTGTATTGGCTGAGTTTTCATAATTTTGTATGGTGAAGTTTAAATGCGCATATTTCAGTTATTTCTCCAAATATCCGAGATTTGTTTTCAAAAAGCAATAGTTCAATATATTACTTTAGACTGCAGCTTTATATTTAAGGAAAATCAGTTTTTGTGAACATCAACAAGAAACCTAGGTACCCATTTTAGCTATTTTTGGCTCTTTTAACAGAAAATCATCAGAAATTCCAGGGGTCATCCTAGAGGGCCATTTGTGAGAAAATGTCTCCCTAAGCTGGCTGACTTCTCCCTGTCTTGAGCTGAGGGAGAAGTGAAAAGGTAAAGAATGTATAGTTTCTGGCAAAAGAATGTGCACAATACTGGTTAACCGCTTACAGGACTAAGCCTGCCCAGTAAACGTGTGGTTAGGTAAATTGACCGCACTCGACACGACCCCATTGGGTTGATTGGGCTATAAAATCTCAACACAAACAAAAAATAGAATGTATAGGGAAATTCAAAATTTGGACCAAAACGTCTTCCTGAAATATTGAAATTGTCGCAAAACTTCTCTGAAAGCTCTAGGATGACCCCTGAAATTCACACAAAATGATAGTATTACTTCAAGTTTATCAATTGTGACTTAACATTTTCAACCAAACCTATTAAAAACAATTTATTACAACTTTAGTTATGATCCAAAATCATTTTTAATGACCATAGTGCTGTTAAATAGGGCTAAAATCAAGCCAAGACAACGTATTTTGGCAGTTCGGTTAGTGACAAGTCTAGGTATTATAAGGTCCGAGTCAAAAAAAAAATATATATACAGTGTAGCTCCAATATATCGCGGTCCTCGGGGTCCAGAGTCCGCTGTCGTGATATAAACGGAGCGCGATATAAGTCCCGACATGTACCATACATGTATAACGGCGTGCATAACATAACACTCGCTCGGTTTGTCGCTGTGGTAGTTTGCTGAGACATCACGGATAAATGGCATTCATTTATGTTGTCACCATATTTCCTAATTAAAATTGGATTAGAATTGCTCAATGGAATAATTTACAATGGTGCGCTATGTCTAACAAGTAATTCCAATCGAAACCAGCTGATAAACTACGTTTGAAAACAAATCATCGGATTGACAATTTAGGACACCATTTTGTATACTCTGGACGTCTGGTCCCCTGGAACGGCAAAGGAAGTTACTCAATTGTGCTAAGATAACTTGAGTTGCTTCCCTTCGCTTATATTGCGGGCGCAAAAAAAAAAAAAAACAAAAAAAACTGTCGTTTATCAAAGTTAATTTTTTTTTTATTTATTTTTTTATTGTTAGTTTTTGTTGTTTTTTTTTTTTTTTTTTTTTGATGCAGTTGTTTTCTTCTGAAATATTTATATCTACAGAAGTGTAAAATAAGCAGACTACGATCTGTGTATGTTGGACAGAAAAATCGTAAGACTACTGTCTTGTAAAATTTGCTGGTGTTGAAAAGGAGGTGGACCGTTTTCCCCTGCTGAGCAAAATTAGTTTGTGGGCATCATTGACTGATTGAGCATTGAGTAGATCTATGTACTAAATGATGATAATGATTAAGACAATTATGGCGATTATTGTTTGCCAATTATAATCAATGTGTGCGCTGATTGACACTAAGAGTGGATTGTTTGTCATATAATACCTGACGCGACATAGCGTCGGGATAGGCGCGAAAAATCAATTACCGGAGGCGGAACGCGTTTTTTTTTTTTTTTTTTTTTTTCTGAAGTTAAATAGAACAACAAACATTTTATGTTGTTAAAATTTTTTTTTTTTTTTTTTTTTTGTTTTGCTTATGGAAAATTTGGGAGCCATGGCCTATTCGTGATATACTGGATTTCGCAAAATAACGGACCGCGATGTATTGGAGCTACACTGTATATATATTTATCAGTACTCTTCAGTTGAAAAAAAGTGCCATATCTGGAACAATGAGTCATGGAATATTGTAGACCCTGTAGATGGATGAAACGTGCTAATCTGGACCGCCTCTGTGTGTGAATGCTTGAAAACCCTTTTATACTTGGTTTAATCATTTAACCCAGGTCCTGCTGAACCGATATGCCCTGCCTTCGTAAACAGTGTAGATCCAGTTCATTTGGCTTCTTCAGAAGCCAACTGATCTGGATCTGCACTATTTGTCATTCAGTATTTAAATTTATATCAAAAACTTGGATCAAGTAATCTGATTGGCTGACAGTTATAAGTGGGCGTGGCATCTTAATTTATTCAGCATGATATGGGTAAGTCTGCATTTTCATAAATGAAATTTCACATGTTGGTCAGGGCCTCCCTTGTTTGTGTATGTTTGGAGACTTTGTACTTGACATGGTCACAGCTCTAGTTAAGAGGGATAGGCAAGAAATACCTGTCTTATTTCTCCATGAAAACAGATAAGACAATTCCACAACATATAATTGATAGGACCAGAAAAAAAAAAAAAAAATTCCCTGTGTTTCAGATGACCCTTGAAAAAAAGGGTTGATAGGTGGGAAAAACATCTTTTTTGTTGGTTTTATATAAATGTAATATCAAAGAATTCTACCCTTCCATGATGTTTGGTGGTATTGCAGCCAAATATTTCGCATGGAAATTGTGATGGAAAATAATCCAAGCTAAATGGGGACATTTCTTCAAATTAATTGACCAGCATTTTTAGCATTTTTAGCCTCTCTCTGGCTCTCATTGAAATCGTCTGAAAGATATGGACAGTCACACTATTTATTCAGATTTAACAAAACGGCTTGGATTGAAGCGAATGGCACAGAATAAGCAAAAATCGTAAAAATAAGTTTTACTATGGGCGGCCAATTGCATAATAGGCAAAAATTGTAAAAAAAATTTATGACAGGCGGCAATTGGGTTGGGTCTGTCAGGTCACCCGAAACACATTTTTTCCTGGCCTAGGGTTATCCATATAATATTATTCTTTTGTCTCCATGAAAACATATGTTGTGGGTACTCATTAGAAGTGCATTAGCAGTTGTCAGTTTCTGGCGAAAGAATGTGCACAATACTGGTTAACCGCTTAGAGGACTAAGTCTGCCCAGTAAACATGTGGTTAGGTAAACTGACCGCGCTTGACATGACCACATTGGGTTGACTGGGCCGTAAAACCCCAACACAAACAAATGTTTTTGTGGAGAAATAAGAAAAACTGTCAACATTTTTGGATGTGAAAAAAAAAAAGAGCAACCTATTTAGAGCTGTGTATGGTGAACTTCAAAGATGACACTGCAGTTCCATTGCTCCAGATAAGGCACATTTTTACAGTGAAAACGTATAGCTTTTTTTATGGTAAATGTCCTAAAATTGGAACACTTTATTCCATTCTTTTTTGGCCTAAATTTTGCTTTTTGTGCAGTTGTTTCTTAAAATTATTAGTGGAATGGCTAACAGTGTAGACCCTGATCAGACTGATCTGGGTCTACACTGTTTGCACATGCAATATTGTCAAACACTTTGGTCCTGCCCAGTAAACGTGTGGTTAGGTAAACTGACCGCGCTCGACATGACCCCACTGGGTTGAGTGGGCCGTAAAACCTCAACACAAACAAACAAACAAACACTTTGGTGTACAAAATTTTAGGACATTTACCGTTTCTCCACAGAAACATGTGGGTAATCATTAGAAGCATCTGAAGCCTCTAGAAGAACACATTTTTAATACTCATAAGGAGTTCCCACAACATATATGTACATGTATGTTTTCATGGAGAAATAAGAAAATTATAAATCTAAATGCCCCTGCCTCCAGGCATCTGGAGCTATGACTTGATTTGTTTGTTTATGTTAAGGGAGCTGGATACTTTGAGTGGATTTGCCACAAATTTTACAAGGGTGACCTTCTGAAGAGGGTTTCCTCTAAAAGGAAAGACTTTGCTCTCAAGGAGAGTTGGTCTTAAAGGCTCCATATTCCTCAAAAATAGACATTTTATTATCCAAGAAAGATTTAAAAAATTGATATGTGGTATTAGTACAACCATAAAATGTGGCACCTGACAGCCTGTAAAATTTCAGTTAGTCTCTTGTTCTTGAAATGAAATGATTTTAATCATATCTCTGAATTAATGTTGCCAACATTAAATCAGAGATACAAAAAAAGATCATTTCTTTTTGATCCAGTTCAAAAATGAGAGACTGACTGAAATTTTACAGGCTGTCATATGATCAAATGCCACATTTTATGATCGTATTAATACTATGTAAAAATTTATTAAACGTTTCTTGGATAAAAAATGTCTATTTTTGAGGAATATGGAGCCTTTAAGGGGAGCAAATTCTTTACTTTGAGATAAGACTTCTTTTCAAAGGGAGACAAAAACCATTTTGATAAATTACCCTCCCCTGAATGTGTAGCCATTTCCCATAATACATGTATTATCATCATAGCTCCAGATAAGGTTGTTTTTTTTTTTCAACAGAAAAGTACTACTATTTTTCTTATTTCTCCACGAAAACATATGCTGTGGGTACTCGCTAGAAGCACCTCATCGAGGTGCTTCAAACGAGTACCCACAGCATATGTTTATGTGGAGGAATAAGAAAAATATAATGTGGACACCCAAGCTAATTTGGAGCTACGATAATCATTCCGTCATAGCTTCACACAGGTCATCATTATGATGAATTCAAACATCAGAGACCCATGCAAGCTTGTGTGTTGGCATAGCTCTGGATCAGTCCCATAGCAACAGATAAGGCACTTTTTTCATCCAAAAACTGCTGATATCTTTCTTATTTCTAAATAAAAACTAATGAGTACCCACAACATATGTTTTCGTTGAGAAATAAGAAAAATATTATGTGGATACCCCCTCTTATCTGTAGCTATGGTCCTTTTTTTTTTTTCAAACCAAAAGTAACAATATTTTTCTTATTTCTTTACAAAAAAGTCTACTGTGGGTACTCAACAGAAGTTCCTTATGTAGGGCTTTTAATGGGTACCCAGTTGTTTGTGGAGCAATAAGAAAAATATTACATGTATGTGGATACCTGCTTTTATCTGGGGCTATGACAATGTTGGTCTGCTTTATGGCTCACCTGAGCACAAAGTGCTCATGGTGAGCTATTGTGGTCAGTTAATGTCCGTCTTGTGTCGTCCGTCATGCGGCGTCAACAATGGCTTTAAAAGCCTACTCCTCCTATACCCTGGGCCAATTGACTCGATACTTGGTAGGAAGCATCGGGGTGACTTGTAGATCAAAAATAGCTAAAATCATTCTGATCGGAAATCCAAGATGGTGGCCATCTTGAAAATCTATTTTTCGCTTCTTCTCCTGAGCCGAAAGGCCAATTGACTCCAAACTTGGTAGGAAGCATCAGGGTGACGTAGATTAAAAATAGCTAAAAATGTGCTGATCGAAAATCCAAGGTGGCCGCCGCCATGGCGGCCATCTTGAAAATCTTTTTTTCGCTTCTACTCCTAAACCCAAAAGCCAATTAACTTGAAACTTAGTAGGAAGCATCAGAGTGACTTGTAGATCAAAAATAGCTAAAATCGTTCCGATCGGAAATCCAAGATGGCCGCAGTGGCCGCCATCTTGAAAATCTATTTTTTGCGTCTTCTCCTGAAACTAAAGGCCAATTGATTCGAACCTCGGTAGGAAGCAATGGGTTGACTTGTAGATCAAAAATAGCTAAAATCGTGCCGATCATAAATCCAAGATGGCCGCCATCTTGAAAATCTATTTTTCGCTTCTACTCCTGAGCTGAAAGGCCAATTGACTCCAAACTTGGTACGAAGCATCAAGGTGACTTGTAGATCAAAAATAGCTGAAATAATGCTGATCAGAAATACAAGATGGTTGTCATGGTGGCCATGGCCATCTTGAAAAACCTTTTTTTCGCTTCTTCTCCTAAACCCAAAAGCCAATTGACTTGAAACTTGGTAGGAAGCATCTGGGTGACTTATAGATCAAAAATGGCTAAAATTGTTCTGATTGGAAATCAAAGATGGCCACCATGGCAGCCATTTTGAAAATCTGTTTTTCACTTCTTCTTCTTAACCCAAAAGCTTATTGACTTTAAACTAGGTAGGAAGCATCGGGGTGAGATGTCGGCCATCTTGAAAATCTGTTTTTTCCCTTCTTCTTCTGAACTAAAAGGCCAGTTGACTTGAAACTTGGTAGGAAGCATTGGGGTGACTTGTAGATCAAAAATAGCTCAAATCGTTGCGATAGGAAATCCCAAATTGCGGCCATGGCTGCCATCTTAAAAATCTGTTTTGAACTTTTTCTCTTGAACTGAAAGGGCAATTGACTCAAAGTTTGTTGGAAGTATCGAGGTGACTTGTAGATCAACAGTAGCTAAAATCATTGTGATTGGAAAGCCAAATGGCTACCATCTTGTTTATGTTTATTATATTTCTCTGCCACTGTGCTGTTTACATGTATAAAATCATGATTCTTCAGAAACCACTTAGCCAATTGCCACCAAATTTCACATTGATCCTACTGTTGAAATGTGATTGAGAGTTTGTTCAAATGATCACGCTTCAGTGACTGTCATGCCATATATATTCTTCTTCAAAATTAAGAAATGCTTAAATATTGATCTGTTCATTAGTTGCGATGACAGGATTGGAAAAATGTTGCATAACATCTGCATATCTGCAGTGGCTATGTCACTCAGGTGAGCTACCTGTGGCCCGTGGGCCTCTTGTTTATAGCTTTTGATGAAAGACATATTCTTATATTTTGGTTTTATGTCTCTGTCACAGGCAGTTAGTACTTGTTGTCATATAAAGTATGCTGTAGAGGTACATAGCTCAGTATAAGAGGGGGTATCCACCAAATATTTTTTCTTATTTCTTGTGGGTACTCACTAGAAGCACCTCAGTGCTTTAAATGAGTTCCACAACCTGTTTTTGCCAAGAAATTTTTTTAGAAAAATATTGGTTGTTTTGGGCTGAAAAAAAAGGCACCTTATCTGGAGCTATGGATGTATATAGTTATTATAAGTAGTAGTGGTTATGGTACCCAAACCGTAATCTAAAAAATTCATCCGTAAACGAATGACGAATCAGAATGTTCAAGAAGTATGCAGTAGGGGTATATAGTTTTTGCCAGTCCATCCATATATATATATAACAGGTAACCATTGATTCAAAGTTTTGCATTGATATGTGGTTAGTTTTACTACTCAGGTCAGTTGACATCATTTTACTCCTGGTGCTGTTGCAGACCAAAGGTTAAGGTTATATGCTTAGAAATTTTGTAAAAATCTGCATAAAGGTTTCGCTTTATTTATTGTCTTTGCATACATTTCTGAAAAGCTTCATATGAAGCTTAGGATGTGTGGTTGTATAGTATTACTGCTGCTATTGACCAAAGGTCAAGGTCAAACTGCTATTGACCAAAGGTCAAGGGCACTGGTATTGACCAAAGGTCATGGTCAAACTGCTTTTGACCAAAGGTGCAAATTTTATACTCCCCGGGATTAGGAAGTATGCAGAATGGAGAAAAGAGGTTTTGTCTCTCCATCTCACCTTCCATTTGTTTGTCTGCCTGTCATGTCTAATCCTATTTCCTGGGAAAAATAATAAAAATATTTCAAAATTTGTTTGCTGAGATTTTTAATTCAACATGCTAAGCATTAAACTAACGGATGAATACAGATCAGTTGACAGCACGTTGCACCTAACATGGCATGCGTTTTTTGCCTTACTTGGACTCAGAAAGTCATTTTATTACATTAGTCTATATTTTATGGTAAAATGGCTTTGTCATTTTTATCCCCCGACCAAGTAGGTTGGGATGATATAGTGATCAGCATGGCGTCTGTTCATAGACACATCCTTGTGCAAGTCCATAACTTTGATACCCTTAGAGATAATTTGATAATATTTATTAGGTATGAAGAGGAGGACCAGATGGCGTGTTGCCTGTAAGAGAGACAACACTCACTTTCTTTGTTATCTCCCCTGATGACGAAATCTTGTGCAAGCCATAACTCTCATACTGTTTGAGATAACTTGACAATTTTTGGTAGGGACATATATCAGGTCAAGTAGGAGTGTCGCCTGCAAGAAGGACAACCTTTGCTCTGTTGATTTTTTTTACCCCAATAAACATACAGCAAATATCTTTACCTTTACAAGGCATTTTTTTGCTATTATTTGTGAATATGTACTTTCACAAATGCAAAGTATTTGCAAATATTGTGTAGCCTGTACTAATAATAGCATTAAAAGTCACTAATAGATGATTTTTGACAAAAGTAAAAAAAAAAAATGAAAAAGTAAAAGAACATGCAAAAATAAAATCATTTACAGTACACCCATTATTGTTTTCACTTATTATTTTGCTCACTTTTCATACTATCTGTACTATCTGTGCATCTTTTTACTTTACGCTGTTTCAATATTTCCATTATATTATATTGAAATAAACACCAAATTTAGAAATGGCGGTTTGGTCAGGGGATTTGCCATCTCTTCTGAAGGCTGTTTTTGTTTTTGCTTCAGTCCTATCAGCTCCATTTCTGATTAAATATATGATCTACAATCAACTACCTGGCATACACTTCTTCCCTAACATGGAGGAAAACTCTGTAATATCATTTTATAACCCTGACTTATATGTCACAGTCTAATAACCGTCAATTTTTGCATTAGCCCCAGCATTTATGTCCATTTCTGATTTCTAACATGTGACCTACAATCATCCAAACCAGGGCCCAGTTGTTCAAAACTAACAATGTCGTTAGTTAATATATTGTTAAAACTTCGATAATTAAATATGGCATGTATGCTAATATTTTTGCTGAAAAAAACGTGAGTAGCTTTTGCATTTTTGTGGCTAATATAACTACTGGAGAGATAAACAGCACTTAACAGCTCATTTCTGCTGCTTACCAGATTTGAAGATCACAGATGTAGAAATTTCCCCTTAGCCTAGTTGGTAGCACATGACAAGGGTATACTCTAGTCCCTACCAACAAGCTGTAGTTAGAATTGATGCAGTGAAGTAGTCCTAATGAGTTCTACATCGTATGTTGGAGAATTAATCAATTTTGGACTGAATAAACTCCACAACTATATATTGGAAGAGTCCAATTTCAGTTTTAGGTATGTCAGATTAAGTGATTAAATATTCCTAGAAAAAATGGCTAAACTATTTGCAAACAGTGGAGACCCTTAGCAGATGTTGCAAAATGTAGCACTGATCAGAGTCTGCGCTGTTTGCCTGTTAGGATCGCCAGTCTAAAATTGGTTTTTATTGGATGGGTTTTTTCAAAAAATCCGTCTTTTAAAATAGCGATGCCGGGCGGTCGGGCGTCATCCCAGGTTAACCTTTTGGTTAACCTTTTTTCATAGTTATATGTTACATTTATTATTCAGTGGATTGCTTTCATATTTGGTAGGGATAAAGAAGAGGACCAGTAGGTGTTTCACGTGCAATAGAGACAAAGCTCACTGTCTGTGTTATTTGAAAAACCCATCCTTAATGCCATTAGGCGTTTTTCTTGTTGTTTATTTATTTATTTTTTTTTTAAAGTATCTTACTTATAGATATGGACTTTGCTGTTTACGCACAAATTATTTGAAGCCACAACTATTTTTTCCTGTGCAGTCGGCAGGGGTCATCCTAGAGCTTTCAGAGAGGGAGAAATTTTGCGACAATTTCAGGATTTCAGGGAGAAGTTTTGGTCCAAATTTTGGACTACCCTATACATTCTATACATTTTCACCTCTCTCAGCTCAAGATAGGGAGAAGTCAGCCAGCTTAGGGAGACTTTTTCTCCCAAATCGCCCTCTAGGATGACCCCTGGTCGGAGTTGTAGTGTTTACAAGAAACTACTGATTTTTCTTGTGGAATTAGAATTGCCCCAACTGAGATGATATTAATGAGTACTTACAACTTAAATTTTTGTGGAGACAGTAGGGGAAAAGTGTCTTAGATGGAATTAATATGATACTAATAAGTACCCACAACTTATCTTTTTTGCAGAGAAAGTAGGGCAAATGTGTCTTAGATAGAACTCTGTCACAGCTGTTGGGACTTGCTATTCATGTGTACATCACAATTGCTTTATAATACTGTTGCTGGGTTCCAAAGCAAAAACAGCGTTAGCTAAACAGCTGTGTTGTATCCAAACTAAAAGCACTGATTATATGATAAAATGACCATAAAAGGTCATTTTTCTCTATAATCTGTACATTTTTTGTTTGGCTGTGTTTGTAGATTATATATATATAGATGAATATAAGTGGTCATTTTTCTGCATAATCTACTCATTTCTGTTTGGATACAGCACATATGGATTCCACCTTTAAACCATCTTAACCCTTGTCCTGCTGAATAAATTAAGATGCCACTCCCACTTCTAATTTTCAGCCATTCAGATTACTTGATCCAGATTGTTGATACAAATTCAAATACTGAATGGCAAACAGTGCAGATCCAGATCAGTTGGCTTCTTCAGAAGCCAACTGATCTGGATCTACACTGTTTGCAAAGGCAGGGTATATCTGGGTTCAGCAGGACAAGGGTTAATGTGAAACCGTCTTATACAGAGGTTCCCATGTACTATACTGTTTAGCCGGCCTGGTTGGCTCAGTAAGTTGCGCGTCTGACTGGAGACCAGGAGGTCGCGGGTTCGACCCCCACCGAGGTCGGCAACATTCTTTCGTGGAGATTGATCGTGAAATATTTTCTATGGTCATTCTCTCCCTTCCGCTGATTCAAGAAGGGCAGATGTCAGTTTCTGGCGAAAGAATGTGCACAATACTGGTTAACCACTTAGAGGACTAAGCCTGCCCAGAAATCTGTGGTTAGGTAAACTGACCGCGCTCAACATGACCCCATTGGGTTGACTGGGCCGTAAAACCTCAACACAAACAAACAAACAAACTATACTGTTTATTTTACTGTTCATTTATTGATTTCCTCTGAAGATTTCAAAAAAAAAAAGGTGATAAATGTGATGATAATTTAGCATGATTTACTGTAAATGTCCTAAAATTGTCAATTACCCTTTTAAGGGTTCTCCCGACTGCAATGGGTTAAAGGAGTACCTACAAGATAGGTGATGTTTTGCTGCAGAACTTAGGAAGAATTAGCGTATTGAGACTAAATACCACACATATCCCTACAAACCATAGCACTTTGTTCAAATGAAGGGTGGCTGAGTGGTTAGCACTTTCGCCGTTGGATCATGAGGTTCAGGTTGAATCCCACTGGAGGCGGAATTCATCTCATGACTGTATGGCGCTTCTTTGCACAGAGCCGTTCATTATCACCTTTCCATCATCTCCATACAACTTAAATACTGTAATAACCCTAAGTATTGGGACAGATAGGCCTTTGCAAATAGTGTAGACCCAGATCAGATGCCGCACAATGCGGCATCTGATCAGGGTCAGCACTGTTTGCCATACATACAGCAATATTTTAGACACATCAAGAGGTATTCTAATGCACTAGCCTATGTAACGCGACGTCTGATTGGATAAAGTCAAAAATTTGAGATGGTATATTCTGCGATATACTGTCGCAAATCTGACGTCATCATGTAACGTCGCTTCTCATTGGCTGGCATTTGGTTTTACGCAGCTCACAGCACTTGTCGCTTTGTGCAAACAGTACATTTTTTCAATAGAAACAATGAATAAATGCATTAGAATGGGGATAACTGCATCAAATTTGTCATTTGGGGAGGTATATCGGCGGTTTTACGGTCACAAATTACGTTTTACGGCTCCGCTGACGCGTCGCCGTAAAACGAAATTTCCGACCGTAAAACCGCCGATTTACCTCCCCAAATGCCATATTTGAAAGCAGTTATCCCCTAAGTAGAATGAACTATTTCAAATTTTAGAACAAGTATGGTACGTAGATAAGGTGTCCCAACACTGAGGGTAAATAGGTAATGTTGAAAAGGGTGCACCAAATCATCATCATCAACTGAAAAGCTGTCATTTTCTTATTTCTTCATGAAAACATTATGCTGTGGTACTTGTTAGAAGTGCCTCAGTGAAGACCTTCAATATGTTTTTGTGGACCATTAACCCTAGTCCTTACAGTCGCAATATGACTGAAAGAGGTTGAAAGCGATGTTAAGCTCAAATCAAACAAACAAAAATCTTAGTCCTGTTGAACCCGGATATGTCTTGCCTTTGCAAACAGTGTAGAGCCAGATCAGTTGGCTTCTAAGAAGCCAACTGATCTGGATCTGCACTGTTTGCCATTCAGTATGTGAATTTATATCAATAATCGGGATCAAATAATCTGATTGGCTGAAAATTTGGAAAGGGTGTGGCATCTTAATTTATTCAGCAGGACAAGGGTTAAGAAAATTGTTGACTGGACTGGACACTCCTCTTATCTGGAGCTATGAAAATTAATGTTATGACATACTAATGTCTGAACAGAACCTGAGATATCCATGGAAGTATTTGCTGACTTATCTTGGAAAATATGCCAGCCTCTGTGGCTCAGTTGGATGCAGGTCTGACTGGTGATCAGGAGGTTGCTGGTTTGACCCCAGCCGGGTCGGCAACATTCTTTCATTGAGAATGATCATGAAATATTTTCTACTGTCATTCTCTCCCTTCTGCTGATTCAAGAAGGGCAGATGTCAGTTTCTGGCAAAAGAATGTGCACAATACTAGTTAACCGCTTAGGGGACTAAGCCTGCCCAGTAAATTAGGTAAATTGACCGCGCTCAACATGACCCCATTGGGTTGACTGGGCCGTAAAGCCTCAACACAAACAAACAAAATCTTGGAAAATGTCACAACAGTATTTAAATTGCACCATCATGTATAAAACATTCTTTCTTCAAAAAGTCTGGTTGTTCTTTACATTTGAATGTGAGTTACAGTTAGGTAACTTGGTCTGTAGACCATCAGAACATCTGTTGTGAGGACTCTTGGTTTGAATCCTGGTTTAATTTTATTTTTCTCACCAGTAACATTTGGTGGCTCAGTGTGTGTTCATGGCTGGATGGCTGGCATGCCTTGTTTGTTCAGCGTGATATGAAGGAAAATTGGGGAACAGTCTAATAAGCAGGGGAATCCACGTGACCAAATGAGTAAGTACAGGGAGTTTGTTACTATTTTTAGCTTCGTTTCAGGTAGGATTTTTTAGAATATCTCTATTCATATCAAATGGACTTTGTTCAAATAAAGCGCAGAGTACGCAGAAAATCAAGCTCTTTCTGGTGGTGTACGCGCTATTCTGCGATCTGGTCTAATTCTCGAGAACATTCAAAGAATGTTTTTGCTGTCGAGTCTGGGTCACTGGGACAATGTACATGAATTTTGACGAAAAACATTCCCTGAATGTTCTTGAGAATCAGACCAGATTGCAGAATAGCACTGACACCACCAGAAAGAGCTTGATTTTCCGCGTACTCTGCGCTTTATTTGAAAAAAATTTCATCAGGTATAAATCAAGATACTCTAAAATATCCTACCTGAAGCGGAGCTAAAAATAGTAACAAACTCTGCACCTAGTTTTGGTTACGTGGATTCCCCACTGTGAGCAGGGAGAAATGTGACAGTGATAGCTCAGTGATTGCCTGATAGCTCAGGAGAGCATCAGAATATTAATCTGAAGGTCCTTGGTTCAAGCCCCGTTACGGCTGACTATGTATATTATACATGTATATTATAATGAATAGTCAAGTTGTAGTTTATCCTTAATTTTACCAATTAAAAATGATATTATATCAAACAAAATACACTATTTACAGCTCAAAGAGCCAGCTTCGGTGGCTCAGTTGGATGCGTGTTCGACTGACGATCAGGTCGCAGGTTTGATCCCGCCGATCCAGCATCATTCTTTCATGGCAGTTGATCATGAAATATTTTCTACAGTCATTCTCTCCCTTTCACAGATTCAAGAAGGGCATTTGTCATTTTCTGGTGAAAGAATGTGCACAAGTACTGGTTAACTGCTTAGAGGACTAAGCCTGCCAAGGAAAAAATGTGGTTAAGTAAACTGACCACGCTCAACATGACCCTAATGGGTTGACTGGACCTTAAAACCTCAACACAAATAAATAAAGAGTTCAAAGTGGCACATTGGCACTCTTTGATAGATACTTGATCAGTCCTTGTCATTTGGTCACCTGAAGGTAAACTCACTTTCAATTGATTAAAAAAAAATATATTGGGCAGGACATAGAGGTCAGTGACTTGCTTTGATAGACTTATCACTGGTGGGTTGATGATCTAAGGGTTATTGGTTATTGATGTGTGCGAAGCATGAAAGTGATTGTTTTATGTTGCCCAACAACAGTAAGTGGTTTCTCTGAACATGTAAAAAATTAAGATCTTGTTTTGGTATTACCAGAGTAAAAATGAAGAAAATTGTTAACCTATAAAAATGCAAGAAGTTGGTAACATAATTATATTGATAGAAATTGATTGTATATAAAATCAAAACCTGTAGTAAGCAACTACAGTCGAACCTCAATAGCTCGAACACAGATGGCTTGTTTACCATGGCTAATTCGAACTAGTTTTTGAGTCCTTATGAAATTCTTCTGATAGCTCAAGAAAACAAAATTTAAAGGAAATTTTCTTATTTCATCATGAAATTGTATGTTTTGTGTATTCATTAGAATTGCCTCATTGAGGCAATTCTAATGAGTACACTCAACATACAGTTATTGTGTAGAAGATCGATAGATTTCCCATAATTAGCGATATTTGCTTCCTGACCTGGCGCCATGATTAACCTTCATTGGTTCGAACTACCCATGGCTTGAACAATTTTCCATGGTCCCAAAGGTGTTCAAGCCATTGAAGTTTGACTGTACTGTAAACTGAATTAAAGAACTGGTGCATAGGTAATTCTGACAAGAGGTTTTATACTAAATCATGATAAAACTGTCTTATCATAACTGCCATTATTGTCATAAGCAGTGTCATTATTGAGTGCATAGATCTACTCAATGGTCAATCAGTCAGTGATGCCCACAAACTAGTTCTGCTCAATGGGTGAGAACAGTCCATTTCAGGACCAGCAAATTTTTACAAGACAGTAGCCTTATGATGTTTCTGTCCCACATACCCAGTTCTTAGTCTGCTCATTTAAAATGTCACTAGCATATAATAAATTTAAAAGAAAACAACATCAAAAAAAAAAAAAAAAAAAAAAAAAAAAATATATATATAAAAAGGGGGAGGGAGTATATATACTAAAGTATATATACTCCCTCCCCCTTTTTATTTCTCATGGAAAACCTCTATTGCGGGTATTCATTAGAAGTGCCTCAGTGAGGCTCTTTTAATGAGTACCCACAACAGAGGTTTTGATTGAGAAATAAGAAAAAAATATTAATACTGTAGGATAGAGAAAAGTGCCTTATCTGGAGATTTCCAGATTTATAGAATATACATATATATTTTTAGCTCACCTGAGCACAAAGTGCTCAAGATGAGCTATTGTGATCATTCAATGTCTGTCGTCCCGCGGCCATCGTCTGTCGTCAGTCATGCAGTGTCAACAATTTGCTTTAAAAGCCTACTCCTCCTACACCCCTGGGCCAACTTTTTGAAACTTAGTACGAAGCATCGGAATGACTTGTAGATAAAAAATAGCTAAAATAGTTCCTAGATGGCCGCTATTTTTCGCTTCTTCTGAACCAGAAGGCCAGTTGACTTGAAACTTGGTAGGAAGCATCGGGATGACTTGTAGATCAAAAATAGCTAAAATAGTTCCGATCAGAAAACCATCGGGGTAACCTGTAGATCAAAAATAGCTAAAATTGTTCCTATCCGAAATCCAAGATGGCTGCCATGGTGGCATCTTGAAAATCTATCTTTCGCTTCTTCTCCTGATCCAACAGGCCAATTGACTTGAAACTTGGTAGGAAGCATCACGGTGACTTGTAAGTCAAAAGTAGCTAAAATCGTTCCTTTTGAAAATCCAAGATGGCGGCCAGCTTCAAAATCTATTTTTCACTGTTTCTTCTGAACCGAAAGGCCAATTGACTTGAAACTTGGTAGGAAGCATCCGGGTGACTTGTAGATAAAAAAAAGCTAAAATCATTCTGATCAGAGATACAAGATGGCCGTCATGGCTGCTATCTTTAAAATCTATTTTTAGCTTCTTCTCCTGAACTGAAGGGCCAATTGACTTGAAACTTAGATGACTTGTAGATCAAAAATAGCTAAAATCGTTCGGATAAGACATTCAAGATGGCAGTCATGGCCACCATCTTGAAAATCTATTGTTCGCTTCTTCTGAACCAAAAGGCCAATTCATTTGGATCTTGGTAGGTAGCATCAGGGTGACTTGTAGATCAAAAATAGCTAAAAGCGTTCTGATAAAAAATCCAAGATGGCCACCATGGCAGCTATCTTGAAAATCTATTTTTCGCTTCTTCTTCTGAACTGAAAGGCCAACAGACTTGAAACTTGGTAGGATACATTAGGGTGTCTTGTAGAGCAAAAATAATTAAAATTGTTCCGATCCTTAATCGAAGATAGCCACCATGGCCGCCATCTTGAAAATCTATTTTTCGCTTTTCCTGAAAGGAAAGGCCGACTGACATGAAACTTGGTAGGAAGTATTGAGGTGACTTGTAGGTAAAAAATAGCTAAAATTGTTCGGATGGGAAAATCAAGCTGCCCGCCATGGCCCCTATCTTGAAAATCTATTTTCGCGTCCTCTCCTGAAATGGAAGACCAATTGTTTTGAAACTTGATAAGAAGCATCAGGGTGACTAGTGGATCAAAATAGCTAAATTCATTCTGATTGGAAATCCAAGATGGCCGCTGCCATCTTGAAAATCTATTTCTCGCTTCTTCTGAACCGAAAGCAGATTGACTCCAACCTTGTTAGGAAGCATCAGGGTGGCTTGTAGATAAAGAAAAGAGCTAAAATTGTTCTGATCAGAAATCCAAGATGGCCGCTATCTTGGAAATTTTATTTTGCACTTCTTCCCCTGAACCAAAAGGCCAATTTATCTGGTAATCAGGAGAGCAATACAGGGCCATCTTGGCCCTTTTGTTGTTTTTTTTTTTGTGTGTGAAATTAAGAAAAAAAATGCAATACATTTTATTTTGAGACGTGTCTTATCTGAAGTGATACAAGTGGCACAGAAGTGTATCTGCAATTATCAGTGTGTCATGCCTTTGGAAGTAAACTGTCTTATACTTGATATTGTCTGCTAGTTGGAGCATTAACCCATCGTAGACTGAATAGACTCTCCCATACAATATATTGGAAGAGTCCAATTTTAATTTTAGGTATGTTCAGTTATGAGATTTACATATTTCTAAAGAAAAATGGATAAGCTACTCGTATTTGCAACAGTGGAGACCCAGATCAGACGCCGCATTTTGCAGTGTCTGATCTGGGTCTGTACTGTTTGTCAGTTACCCTTTTACGGGTCTCCCAACTACAATGGTTTAATGAAGTATAGCGCTGAAATTTGTCTTTGTGGCTAATACTGTCTGTTAGTACATCATTAATGAAGTATGCCATTGAAATGGGTCTTTGTTTATACCCCGCCACAGGATAGTGGTGGGGTATTATGGTTTCATGTTGGTCGTACGTGTGTCTGACCGTCTGTCCATCCGTCCATCTGTCGTACATTCATCCATCCTTATTTCATTTTTAGGATTATACCTTGGTATGTGTCTTGATCTTGTGGAGATTGGTTTGGGATTGCTAATGGGCAAATTTTGTCAATTTTTGACAGTTATCTGCCTGTAACATGTCTGATTTTTCGTTTCTGGAAGATAACTTGAGTAAATGTCAATGGATTTTCACCAATGTGTGCATTGATATTGTAGAGATCTGGTTTGGGATTACTAATGGGCAAATGTCTTCTTTTTTTGACAGAGTTAACTGCCTGAGACTTGTCATTATTTTCATTTCAGGACGATAACTTGAGTAAATATCAATGGATTTTCACCAAACTTGGTATGTGCATTGCTGTAGTGGAAATCTGGTTCAGGATTGCTAATTGGCAAATTTCGTCAGTTTTTGACAGAGTTATCTGCCCGCAACACATCCATATTTTAATTGCAGGACAATAACTTGAGTAAATCTCAATAAATTTTCACCTAACTTGATATGTGCCATGATATTGTGGAGATCTGGTTTGGGAATGCTATTGGGTACATTTCATCAATTTTTTGTCTCCCCATGACACAATAATGGTGGGTTATTATCGTTTCACAAATTTATTCGTACCTGGTGTTGTTAATGAAGTACAGTACAGCTCAGGTGGTTTTTCAAAATCCCCCCCGAACCGGTGGGATTGGTTTTTTAGCCCACCGCGGATCTTCCTGATACCCCACTCCAATTCCCACCGCGACAGATTTTTCATCCACCAAGTTTCCGCCGAGTTCCCTCCGCAAAACCACCCACTTACCTGTAGAACTCCGCGGTGGGCAAAAGTTTATCATGGCGAGCTCGCAATGAAAGATTAGTGACGTCAGAATGGTTGACAGCTCCGAAATTTTCCGAGTTTGCATGGGGAGGAAATCAGAACCTTTATTTTGCTTACGCATCATTCGGCTGATTTGCCGCTGAATAAATACAGAAATGTTTCTACCAAGAGATTAAAAACAACAACAACAAAAAAAAAAGAATTAATGAATAAAACAAGAAATAAACTGGATACCAGGAGGTCGCGGGTTCAACCACCGCCGAGGTCGGCAACATTCTTTCGTGGAGATCGATCATGAAATATTGTCTACGGTCATTCTCTCCCTTCCGTTGATTCAAGAAGGGCAATTGTCAGTTTCTGGCGAAAGAATGTGCGCAATAATGGTTAACCGCTTAGAGGACTAAGCTTGTTCAGTAAACGTGTGGTTAGGTAAACTGACCGCCCTCGACATGACCCCATTGGGTTGACTGGGCCATAAAACCTCAACACAAACAAACAAACATTCCATTTCGCACAGATCGGACGCGTAAAGCAATTGCAGTTAACTCCCTTTTTAAAGTCAGTTACAGTTAGCTCCCTTAAATCAGTAAAACCTGCAGTGTGAGTACCTTACCCAGCATTTATCAGGGTACAAATGAATACTTTGTTACGTTATTCTTTTACAGTATAATACATTAATAACATTATATTTTTTTTGGCTTATACAACAATCTTCAGAACTTTCGTTTCCATGTAAAGTATTCTGTTTTTGTGGCTTCAGTATGTGATATGCAAAACCAAGACCGTAATTTAACCTAGCGCATCGGCAGGAAAGCGTCTTCTGGGCTAATTCAGCAGACGACAGATTGAATTCGTTTTCTTTCTTTTTTTCTTTTCATTACCAAGAAAACAGGAGCCGGCCTCAGTGGCTCAGTTGGATGCGCCGTCCGACTGGAGACCAGGAGGTTGCGGGTTCAACCCCCGCCGAGGTCGGCAACATTCTTTCGTGGAGATTGATCATGAAATATTTTCTACGGTCATTCTCTCCCTTCCGCTGATTTAAGAAGGGCAGTTGTCAGTTTCTGGCGAAAGGATGTGCACAATACTGGTTAACCGCTTAGAGGACTAAGCCTGCCCAGTAAACGTGTGGTTAGGTAAACTGACCGCGCTCGACATGACCCCATTGGATTGACTGGGCCGTAAAACCTCAACACAAACAAACCAACCAAGAAAACAGGATTTGACGTTTCATGCAGTGGAGACAATTTGCATGAAGTGCAAATAATGTTCTCTTGGAAGAATGAGAAAAATATTTCAAAATGTCGTTTGCTGAAAATTGTACCCGATGTGCTTATCATTAAGGTTTGCACAAACAACTCGCGCATGAGTCTGTGCATGGCAAAACCTACAGTAAAACTTGTACAAAGAGACGAATCAGCCTGCACACTCTGAGACTGCACATCAGCATATCTCAGTAGTCTGATCAGAGCCTTCGCTAATCGTAAGTACCCTATGATTACTGGGTGTAACAAAACGTCTTGTGCGACGAGCGAAGACTCAGGTCAGTACGCGCCTGCACATTCTGATAAGAGCATTTGCTGATCGTATTTACCATCGATAGCAGGGCTGTCCAAAGCGGAATAAACAGTGCGACTGCAACAGCACATTCTGTTCAGACCCTTCACTGATCATACAGTATGCAAGAAGCTTGTTTTATCTAGTGGGTCGATGCCCTGAGTCTTTGCTGGTCACACGTACATTGTAGTATTGTAGGTTTTATCTGGTTCAAGGTTCGTACATTGTAAATCATACTTCAGACATGAGAACTTTGTACCGACGTAATTTTTGTTTGAACTGGAGTTAAACTGCCCAGTCAATACTATTCATCGAGCCCGCACACTTTTCCAGGCCGGCTTATTCATAAGCTATTACAGCAGAAACTGACAACTGTCCTTCTTTTCTTTCATATACTTTGACGATAGAGCCTACTTTTGGGGTTATGGCCCTTTGAACACCGAAACTATTTTAGTGATTTCTGTAATATATTTGTGTCCGCTCTGTAACTTGAAAACTGTTTGCGATATTTTCTTGAAACTTTATTAATTTATTAACAAAGTTATGGTACTTGTTTGATGTAAGTGCAGTGGTTGGGCATGGTGAAATGTCTGCAGCCCTTTTATTAGATATTTAACAGATTGAAATATTGGGAAAGGGTGCCTCGGTGGTGTAGTGGTAAAGCTGCATGCCTTGTCACTCAGGGGTCATGAGTTCGATCCCAGGCTTCTTTCATATGGGAGTCGGACTTTAAACCAAGGTCCATATCTCCGTATGAACTAGCTATTAGTGGGACGTTAAAAAACTCACTCACTCATTTGAATTGTCATTAACTTCTATGGCCCCTTGTTTGTTACGTGTGTTTTTTGTATGACAGACACCATTTTTGTTTGGGCTGTCTCATTGATTCAATGTCTCTTTGATAGCAATTTGGAAAACTCATCCTTTTCTATGCATTGGCCCTACGCATTCGTTATTGTCCGTCGGCAATCGCTGTGTTTCGATGCTTTATTAATATTCAAAAGGATGCTGATTAGCGAAAACTGACTCAAGCAGGACGTATGAATATTGCAATTTATGCACTGAATTTGCGGTACGTTTTGTGTACGTAGATACCAACAATTCTGTACGCTCATGGTGAATGGGAATGCTTACAATCAAAATTAGTTAATTGTTGTCACACAATCAGTTGAAAAGACTGATTTGATCAGGTCGGCAGTTTGGTCCTATTCAACCGTGCATGCCGAAAAAGTACGACTGGCTTTAGCCATGCCCCTTTGGAAACAGCTTTCTCACTTCATCGCGGAAACACCGCGTGGCCCCTGCGGTTGTTTCAATTGCCTGCCATAATCGCATCGAATTTTACCCGTTCGAAAGTAATTTTATCAGGCGATTTTTACCACGGGAACGCAGCGGATCCACCGGCCCGGGTGAAACCACAGTGGGATACTAAAATTTAATCCTTTCCACCCGAATCCACTCCCCACTGGCTCGGGGGGGGGGGGGGGGGGGGGGGGGGGTGGGATTTTAAAAAACCACCTGAGCTGTACTGTATGCCATTGAAAGTTGTCTTTCAGGCATTCAATTTGATTTTATATTGGATGATCTGTTAAATACAATGTATAGATAATATCCATAGAGCTCACTGTTCATGCATGTGCCTGTTATCCTGTTTTTAACCCTGGTCCTGCTGAACTCAGATTTACCCTGCCTGTACAAACAGTATAGATCAGATCAGTTGGCTTATGAAGAAGCCAACTGATCTGGATCTGCACTGTTTGCCATTAAGTATGTGAATCTATATCAACAACCTGGATCAAGTAATCTGATTGGCTGAAAATTAGAATTTGGCAGGGCATCTTAATTTATTCAGCAGGACAAGGGTTAAAAGTATATTAATCTTGCAAAACCCTAAATGCCTGTCATTATTTGTGAATAGATAGGTAGTGGTCAGTAAAATGATCATTCCAGATTATTTTCTATTATCTAAATACAATGTATTTATGGCATCCACCTTCCAACAGTGTTATATCCAAATTACAGTGCATGCTGTTCTTACGACATGATAGCCGTAACAAAGGAATGAAGCATAGCTGAAAAAATATTCCGTCTTTCCTGGGAATCGAACCTGGTCCTCCCGGTTAAAAATCCAATGCTCTAACCACTGAGCCAAAGAGTCGACTCCCTGACGCAGTTGTCAGAGATTGAATATATACTTAGAAGCTATGCGTAATCTGCCAAGGCAGATAATCGAAGGTAGGAGTGCTCGGTCGTAACACTCCCCCTTTTCAAGGAAGTCATCATTTATGATGACGTGAAGCCATTTTCGGCGTATAAAGTCCAATCCCGGACGAGCCCCCATCTTACGACATGATAGCCGTAACAAAGGAATGAAGCATAGCTGAAAAAATATTCCGTCTTTCCTGGGAATCGAACCCGGTCCTCCCGGTTAAAAATCCAATGCTCTAACCACTGAGCCAAAGAGTCGACTCCCTGACGCAGTTGTCAGAGATTGAATATATACTTAGAAGCTATGCGTAATCTGCCAAGGCAGATAATCGAAGGTAGGAGTGCTCGGTCGTAACACTGTAAAGAGACTGTGGTGTAAAAGTATAGTACAGTGTGTTTCACTCTAGATTAGTTAGAAGCCATGCCCATGTACCTGAGTAGTAAGCAAAAAAAAAATTTTTGGTTACTTTCATAATAACCTACAAAGAAATTATACTTCTAAAGCAGCAAAGTTGCTGTCATTTAATCAGAGATATTTTCAACTGAGTAGGAAGTTTGATCTTGACTAGTACAGTTAATAAATGTAGTTGTAAGACCAGAATTTTATTTTGTTTTCTGGTTCACTGGAGAGCCTACCCTAATTATGCCCCCAACTTCAAAGAAGTTGGAGGGGCATATTGCTTCTGGGTTGTCCGTCCGTCCGTCCGTCCATACGTCACGCTTTTTGATGCATAGCATAACTTTAAAACCATGAATGCTACTGTTTTGAAATTTCATATATGGATTCCTCATGAAAAAATAGCTGACACGTATTTTTTTTCTTGACAGGATTATGCCCCTTTTCTGAGTTATGGCCCTTTGAAAAAATATGGATGCAATCTTGTCAGCTAAATATCTCAAAAACTACTAAAGCTAGAGCCTTGAAACTTGATGAATAGACTGGCAGTGATGAGTAGAAAACCTGATTAACTTTTGAAGAAATTTTGAAAAATACTTCTTGAGTTATGGCCCTTTGTAATTTTGGGCAATTTTACCTTGTCAGCAAAATATCTCAAAAACTGTTAGAGCTAGAGCCTTGAAACTTAGTAAATGGATTTGTAGTGATGAGTAGATGACCTGATTAACTTTTGAAGAAATTCTGAAAAATACTTCATGAGTTATGGCCCTTTGTAATTTTGGGCATTTTTATCTTGTCAGCAAAATATCTCAAAAACCGTTGGAGCTAGAGCCTTGAAACTTAATGAATAGACTGGTAGTGATGAGTAGACAACCTGATTAACTTTTGAAGAAATTTTGAAAAATGCCTTTTGAGTTATGGCCCTTAGTAATTTTGGGCATTTTTACCTTGTCAGCAAAATATCTCAAAAACTGTTAGAGCTTGAGCCTTGAAACTTAGTAAATGGATTTGTAGTGATGTGTAGATGACCTGATTAACTTTTGAAGAAATTCTGAAAAACACTTCATGAGTTATGGCCCTTTGTAATTTAGGGCATTTTTAACTTGTCAGCAAAATATCTCAAAAACTATTGAAGCTAGAGCCTTGAAACTTGATGAATAGACTGGTAGTGATGAGTAGACAACCTGATAAACTTTTGAAGAAATTTTGAAATATACTTCTTGAGTTATGCCCCTTTGTAATTTTAGGCATTTTTATCTTGTCAGCAAAATATCTCAAAAACTGTTAGAGCTAGAGCCTTGAAACTTAGTAAATGGATTTGTAGTGATGAGTAGATGACCTGATTAATTTTTGAAGAAATTCTGAAAAATACTTCATGAGTTATGGCCCTTTGTAATTTTGGGCAATTTTACCTTGTCAGCAAAATATCTCAAAAACTGTTGGAACTAGAGCCTTGACACTTGATGAATAGACTGGTAGTGATGAGTAGACAACCTGATTAACTTTTGAAGAAATTTTGAAATATACTTCTTGAGTTATGCCCCTTTGTTATTTTGGGCATTTTTATCTTGTCAGCAAAATATCTCAAAAACTATTAGAGCTAGAGACTTGAAACTTGGTGAATTGATTGGTAATGATGAGTAGATGACCTGATTAATTTTTTTGTAAATTCTGAAAAATATTTCATAAGTAATGGCCCTTTGTAAATTTGGGCATGTTTCCCTTGTGAACAAAATATCTCAAAAACTATTACAGCTGGAGCCTTGAAACTTGATGAATAGATTGGTAGTGATGAGTAGATGACCTGATTATGCCCCCAGTTTCGAATGAAATTGATGGGGCATATTATTTTGCCTTCATTTGTCCATCTGACTGTTTGTCCGTTCATCAAGCTTTTTTTGTGCATGCCATATCTTAAGAACCCTGCACGCTAGGGTTTTGAAATTTTATATTTGGGTTCCCAATGAAAAAATAGCCGGCCCGTATTTTGTTTCTTGTCTAGCATGTTTATTTAAAGTTATGCCCCTTTGAAAAAAGTCAGAATTAAATCTTGTGAGCAAGATATCTTGAAAAGTATTTAAGCTGGGTTCTTGAAATTCAATACAGTGAGTGGGAATGATGTGTACATTACCCGATTATATTTTGAGAGAATTCCATGAAAATATTGATAAAGTTACGGCCCATTGCAGTTCTGCTCATTTTGACCTTGTCAGCAAGATTTCTCGAAAAGCAAGGGGTGGTCGGGTGGTGCGAAGGTGTCATGTATCTTATGTCACCTGGGCGTCCAGCTGATATTGGCTTACAGTTGGGCAAGGCCTGCTATCCTTGTAGCAGGTAAGGGTAGGGAGGTGATTTATTTCTTCTGTTTCTTCACTTTCATTCCTGTTCCTCTTTCTTCCCTGTCCCTCTCTTTCATCTCTTCTGCTATCTCTTCTGTCTCTTTTCTCCCTTTCTTTGGGAGACGACACAAAATGACCCACAAGGGTTGACGTGTCGTTAAACCCCAACACAATCAATCAATTCTCGAAAAGCACTTAAGCTAGGGTCTTGAAATATTATATGCTGATTGGGGATGATGTGGAGATTACCTGGTTTGTTTTTTAGGGAATTCCATGAAAAATTGATGTAGTTATGGCCCTTTGTAGTTCTAGGCATTTTGACTTTTTCAGCAAGATATCTCAAAAAGTATTTAAGCTAGAGCCATGATATTTGGTATACTGATTGGGATTGAGGAGGAGATCACCTGAATAAATTTTGAACCAATTAAATGAAATGTTGGAGTTATGGCCCTTCGCAATTTCGGGCCATTTAATGTCGTTGCTTTATTGTGTATAGCATAAGTTTAGAACCATGCATGCTAATGTTTTGAAATTTCATGTTTTGATTCCTCATGAAAAAATAGGTGATCCGTATTTTTTTCTTATCCCAATCATCTCCTATTTTAGAGTTATTTCCCTTTGATAAAATAACATTGAAATCATATATTTGTACTGTTGTTACCGTCATGGCTAAGCAGTGTTGGAGTCAAACAGTGTTAGAGTCAGGCAGTTGGGGGGCATAGTGTTTTACAAACACCAGCTCTAGTTTTTCAAAAATCAAAATAAAAGTGACCTTAGGAATTTTATATTTATTATTTCCTCTTCCTCATCAGTTTCAAAAATTTCAACCTAAAATGTCTTTAGGTGCTAAATGATAAGGAAATGAGTAGATAAAAGGTTTTTTTTTTTTTTTTTTTTTTTTTACAAGTTTGAGGTATGCAGATGCCTCAAACTTATCAAAACACCTTTTTTTCTCATCAACTTTGATAATTAGTATATATTTTCTAAAAAGCCATAATCATTTTCAAATAAATAAAAACTGTTTGCAAAAAGACCCATTGTATCCTTTTCAAGAAAACTGTTCTTTTCATTTTCTCCATCTACCCTTATCTTCATCAGAAGTTTCCCATATACCAGAAAATAGAAAAAGTTTGGCATAAATTTTACATGTTTTGGTACAATGTAGTTACTTTTTATGGTAAACACACAATTGGACCTATAAGACTACAGCCTTTGAGCAGCTTTTTCTTTTGAAACAAAGAAGGTTATATATTAGCTGCTGTTATTGGAAAGTGAGAAAAAAAAAATTTAATATGGCAGTGCACAATGAGTCAGTATATCATACTTAGGCGCGCTCAAACAAAAAAAAAAAACAATGCATTCACTAGAGGGTATTCAGAAAATACTTTTTCTCAGTTTTTGGAGTAAAAGATATGTTGTGGGTATCCATCAGAATGGCCTTGCTGAACTACATGTATATCTAATAAATATCCTCATCAAATTTATATGATAACAAAAGATAATTTAGAAATTTATCCCAAATCATCACCAAATACTTCGTTATAATCTGAAGCCCTAATCTTTATACTTTATTCATTTTTTGACAATTCATTAGCATGTAATGGTTAATCTTGGTCTCTGGCAGCCTGACAATTTTACTCTTTTCATTATTTTTGGATTTGCCACTGGTGGCAAGGAGGACAAATATATACAATAGAAAAGGCTTGGTAAAATATATGTAAATAAAAGAAAGAAAAAATTGAAACACACATACTGAGGACTTGAATAAGTATTGGTCTGTCTTATTGTGTGTTTCACAGTTTGACTATATGCTCTGGGAATTGTGTGTTTGACTATGTTAACACAACTGTGCAATATAATTGCTATCCGAAAGGCCCCAGAAATGGCATTTTTTATATAAAAATTTGTGACATTTTCATGAAACTATTTACCCAAACTTTGAGCTAGGATGTGCTTGCTTCATGAAAGTGGTTCTAAGTGAGTGACCAAAGAAAATAAGAAAAACATAGCATATCTCTGAAAACCCCATTTCTCACAAATCAAAGTGAGGATTACTGGCGTGTTCATTACATGAACTTGTTGCAGCAATTTTTTCCCAACTCATTCTTACAACTGCTGCGGTTTCAAGTCTCAATGGTATAAATTCCATTTTTATAGGAAATGAGATGAATGAGCTATTTACAAGGGGCAATAAATGATACATTAATCTAGCTATGTAAAGATAAAAAATCATATTCAATAATCAAAAACTGATTCATGTGCTCCCCCACACCCCTCCCTTTACACACACCCACCTAACTTGTCCTCTCACTTGGCTTACCCTACAAAATTGCCCGGTACAGCCCCCTTTTGCCCTAAATCCTGGCTGGATCAGATCAATGTTTTCACAAGGCCCATTAAGAGTTTTGAAACCTGGTTTACAAAATTTTGAATGAAAGAAACATGGTGCTTCATTGTTCATGGGCTCACAGTCCAGAAGTTTCTACGTCTGCTAATAAAATGATTTGTTAAAATAATAATCACAACTAAACATACTTGGAACACTTCAGAGCTTACAGTAATGTGTGAAATTTTGGCCACCAGTTGCAGATGCAAGGGAGTACAGTACTGTATAATTTCTACTGTCCTTTTGACATCTCTTGGAAAGACGTTTTTTGCTTGGCATTTTATTTTAAATGAAAATCTTTTGTTCTGACTGACCATATCTTATCAGAAACCGTTTGTCTTTTCTATTTCTGTGTTTTGTTCTAAAATTTTTACACTAAAATTAAATTTACGGCTAAAAGTTGGTCTGACCTATGCAATTTCTATAGTAAAGTAATTTTTTGGAATTTTTGTTTAAGAAAATATTTTTTACTTTCCTTTGCTGAATTTGAATTACTGATGTTTCACAACAATATTGTGAAAATTTCAGAAAAATTGAACAAGTGGAACTTGTTGAAAATCTGGCTCCAAGTTACCTACCCTACAGATTTCTGCATGATTTGGCTTCATTTTTACTATGGGAAAAAGTGAAAATATTTGATTTTTTGAAAACCAATGACTAGAATGAAACTTTTCGTACATAGGAAGTTATGACAAATGGTTTTGCATTAAATCATGACAAAAGTTTACAAATTTACTTCTTCTGTGTAAAGCATCAAGCAAAAAACGACTTTCTGAAAGATGTCGAAAGCACAGTAGGTACTGTACTCCCATACATGAGAGTTCTACGTTCCAGATGTCAATATTTCACGTTTATTTGCTATTGTTTTCATTTTTGTTATTATTTGGAACATTTACATCTATGAAAATAATAATCAGTACATTGGTGCAAGTGAACGTCTTACTGGTTACTGCATATACAGAAAGTACGAAATTGGTTTTGTGCGAATCGTATGTGGTAAATTTTGAATTATACCAGGATTTCCCAATATATTGAGTAGCTCCAACAGTCACATAAATGCATCACTGGAATTTGAAGAATTTAGGAAGTAACAATAAGAGGTTGATTCACAAGATTTCTTGATTGTTTTCGTGCATATTTCGAAAAATTACTCACTGGTCCTTCATCTTTCTTTAGCTCCTTCCAGCGGCCAATCTCGTTTCCAATTATTATTCTGCTTCGACTGTAAGCTTCTGCCTGCTGTTGCCGTCGTCGCTTTCTTGCTGACTCTGTCAAAACCACTGGCGGTCGACAGCGTTTACGTTTTCCTTCATCCGCCATATTCCTGTATAATTAACTCCGCCTTGAATCGATCATGTGATGCTAACATCATGACTTTTTGAGTAGGCCGGAAAACTACGGTTCTAAAGCGGAAAATATCGGCAGCAATTAATGTTACCAGCTAAAATTCAAAGACACGATCTCTTTTTCATCCATACAAGGAAAAGGAGACGTAATGATTTTTTTATAGGCTGTCAGACGCTTTATAATAATCGTATTGATGATATAAGTAAGGTTTTCAAAACTTTCCTTGGATACAAAAATGTTGATTTTTGAGCGCTATGGGGGCTTTAAGAAATGATTAGATTAAATTTTAATTTGAACTTGCAGTTCAACGTTTGTAAGATAGTGAATTTTTACGTTAAAGTTTATAAGAGCTCATTATTTCCAAACCCTATCACAGATTTAGTTTATATTTGGTGTGATGATACAAATTGGTCCAAAATTTTGCGTAGTACCATCCCCACTCCCCACTAGGTTACCTTAAGGTCAAGGTCACAGACTTCAAGGTTAAGGTTTGGGATGATTTTAAAAAAATGTCATAGGCATGAGAAAGTCAGTCAAAACTTCAGGCGAGCTATCCTGTGAGGCAACAGGTCTTATTGTGTCTTTTTATTTTCTTCCTCTGGGTGCCTTGGATTGGCCTCATCTTTTGATTGTGGCACTCCCTGAACTCTTCATTCTTACTTTGTCATAGATTGAAGTGACTTTATAGTTGAAAAGAAATACGATGAACATGATGAAAAGTGAATTTCACTCAAGAAAATATATGCAAATAAAAATTTTGCAAGCCTGAAATTTACTAAAATTGTAGTAATTTTGCTTCCCAGAAGAAAACAGACCAACAAATAATTACAAAAGAGTAGCCTTATGATGTATCTGTCCCAAACACCCAGTCCCTAGCCCTACCATTTACACTTTCCCAGAAAGTAATAATTTTCCAAAAAAAAAAAAAAAAAAAAGATAAATAAAATGATAGTTTTTGGACCTGCAGCAGAATCAACAAGTAAAGGGAAGCAACTGAAATTTCCTAAGCACTTAGGATATGCAAGTTGCTCGCCTTCACTGTTACAGAATACCGGTACATCCAAAATAGTGTCCTCATTGTCATTTCCGCGATCAAATGTTTTCAAACGTAGTGTATCAGCTGGTCTAGATTAAAGTTAATTGGTAGACATAATCCCCCATTGTATATACTGCCATTGAGCAATCCTGATCCTTTTTTTAATGGTGAAATATGGCTGATAGCTTTACCAACTGCCATTTACCGGTTGTGTAGATTGATCAGCGATGTCTCGGCAAACTACCACAGCGACTTATACGGCAATTTATTTATATCAATATAGCAGAACTTGGACCCCAAGTGCTGTGATATATTGAATCTACAGTGTATTGGATTTGCCCTGTCTGTCATTTCTTGAGTCATATTTCCTTTGGGATCTTTGAGTCCATTCAAGCTACTTTGAAAATCAAATATCAAACTTATTCTTGTTTACCGGTTGTGTAGATTGATCAGCGATGTCTCGGCAAACTACCACAGCGACTTATACGGCAATTTATTTATATCAATATAGCGGAACTTGGACCCCAAGTGCTGTGATATATTGAATCTACAGTGTATTGGATTTGCCCTGTCTGTCATTTCTTGAGTCATATTTCCTTTGGGATCTTTGAGTCCATTCAAGCTACTTTGAAAATCAAATATCAAACTTATTCTTGTTTACTTTCTGAAATTGCTGGGCCAGTTTACACCAAACTTCATGCAGTCTTCTGTCAATAGCTCTTTTTGTTGAAAGTTTGTTCAAAGGTTGTGATGCACTTCTCAACATACTAAAGTAAAAAAATAAAATTCTCAGCACCTGTAGGTAGATCACAACAAAACTTCACCAAATAAATGTGAAAGCATTCTGATCAGACTTGAAATATGGGTAGTTATTACAAATAACAACAAATACTATATGCATTTCTATATGGTTTCTGAATGATTGACCCCATTTTTATGAGAGTTGACAAATATTGTTTCATTGCACAAAAATTTTTCAAATGATGTTGAAAAGTTAGACCCCAGCCCCATACAAATAACATACAAAAAGTTATTTTAAATGATTTTGATGTTGTTTGGTTTAAAATATTTACTTAAATGCTCAGAGGGGCAACAGCTGTCATTCAGCATAGTATTTGTCACACCAGGGCTCATGTAACCCACCCAGGACTATAGACCTTTTTAAACACTACGTCACACAATAAACATCATTCGAAACCTCTCGGTCTTTAACGCAGAGTACGTTCTAGCCTTGTTCCTATTGGATGGCAGAAAGTTATTGTTTACGTTTACCAGACAGTATAATAAGTTTTTTCATTCGTCAAAAGGTTTCTTTTCAGAAGAGATTCTCATCGAGTGATCATTTAAATGTCATAAACACAAATATTTACATATGTTTTGACAATATACTAGCTAAAACTAGGCGTAAAAATGGTCACCATAAAGCAGTACGAGGGATGTTCGAAATGAATTGCTTATTGTCCTCTAGCTTGATATCCACGTGGGGCACGATAAAAACCAATACATGCCTGTATAGGGCTATTCAATATCTACACAATGGTGTATAAATGTACATGTTAGACTAAGTGTAAGACATAAAATTTGCCATTTGAATACACACAGTCATTGACCACTGCGGTAAAAATGGTTGGTAGAAGCGTCGACAAAAAAGATGAAATACGGGCTTACATCAAAACTCGCTCAAAACTTGGTTGTTCTTTGAAGAAGCTGATGACTGAAATTTCTACTACTTTGGACCTTCTTGTGTGTCTTATGACACAGTTTGGCAGTGGAAAAAGAAATTTGAGTCTGGTGTAGAGTCCATCAAAAATGCACCGAAATCAGGTAGGCCAAAATCTGCATCTCGTAAAGAAATCATTTCCAAAATAAAGGAAATCATTGAAGGAGATGCCAGATTTACAGTTTGTGATATTGCACGAAAGGTAGGCATATCACTATCAACGGTTCACCTTATTTTGAAGAAGCATTTGAAAGTCAGAAAGATTTCTGCTAGATGGGTGCCACATCTGTTGACTGACGAGCAAAAGAGGCAATGGGTTAAAGTG
The DNA here is from genome assembly GCA_964016985.1 of Anodontia alba. Classification (NCBI taxonomy): domain Eukaryota; kingdom Metazoa; phylum Mollusca; class Bivalvia; order Lucinida; family Lucinidae; genus Anodontia; species Anodontia alba. The sequence goes on from OZ024821.1 coordinate 31,552,394, forward strand.
GCCAAAAAGCTGCTTCAAATGTTTCCAAAATTGACAAAAAGCAGTTTGCCAATGTCGTCACAGGTGATGAAACCTGGGTCCAATATTTTGAGCCCGTCAGAAAGGTAAGCAATAAGATCTGGGCCACTAAACATAGCAAATGCCCAATAATTGCCAAACGTTCTTTGAGTACAAAGAAGGTTTTGTATGCAATCTTCTTCTCTGGTGAAGGAGTCGCATTAAAGGTGCCAGTGAAAAAGGGCAAAAGCATCACCGGAGTACGTAGTACTGAAGAAACTGAAAAAATATTATCAGAAACGACGCCCTGCCACTGGTTTTAAACATGTCCGTCTTCTACATGACAATACCCCAGCTCATACCTCCGCAATAGTTACGGCGTTTTTGAAGAAAGAAAAAGTAACTGTTTTGCCTCACCCCCCGTATTCCTCAGACCTTGCCCCATGTGATTTCTTTTTGTTTCCGAAATTGAAAGCATTCCTTGCTGGGCGGAAATACCAGTCCCGACAGGCACTTGGATCTGCCATTCATCAGCACCTTATTACTGTGTCCAAATCAGTGTACCGTGACGCCTTCAAGAAGTGGATACATCGGCTGAAACTTTGCATTTCTAGCCACGGGGAGTACTTCGAGGGCATGAAATGAGTACTTTTGGGCTAACTTGAAATTTGAAGTCTCCAAATAGAAATAAGCAATTCATTTCGAATATCCCTCGTATTATGGTTATGTGGGTGCCTGCTAATATCGGAAAAATATCATTGAAACATTTGTATTAGGAAACGCAGCCCAGGGTTCGCGTTACCGATCGCCATTGTTGCCATTTGCGCAGAAAAATAAAATTTGGCGCAAAAAATCATAAATTGGCGAAAACAAGTGGCGAAAAAAATATCGCCTGAATTACCCGCTACTGAGTCATATAATTGTCACTCGTGTCTATAGCACCTTCTTTGATTGTATAATTTGCCAATTAACAACTCAATTATCGATCAGAAAACGGTAGCTGATCAAACTAACCTGAATTTGAAGAAAGCGATATAAGGTCACGTGCAATGATGCACAGTTTGACAGTAGCACCGCCCACTTTCCAAGCCTTTTGTCCTCAATATTCATGACACTCTGCCGAAACTGCCAATCAGGAATTAATGTCAGAGTCGCATCGCCTACGTCACGGAAATTTATCCAGAATGTAATCACGTGGAACCCTATGTCAAACACAAAGATGGAAAACAAATTGATTACACGAGAAATAATTATTGTAATTAATCGGTTCGGCTTATTAAAGCAGTAAGTACACTTTGACAGTGCTGACTTTAATTAAGCATGTTTCGGTACCTTCTTATGAGCCTTAATTTTATTTGGTGATCAACGAACGTCGTCCTGAAAAAAAAAACAACAACAAAAAAAAAAAAAAAAAACCACGAATAATGCCTCGGAGGCGGACACATTAGTCTCCGATGGTCCGGATCACGCATTCAATCCCCACAGATTGTAGCGATTTGTCATGAAACACATGTATTTGCTACAGTCATTCGTTCCTTCCACTGCTTCAAGATTGGCAGTTACAAGTTTCTTGCGGAAGGGTGTTCAATGTACTGGTTAACCCCTTATTGTATTAGCATGCCCCCTCTTTTTTATTGGCGCGATTCATAAAAAAATGCTGTCTCCCATTCCATTTTGCATAGACCCGACTTTACAAACAATTGCAGTAAACTCCCTTTTAAGTCATATTAAGTCAGTTGCAGTTAGCTCCCTTAAAACAGTAAAACCTGCTGTGTAAAAAACTTACCCCACATTTATCTGGGTACAAATGAATATTGTTACGTTATTCTCTGACAGTATAATACATTAATAACATTATATTTATTGGCTTATACAGCACTTTTCAGAACTTTCGTTTCCATGTAAAGTGTTCTATTTTTGTGTCTTCAACATTCGATATGTGCAAAACAAAGACTTATTATTAATTCATGACATTGTAATAAATTAATTACAGCAGAAGTTTTAAAAATCAGTGTGAGAATTAATTTCAAGTCCCTCACACATTTCACCCTATACCGATTCTTGAATCTACTGCTGCAATTAAAGGAATCAGTAAATGAACACCTTTTTTCTGACAAGATAATTCTTTGGCGAAAAATGGCCAAAATTTGGCTCACAATCTGGCTCAAAGTTAAAGAAAACGGCACAAAAAAAATCAATTTGGCGAAAATGGTGGCGAAAGAAAAAAAAATCCTAGTGCGAAACCCTGGCAGCCATATTGCTTTTAAAGCTTTATTTTAAAACATAAGAAAATTTACGATTAAATATTAACCAAAAGGAATTTATTATCCAAGTAAAATTTGGCTTGTATCAATAAGTACGAGGGTGAGTCAATAAAAAACCAGCCAAACTTATTTCTGGGTGAGATCGATCTCTTCTTTTTCAATGTAATTGCCCTCTAGAATGATGCACTTGGACCAATGGTGTTCCAGTGCCATCAGCCCAGAACTGAAGAGGCCAGGATCCTTGTCTCTGACCAACTCCCCAACTGCTGCCACAACTTTTTTGTTGGACCGGAAATGACGTCCACGGATATCATTTTTCAAGTTTGGGAATAGGAAATAGTCACTAGGAGCTAAGTCCAGAGAATAGGCGGGGTGCGGTATTTGCTCGTACCCATTCCGCTCAACAGCATCCATTGCAATTTTGCAAGTGTGGACTCTCGCATTGTCCTGTTGGAGCAGAATCCCTTTGGAGAGTTTACCTCGGCGTTTTTCATGGATCACAGTTCTCAGTTGGTCGAGCAAATGTACATAATACGCATCTGTTATTGTGCATCCCAAAATACAGTTGCCATCACCTTGCCAGCAGAGGTTTGCGTTTCGAACTTTTTTGGCCTCGGAGACCCTGGCCCTACACTCTGGCGACTTTGAGCTTTATTCTCTGGCTCATAATAATGGACCCAGGTCTCATCTACAGTCACTAGACATGAAAGGAAATCATCTTCCTTTGACCTAAACCGCTTCAACAATGCGCTGTATACTGATGCTCTGGTTGCCATTTGCTCGTCGCTAAGGGATTTTGAGACCCAACGGGCTGTTAGATTGTGCATACCCAAGCGATCATGTAAAGTTGTTGAAACGCTACCATGTGAAAAGTGTAATGCATGCGCTATTTCTTCCATCTTAATTCGCCTATCAGAGTAGATCCCGTACTTTGTTACACATTTCTTCATCGGTGGCATCTGATGGGCGTCCAGACTTGGTTTCGTCTTCTAAAGACGTTCTACTGCGTTTGAATTCCCCAACCCAGAATTTAACTTGTGCATACAATGGTGCAGAAGACCCATAAACATTGGTCAACTCGCAATGTATTTCCTGACCTGTTTTCCCTTTCAAATACAAGTACCAAATTACAGCACAGTACTTAACTTTTGACGAAAAGCTTACTTTTGCATCGCTAGCCATGTTCGACATTCAATGTCTTACGAGTGAATGACACAATAAGGGTGAAATTTTGCCCTCAGGCCTAAAACATGTATTGAAACAAGGCTTGAAAATCTTGGGTGTCTCGGTCAATTGGAAATGGGATAGGCTGGTTACTTATTGACTTGCCCTCGTATCTATGGAACCGGAAATATTTTTGCCATCCACTATTTTTGGTCAAGTGGCATAACATCGTAATCACGTGGTCAGTAGCCTGGATGAAAACAATAATATTAAAAAGGTCTATAAAATGTATGTTCAAGGGTTCCGCATGCTTGACACACAATAATAAACATGTCTTGTAACCAATGACAGGTGTAACCAAACTGTGATGGTTACATAAACACTTTGCATTTGGTGTTTTAACCCTTGTCCTGCTGAATAAATTAAGATGCCACGCCCGCTTCTAATTTTCAGCCAATTAGATTACTTGATCTGGATTATTGCTTTAAATTCACTGATCTGGATCTACACTGTTTGCAAAGGCAGGATATATCTGTGTTCAGCAGGACATGGGTGAATGCAAACATTTCCATGATTTGTCACATTGTGCCAGTGAAATACCTCTAGGCAGAGGCTATTGACATGGAGGTGGGGCCAATAAGAAGAGAGGGTATTGACATAGTGGTGGATAATAAGAAGCTGTTCACCCAGCAGCAGGGTCTATATGAATTTGATTGTGTTTGTATATCAAACAGAGATTTTTAGAATGTCTGTAATTTTTAACTTAATTGTCATTCTGCAACAAGGCTCGGAGGTACAACATTCGTTTGGAGATTGGAGAACATAGGCCAAGATAAGAGTGGGTATCAGGTTAATATTTTTCTTATTTCTCCAAGAAAACATATGTTGTGGGTACTCAATTAGAAGCGCCTCAACGAGGCGCTTCTAATGAGTACCACAACATATGTTTTCGTGGAGAAATAAGAAAAATATCAACACTTTTGGATTGAAAAAAGCGCCCTAACTAGACCTATGTGAGAAGAGGCCGTAAAATATCATTATTTTGATCTGACAGGTTAAAGTAGATTGGTCAGTGCAGAAAAGGAAATTTTATTTGTGACTGAGTTTGGCTACCCTACATATGAAGCAAGTGATGATAATTTGGATGCATAGATATAGATAGTATCTGTTAACCTATTTTAGTCTGGAGGTCCACAAAAGGGCAGTTGGCAAACAGTTCAGATTCAGATTGGATGCTGCAGATTGTGGTGTCTGATCGGGGTTTGCATTGTTTGCAAATAGTTTAGCCATTTTTCTCTAGGAATATCTAAATCACATGCATTAGCCTGACATACCTAAAATTGAAATTTGACTCTTACAATATATACAGTGGGGTGGAGTTTATTAGCTCACCTGTGCTATGCTCAGGATGAGCTGTAATGATCAGTTTTTGTCCGTCGCCTGCCCGTTGTCTGTCCCTCCATCCACCCATCTGTCCATCCATCTGTCTGTTTACATATTAAAATGAAAACTCCAAAGCCACAGCAGTGATTTGTCCCAAATTAGGTAGGAATGTTGCTTGGATAGGGGGATCTAAAAATAGCTAAAACATCTGATATCTGTAAGATTCATACTTAGACTGTCTCAACAACATATTTTTCTCTCGGACTTTCTGGTACTAACTTCTTCTGAGTCAAGTGGTTTTGGAATTTTGATGGTTACTTTGTTCTGTCAGAGGACTTGTCAGGGAGGAGTATTTGGCAATTATGTCCCCCCACCAAAGGGGAGGGGAACATATTGATTTTGGTGCAGATTCTATTGAAGTCGGCTTTGGTATTGGCATTGACAAAAGCATTGGCGTTGTTATCACACATCTTTCTTGTCTGCACAATATCTTTTGAACCAGTAGTTGGATTCTTACCAAATTTTTATTGAGACATAACAATGAACTGATTAGATTTTGATGACCTTAACCTAAATTTCAAGATCACAACAGTAGAAAAACAGAAAATTTGTGGTGGGGGTGAGGGAAAGGGGATGGAGGGGGGGGGCATGTTTTCTCTGAAAACACTGTTACTAGATCTGGGATAATTTTTCTTATTTTTCAATAAAAACATATGTTGTGGGTACTCATTAAAAGCACCTTGCCAACGCACTTCATATGAGTACCTGCAACATATGTTTTAATGGAGAACTGAAGAAAATTGTAGCAGAATTATCGTCAGGTACTCCTTAATTGCCAAACCCTTGTCCTGCTGAACCTGGATATGCCCTGCCTTTGCAAACTGTGTAGATCCAGATCAGTTGGCTTCTTAAAAAGAATCTGGATCTGCACTGTTTGTCATTCAGTATTAGAATTTATATCAACAATCTAGATTAAGTAATCTACTTGGCTGACAATGAGAAATGGGCATGGCATCTTAATTTATTCAGCATGACATGGTTTAACAAGTTCACTGCCTATGTTTCTTGGCATTGCCCTATCTCCAGATAAATGGACTTTTTCAACTGACTTGTGAGGGAGTACTTTGTGATAATTCTGGGATAATTTTTTTCGTATTTCTCCAAGCAGTTTCTTATGAGTACACACACATCAGGCTTTCCTGGAGAATAAGAAAAATATTTATCTGGGCCCAGTTGTTCAAAGCGTCGTTAGCTTAATGAGCTTGTTAAGGGTCATTTCGTTAACTGTTTTAGCGGATTCAATATACAATATTCTTATATTTTTTGCTGGAAAAATGTGAGTAGCTTTTGCACTGCAAAAGCTACTCACATTTTTTCAGCAAAAAATTTCAGCATATTTGCGTATCACTCGATATAAATTTTAATGAATCGTTAACTAACGACGTCGTTAGCTTTGAACAACTGGATACTCCTTTCAGCTTTGGCTGGGTTGTATATAGCATTATGAAAACATGCCTATTCAAACATACAGAAAATTTCTCCTCCAAAAACTGAAAATTTTCAGATAAAAAACTTATTTTTTTCATATTTCTGCTCAATAGATTGTGGGTACTCATTAGAACCACCTCGGGGAGGCTATTCTAACGAGTAACCACAATCTATGTTTCTGAGCAGAAATAAGAAAATAATTTATACCCCTGTAAATTTTTTACTATATAAATGTAGGTTTAAGGGGGTCAAAATTATATAGGCATGTTTTTGTGATGGGGTTGAAAATGGGGTGAAGGCAGGGGTTTGTTTACCGTTGACACATTTCCAATTATTTTAAGACCCAGGCCTTTTAGGGTATATTTGTTCAAAACTTCTGGAATACGTTATATTTTGCAAAGCTTTGGAAGAGCCCCTTTTGGAGTCTAATTATTCTGGTGATAGTAGATTTACAGTTTTTATGGCCTTTTCAGCAATGTTTCAGTAACATCAGGCTGGCTGACCATTCTAATATTCATGTGGTTTGCTTTGGTTATTTTAATGCAAGTATGGTAAAACTGTGATAAAAATTGACTTACATTTTAAACAGGTTGTAGAAAGTAATTTTTCTTTTGATGTCAAAAGTGAAAAAGTGTTACAATTTTCTGCAGAACATTGCAAAACTTGGTAACAAAACTGTACTTCTTACTTGCAGACGAGGCAAGACTTAGAGCCAGAAGAAAAAAAGCTTCTAATGGACAGAAACCTAAAGCAGGAGAATTGGTATATGATCCAAACAGGACAAGCTCATTGAAAATGGAAGATTCTAACCCTGAGCAAATTGTTACTAGTTATGCCTGTTCGTCCTTTGGGGATCAGACAGACAGTCCCACAAGGGATATCAGAGCTGGTAATTTTCATGACATTTCCTGGCAAATACATACTCCTGAAAGCTCAGATAATAACTGGCCATATCAACCTTGGCAGACTTCAAAAAAAGACCCGGATGAATGTTCCGGTCAGTGTCGGAAGTTAAATGACAGAGAAAGCAGCTGTTTGATTCAGCTGGAAGCTAAATTTGTTTCTGCACTGGAGACTCATTTGCCAGGTTTTCCAGAAAGGTTAGATGATGTTAAAGATTTTCTTAATACGTCTATGATTTGGGCAAAGAAAATTGTGACTTATGCAAAATCAGTTGAGGATTTCAAGAGATTATCAACAGAGGCTCAGATAAAGTGTATAAAATCTTCAGTTCGCAGTGCTTTAACTTTGGTAGGGGCATACAGGTTTGATGCAAAATATAATGCATATTTCATTCAGGGAAAATATGTTAGTGTGGACAATTGGATGAAGGCTTTTAGTGCACACAAAGACATTGCAGAATTGTTTATAAGAACGTGTTTGAGCATGCAAGATGCTTGGTATAAAGATGCTTGCTTGCATGCAGTGTTTCACCTGATTCTCTTGTTTAATCCAGACGGAGACGATTTGATTCAGCGAGAATTTCTGTCGAATCTTCAAAACAAATACCTGATTCTTCTTAAACATTATCTTGAATCAAAATATACATACAGCAAGAGTAAGGAGTATTTTGCGCAGCTTCTCAAGAGGTCCAGAGAAATGCGAACACTTTCAACAGTATTCACGGAGGTGTTGGTTGATACTGATCCGCAGAAAGTTGATCCTCTTACCAAAGAAGTTTACAGTTTTGAAACTATTGTTGATAAGCCACCATTGTGAAATGTCTGAATCCTTAAAGTGTCAAGCAATTTTTGTAGCAGACAACAATTTTCAGAGAAAATAAGTCTTGATAGTAACTGTGAATCATCTGCCAAGCAGATGATTCACATAAAATGTCAAGACTTACTTTCTATGAAAAATAAGAAAAATAAAAATGTCACCTGTTGCAGTTGTGATTGTGTGTTTTCTTTAAGGGTTTAGAGTTTTCCTTCATCATGCTATATATATTAGCTTTACTAAGAACTTATTATAGGCTTTACATATTATGTAGATGGTATTTTGAAATACATTTATGTTGGGCTTATGTTAACCCTGGTCCTGCGGAACCCGGATATGCCCTGCCTTTGCAAACAGTGTAGATCCAGATCAGTTGGCTTCTGTAGAAGTCAACTGATCTGGATCTGAACTGTTTGTCATTAAGTATGTTAATTTGTATCAACAACTTTGATCAAGTAATCTGATTGGCTGAAAATAAGATGTGGGTATGGCATCTTAATTTATTCAGCATGGCAAGGGTTAAAATTAGGCTTTAAATGGGAATTGTCACCAAATAATTCATTTGAAATTATCACAATACCATTAACCCTTAACCCATTAAACTGAATAAACTCTCCACACACTATGTTTTGGAAGAGTCAAATTTCAATTTTAGGTATATCAGGCTATGTGATTTTGAGATAATCCTTGAGGAAAATGGCTAAACTATTTGCAAACAGTGGATACCCTGATCAGATGCCACACTGATCAGATGCCACATTCTGTGGCATCTGATCTGGGTCTGCACTGTTTGCCATTTATCCTTTTTGGGGGTCTCCAGAATAAAATAGGTTAAAGCACTGATCACAACTGCAGTTATCAAGAAAAAACATTTAACTTTCACTGAAACTACATTTTGACAGTCCACCATTACTGTTTATGAACAACTTTGACATAACATCACCATGGTATGCTCTACATGACATCATGGCATCATGCCATGATGTTTCAAAGTCATTCCAGCACTTTTGTCCTTTTCTGTTAAAATGTAACTGAAATACTGCTGTCCATCACATTACATTCATCTTGTCAAACTGTTGCCAATTTAGTAATCCAAATTCCTTCTCTTAACTGTCTCTCTGTAGGCTCAGCACCATACAGCTTCTCAAGAACCACAGAAGATAAATTATTCTGTGCATTACAAAAACAAGCCTATTCAATTATATTCAAAATTTCACCACCAAAAACTGAAAGTTTTCAGATAAAAATTCTGATAGTTTTCATATTTCTGCTCAAAACATAGATTGTGGGTAATTAGAAATGCCTCACTGAGGCAGTGCTAACAAGTACCCACAATCTCTGTTTTTGAGCAGAAATAAGAAAAATAATGTATACCCCTGTAAACCCCAGTTTTACTATATAAAAATGGGGTTGAAGGGGTCAAAATTATGTAGGTATGTTTTCGTGATGGTGTGTTTTCTTTCCTTATAAACAATAATGTTGGACTGACAAAATGTAGTTACAGTGAAAGTTAAATGTTTTTGCATTTGGCTGAAATATTGAAGAAGAACAATTGTACAGACAGTTGTGTATTTTGTTCCCTATGGATTACTTACTGAAATAGTTTTTAAATACAGGAATTTCTATAAAACATAGTAATAATAAAAACTAACCAGACACTCTGCTCTTGGAAATAGACCAGTCCAAAGGGTTGTGGTAGAAAAGCACGTAAATGGGTTAAATATATGATCCAGTATGATGGTGCATTTTTTTGTGTCATTTTTGGGTTATGTCACAGATTCATAACGATCATAGCTCCGAATATGGCATTTTTCTACTGAAAATACTGATATTTTTCTTATTTCTGCATGAAAACATAGGTTATGGTACTCATTAGAAGTTCTTTGCTGAAGCACTTCTGATGAGTAGCCATAACAAATGCTTTTGTGGAGAAATATGAAAATATTATGTGGATAGCCCTCATAATCTGGAGCTATGAACACTGTTTGCATTAAGGGAAGTCTGGGAGTCAGAGACACCCAAATATTACCAGGGACTTCCAAAAATCAATGCCAGGAAGTCTGGGACTCCAACTTTTAAACATATCCCACCAATTTAAACAGGATTAAGAATGCATTTATGTTTATTTAGCTTGAAAATGGCAGTTTTATTCCATAGATGAGAGGTGAGTAAAAAAATTGATGAGCTGAACTTCCAGATAAAAAAGATAGGAAGTCCCAGGACTTCCAGGACTTCCATATTTTGACAGTTAGTGCAAGCACTGTATGAAAATGATCATTGCAACAAAAAACTTGTAGTCTAGGATCTCATTTTTAGCTGGCCTGAACAACGTTCACGGAGAGCTATTGTACTACCCTCGGCATCGGCGTTGGTGTCGGTGTCCACAAATGTTAAAGTTTTTAAGACCTCATTATTTCCTTACCTTATCACTGATTTGATTTATCTTTGGTATGATGATACATATTGGTCCAAAATTTTGCACAGTCCCATCCCCACCCCCGTAGGTCAGGTCAAGGTCAAGGTCATGGACTTGTAATTTTCATGTTAAAATTTTACGCCAAAGTTTTTAGAATCTCATTACTTCTAAACCAAATTATGGATTTAGTTCCTATTTGGTATCATGATAGATACTGGTCAAAAGTTTTATCAGCATCATCAGCTCTCATGACTTTGACCTTGAGGTAGAGGTCACAGACTTAGAATTTAAATGTTAAAGTTTTCGTTAAAAAGTTTTTAAGACCTCATTATTTCCTAACCTAATCACCGATTAGATTCATCTTTTGTATGATGATGCATATTGGTCCAAAATTTTGCGCAGTACCATCCCACCCTCCTAGATCAGGTCAAGGTGAAGGTCACAGGTTTAGAATTATCAAAGTTTTTAGGATCTTATTACTCCTAAACCAAATGATGGATTTAGTTCCTATTTGGTATCATGATAGATACTGGTCAAAAGTTTTTATCAGCACCATCAACACTCATGACCGTGACCTTGTGGTTGAGGTCACAGACTTAAGAATTTAAATGTTAAAGTTTTTGTTTAAGTTTTTAAAACCTCATTATTTCCTAACCTTGCCACCCATTTGATTCATCTTTGGTATAATGATACATATTGGTCAAAAATTTTGCCCAGGTCCATCCCAATCCCGTAGTACATGTTATGGTCCAGGTCACAGTCATGTCAAAATTTTTCATGTTAAAATTTTATGTCATAGTTTTTATGACCTCATTACTTCTAAACCAAATGATGGATTTGATTTATATTTGGTAGTACTGATCCAAAAAATTTTTCAGCACCATCAGCTTTCATGTCCTTGACCTTGAGGTCGAGGGCTCAGACTTGGAATTTAAAAGATTTAGTTTAAGTTTTTAAGATCTCATTATTTCCTATCTTAGCACCGATTTGATTCATCTTTGGTTTGATGAAAATTTTGCACAGTGCAAGCCCCCCTCCCTGCTGCCCCCCCCCCCCCTCCCCCCACCCCACAAGGTCATGTCAAAATCAAGGTCACAGACTTAGAATTTTCCAGAAAGAAAATGTGCAATATCAGGCGAGCTATCCTGTCTGGCGACAGGTCTTGTTTCATCCATTCTACTACCTCTTAATGCTAACGTCACATCATATATACCCAAAGTATTGGGACACCTATAGTCCATTCTTCTACCTCTTGATGTGCCTAAAATATTGCTGTATGTATTGAAAACAGTGTAGACCCTGATCAGACACCACATTCTGTGGCATATAATCTGGGTTTGCACTGTTTGCAAAGGCCTATTCAGGCTATAATTTTGTCCCAATACTTAGGGTTATTATGGTAATGATTATTGCAACAAAGGACTTGTTGGTCCAGGATCTTCCTCAGAGGCTACCACATTCTTGCTGCTACCTCATTCTCGAAAGGAACTGGACTGACACTCTTACATGTCATAAGAGATGCCTTAACATTACCACTCTCTGGGTAAATTCCGTGGATGACAAATAAATTGATGATATGTTTTTATTCTAATTTTTTCAAAGAAAATAGGCTTTGATGTTTCTCTCAAGAAGACAATCTGCATTTCAAATGCTAAGGCCTATTTTCTAGTAAAAATAGGAAAAATATTTCAAAATGTATTCTGAAATTTTACTGAACTCACAGAATGTTGATAATAAGGCAATTCTAGTGATTATCCAACAACATTAGAATAAATTTCAATTCTCAGGATTCTTTTGGAGAAACTGGAAAATATTTATCTGGGCTGCCCACAAGATTATCAAGTCTTGCATGTAACCTTTAACCCTTAAAGTGCCAAGCAAAATTCGTAGCAGACGACATTCAAAATTTTCATTTTTATTTTTCAGAGAAAACAAGTCTTGATATTTCATGTGAATCGTCTGCCAAGCAGACGATTCACATGAAATGTCATGACTTGTTTTCTCAGAAAAAAAAAAAAATGTCGTCTGCTGGAGTTGTGACTGTGCTTTAGGGTGGTAGTGTGGCGGTAAGGGCCTGCTGTACTTGCAGCAGGTAGGGTGGGGTGGGAGGTATGTTACTGTGTATCTTCTGTTTCTGCACTATCATTCGCATTTTTCTCTCTTAAACCAAAAAGCCAATTGACTCCAAACTTGGTAGGAAGTATTGGGGCAACTAGGAGATCAAAAATATCTAAAATCGTTTACATGTAGATTGGAATTCCAATATGGCCACCATGGCCAAGTATTTTGCCTTGTTCACATGAACCAAAAGGCCAATTGACTCGATTAGTAGGAAGTATCATGGTGACTAAGCAGGTATGAAGCATTGTCCCATTTATACCTACTGTAACAACCCCAAATGTTGGGACAGACAGACCTTAGCAAACAGTGTAGACCTAGATTAGATGCTGCAAAATTTGTTGCTTCTGATTTGGATCTGCACTGTTTAGCAATATACAAGATGTATTAAGATGTAGTAAAATAGACTTGTTCAAATTTTAAGACCAGTATGGTAAGGCGTTAAGGTGTCCCATATACTTAACCCTAGTCTTGCTGAACCCGGATATACCCAGCCTTTGCAAGCAGTATAGATCCAGATCAGTTGGCTTCTTCAGAAGCCAACTGATCTGGATCTGCACTGTTTGCCATCAAGTATGTGAATTTATATCAACAATCTGGATCATGTAATCTGATTGGCTGAGAATTAGAAGTTGGTGTGGGGTCTTAATTTATTCAGCATGTCAAGGGTTAAGGTAAATACATGTACTGATACAGTGGTATTGATTTTTCACACATCAATCAAATTGGCAGTTACTTGATTTTTGATACAGATAAAGTAGTGTTGCCATAATGAGCAGATGGCTCAAGGTGATTTCAGGTACACAGATGGAGACTGTATTAATAAAAGGTGTGTTTGTTTGTATTGCTTCTGATGAGGTATAAATTTTAAAGTCGAATATTAGAAAACATGAATTATTGTGAACTGAATTGTTTATGTCCTTGAGATGTGAAATTCAGTCCAGCTTTTCAAAACCCTGTTTGGGACCAAAGAATCGGCATTTTCTTGAGCCCTGCTACCCACATATAAAGGGCCTTTCCTAAAAACTTTTATGATTTTTGTAGTTTATTTAAATATTTTTTTGCTCGTACAAGGTCAAATGACTCAACAATGGAAGGAAGGAGAATAGCTGTATTTTCTTTATATGAAGCATATGACTTGTTAACAAGGAGTTTTCTATGATAATTTTGGGATAAATTGTGGACGGGTTTTTCAAAAAATCTGTTCTTTAAAATATGATGTCTGGGCCAGCGGGCAGGTGTTTGGCATCGACCCAGGTTAACCTTTTTTAGCTCACCGGGACTATGTCCCTGGAGAGCTTATGTTGTCACCAAGTCGTTGGTGTCGGTGTTTGCGACTGCATCCGCGTCTGCGTCCGCGTCCGAGTTAGCACAATGTTTAAGTTTTCAAAGGTGTGCATAGTTTTTTAATTGTTTAAGGTACTGCTTTCATATTTGACCTACACCTACCTTAGGGTAAGACCTTTCAATAGCATACGCCCCCCATTCCCAGGTTAAACTCTTTATGTAGGTCAAGGTCAGTTCTTACTTTGTCATTTACACCCATGTTTAAGCTTTGCGTTTATGTTTTGAAAAGTGTTCATAACTGCAGAAGTATTGAAGATACTGCTTTAATATTTGGCCCACACCAACGTTAGGGTAAGACCTTTCAATAGCACACACCCTTCCTCAGTTTGACCTTCTGCCTAGGTTAACCTTTTTTAGCTCGCCGGGACTATGTCCCTGGAGAGCTTATGTTGTCACCCAGTCGTTGGCGTCGGCGTTCGCGACTGCATCCGCGTCCGCGTCCGAGTTAGCACAATGTTTAAGTTTTCAAAGGTGTGCATAGTTTTTAATTGTTTAAGGTACTGCTTTCATATTTGACCTACACCTACCTTAGGGTAAGACCTTTCAGTAGCATACACCCCCCATTCCCAGGTTAGACTCCTTATGTAGGTCAAGGTCAGTTCTTACTTTGCCATTTACACCCATGTTTAAGCTTTGCATTTATGTTTTGAAAAGTGTTCATAACTGCAGAAGTATTGAAGATACTGTTTTAATATTTGGCCCACACCAACATTAGGGTAAGACCTTTCAATAGCACACACCCTTCCTCAGTTTGACCTTCTGCCTAGGTTAACCTTTTTTAGCTCGCCGGGACTATGTCCCTGGAGAGCTTATGTTGTCACCCAGTCGTTGGCGTCGGCGTTCGCGACTGCATCCGCGTCCGCGTCCGAGTTAGCACAATGTTTAAGTTTTCAAAGGTGTGCGTAGTTTTTTAATTGTTTAAGGTACTGCTTTCATATTTGACCTACACCTACCTTAGGGTAAGACCTTTCAATAGCATACACCCCCCATTCCCAGGTTAGACTCTTTATGTAGGTCAAGGTCAGTTCTTACTTTGTCATTTACACCCATGTTTAAGCTTTGCATTTATGTTTTGAAAAATGTTCATAACTGCAGAAGTATTGAAGATACTGTTTTAATATTTGGCCCACACCAACATTAGGGTAAGACCTTTCAATAGCACACACCCTTCCTCAATTTGACCTTCTGCCTAGGTCAGGTCATACTTTGCATTTAAACCCATGTTGGAGTTCTGCGTTTAAGTTTTGAAATGTTTTGTAACTGCTGAAGTATTCAAGATAATGCTTTAATATTTGGCCCACACCAACATTAGGGTAAGACCTTTCAATAACACACCCCTTCCTCAGTTTGACTTTCTGCCTAGGTCAATGTCAGGTCATACTTTGTATTTAAACCCATGTTGGGAGTTCTGCATTTAAGTTTTGAAAAGTGTTTGTAACTGCTGAAGTATTCAAGATACCGCTTTAATATTTTGCCCACACCAACCTTAGGGTTAGACCTTTCAATAGCACACACGCTTCCTCAGTTTGACCTTCTGCCTAGGTCAAAGTCAGGTCATACTTTGTTATTTAAACCCATGTTTGAGTTCTGCGTTTAAGTTTTGAAAAGTTTCGTAACTGCTGAAGTATTCAAGATACCATTTTAATATTTGGCCCACACCTACCTTAGGGTAAGACCTTTCAGTAGTACACACTCCTTCCTCAGTTTGACCTTCTGCCTAGATCAAGGTCAAGTCATATTTGTCATTTACAGCTGTGTTCAAGTTTTGAAAACTACATGACTGCTGAAGTATATAAGATATAGCTTTCATATTTCCTCCACACCAACCTAAGGGATTCAGCATGTAAGATATAGCTTTCATATTTTGTCCACACCAACCTAAGGGAAGATGTTTCTATGGCATATACCCCATCCCTCAGTTTGACATTCTTCAGACATCAAAGTCAGGTCATACTTTGTCATTTACAGCTATGTTTAAGTTTAAGTTCTGCATTTAATCTTTGATATTTAAAGATTGTTTTCTTATCCAATCAGCCCTTTCTGGCGAGCTGCGTTGTCTTCTGACAACTCTTTTTCAGAGTTATATGTTACCTTTATTAGTCAGTGGATTGCTTTCATATTTAGTAGGGATGAAGAGGAGGACCAGTAGGTGTTTCATGTGCAAGAGAGACAACTTTCACTTTCTTCCTTATTTTTTTTAAAAAATGTTCATTATGCCGTTAGGGTTTTTTATTGTTCTTATTTCTACAGAAAAAAAAAGAACATATATAGTCAAACTTCAATGGCTCGAACATCGTTGGGACCATGGAAATTTGTTCGAGACATGGGTAGTTCGAGCCATTGAGGGTTAATCATGGCGCAGGTCAGGATGCAAATGGGGATAATTTAGAGAAATCTTTTCGATCTTCTCTACCAAAATGGTATGTTGAGTGTACTCATTAGAATTGCCATGATGAGGCAATTCTAATTAGTACACACAACATTCAATTTTATGATAAAATAACAAAAGTTACTTAAATATTTGATATGTGGAGCTATCGGAAGAATTTGGTAGGGACTCAAAAACATGTTCGAATCAGCCATGGTAAATGATCCATCCAGGTTTGAGCTATTGAGGTTTTACTGTATTGTGAATGCTCATTAGAAATATCTCACCAAGGCACTTCTAATGAGCTCCCACAACTTATGCTTTTATGAAGAACTGGGCCCAGTTGTTCAAAGCGTCGTTAGCTTAACAAGCTCGTTAAGGGTCATTTCGTTAACTGTTTTAGCAGATTCAATATACAATATTCTGATATTTTTTGCTGAAGAAATGTGAGTAGCTTTTGCACTGCAAAAGCTACTCACATTTTTTCAGCAAAAAATTTCAGCATATTTGCATATCACTTGATGTAAATTTTAACCGGTCGTTAACTAATGATGTCGTTAGCTTTGAACAACTGGGCCCTGGTGAAAATTATCCCAGAATTATCACCAGATACTCCTCAACAATTCTATAAGGCTACCTTTTAGTGAAAAACCATTATAATGGCAAATGTAAAAAAAAACCATAAAACATAAAATCATTATGATGTGTATATAAACTTCATCTGAAAATGTTAACCCTTAGGCTGCTAATCATGACTATTGTCACTCTAGGGGGGTCTGCCAACTCTAAAGCCTGTCAAACTTACTATATACCACATGCAACCATTCAGAGCAAGTGTTCTCATACAGGAGTGAACCTACTTTCATACAAAACGCCACTTTTCATTAGATAGTCAGGTGCTGGATTTTACCCCCACTTAAAAGACCGAGAATACCAAATATCAAGCTGCCATTAATTTCAGCACTCACTTTAACAGATTGATCACGATTTTCTGGAAAAAAAAAAGCCCATAACACCTGAATCATTTCCAGTGAGGAAGAAGTAGGGATAACCTTTGTATGTCACTTGTTTCATTTGCAATAGTACACAGTAGGCGCTGGTCCCTTGTAAAATTTTTTTTTTTTTTTTTTTAAGTGTCTTAAACGGTTCCCGGTTTACACATGACTTTCACTTGACTTTCTAGTCACGTGACCATCACTTCTCCAATAAAATGGCCACCTACGAACGGCAAATTGTATGTGAAAATTCCATGTAATTCGAGGCAAAATTAAGGGAGTAATGACTTCTCGAGTAGAGGTACCCCTCTTACAGGCTTGATTCATTTTTTTCTTAGCAGCCTAAGGGTTAAAAGAACAAAATAAAATCATTTTTATGATAATTGAATACAGTATATGAATTTATATATCCTATTTAAAATACTGGAAATATTTCGCTCCAGACTTGCCAATCTTGTATACGAAATTTGTGCTTTTACATTTTTTTTATACAGTGGATTTGCAACTTTCTGTATTTTAACGCTTAACATGCTGGGTAAAAATTTCAGCGGACAACATTTAGAATTATTTCCCAGAAAATAGGTTTTGACATTTCATGCAAATTGTCTCCTTCAACCTTGTCAAAGCCTATTTTCAGGGGAAAGTAAGAAATATTTCAAATTGTCATCTGGTGAAAGTGCCCAGAAAGTGGTAAGTGTTGGAGGCAAAGTGCATTAACTTTTCTGTATACAATAGTAACCCTAAGTATTGGGACAGACAGGCCTAGTGCAGACTGTAGACCCTGATCAGGAACAGCAAAATGTGGCATCTGATCAGGGTCTATACCACCAGTCATCCAGCAATATTTTAGACACATCAACAGGCAGAATAATAAGTAAGCTCTTTCATATTTTAGAAGAGGAAAGGTATGCAATTTTTGGTGTCCCAATTATTAGGTTAAATCATTCAGATAGCCATTTTGTCTGGAGCTGTGGACTTGTTTCTGTATAAGTTATAATTATATGCATGTTCTGTGATCGTATATATTAAAATTGGTTACTTTAAAAGCTAGATTACAAAGTAAAATTTTAATTTTCAGTTATTGTTAGCAAGTTTAGATTTTCTCATTATGTTGGGTTTGTAGAGTTTAATTGATGGTTTGCCTTTAGTCTGTATAAAACAAATAATCATTATCTATAAAGCCAAAATTGGTGTTGCTTCTAAATGTGTCTTGTCCAGTTATTCTATCATGACAGAATGTTTCTTAAACCGTGTCCTGCTGAAGCTGGGTATACCCTGCCTTTGCAAACAGTGTAGATCCAGATCAGTTGGCTTCTGAAGAAGCCAACTGATCTGGATCTGCACGGATTGCCATTAAGTATGTGAATTTAGATCATCAATCTGGATCAAGTAATCTGATTGGTTGTAAATCAGAAGTGGGTGTGACATCTTAATTTATTCAGCATGAAAAGGGTTAATTGGGTAGCGTCAAGTGAAAAAGTGCCTACAAGCATGCACAAAATGTGAGGATTTACTTCATCCTGCACATGCGGCTGTGCAAAGTTTCATCAGGGCATTTGCTCTCCATTGACACATTTTATAGTATCCAAAGAATCTGTTCAAGAAGGGCAGTTGTCAGTTTCTGGCAAATTCTGAAAGAATGTGCACAATACTGGTTAACCGCTTAGAGGACTAAGCCTGCCCAGTAAACGTGTGGTTAGGTAAACTGACTGCACTCGACATGAACCCATTGGGTTGACTGGGCCGTAAAACCTGAACACAAACAAACAAACAAAGAATCTGTTTGTGGACAGTGATAGCCCTGATCAGACTGCACAGAAGTGCAGGCTGATCTGGGCCTTCACTGTCTGCATATGTCCGAAGACACATTTTCTCATGGTGCGGTCTAATTATGTAATAATTAATAAATTATCATGAACAGTTTATATTTGTTGACAGACAAACCTTCCCTAAATATTGGGATGCCTGAACATCTTACCATACTTGTTTGTGGAGATTGGCAGATCCATTTTACCACCAGTTAGTGTGTTTAAAGATTGCTTGATGAGTGGCAAACAGTGTAGACTCAGATCAGAGGCCGCATTCTGTGGCATCTGATCTGAGTCTACACTGTGTGCTCAGCCCTGTCTGTCCCAGAACTTAGGGTTTTTAGCTCACCTGAGCCTAAGGCTCAAGGTGAGCTATTGTGATCACCCACCGTCCGTCGTCATCATCGGCGGCGGCGTCGTCGTCCGTCTGTCCGTCCACAATCTTTAAACATCTCCTCCTAAACCACTGGTGGGAATTTGACCAAACTTCACAGGAATGATCCTTGGTTGGTCCTCTTTCAAAGTTGTTCAAATGGTTCCGGTTTATTGCATATCTAGGTCACAGGAGCTAAAAATAGATTTTTTAACTAAAAACTTAAAAAATCTTCTTGTGAGTAAACCACTGGACCGATTTCAATATAATTTTGCAGAAATGTTCCTTTGGTGATCCTCTACCAAGATTGTTCAAGCCATTTGGATTCGTCAAAAAACATGGCCGCCAGGGGGCAGGGCTTATTTTCCCTATATATCTATATAGAAAACTTAAAAAATCTTCTTGTCAGAAACCACTGGACCGATTTCCATATACTTTTGCAGAAATGTTTCTTTGGTGATCCTCTACCAAGATTTTTCAAGCCATTTGGATTCGTCAAAAAACATGGCCGTCAAGGGGTGGGGCTTATTTTCCCTATATATCTATGTAGAAAACTTTAAAAGTCTTCTTGTCAGAAACCACTGGACCGATTTCCATATAATTTTGCAGGAATGTTCCTTTGGTGATCCTCTACCAAGATTGTTTAAGCCATTTGGATTCGTGAAAAAACATGGCCGCCAGGGGGTGGGGCTTATTTTCCCTATATATCTGTATAGAAAACTTTAAAAATCTTCTTGTCAGACACCACTGGACCGATTTCAATATAATTTTGCAGAACTGTTACTTTGGTGATTTTCTACTTAGATTGTTCAAGCCATTTGGATTCATCAAAAAACATGGCTGCCAGGGGGCGGGGCCTATATATCTATATAGAAAACTTAAAAATTCTTCTTGTCTGAAACCACTGGACTGATTTCCATATAATTTTGCAGGAATGTTCCTTTGGTGATCCTCTACCAAGATTGTTCAAGCCATTTGGATTCGTCAAAAAACATGGCCGCCAGGGGGCGGGGCTTATTTTCCCTATATTATCTATGTAGAAAACTTTAAAAGTCTTCTTGTCAGAAACCACTGGACCGATTTCCATATAATTTTGCAGGAATGTTCCTTTGGTGATTCTCTATCAAGATTGTTCAAGCCATTTGGATTCGTCAAAAAACATGGCCGCCAGGGTGGGGAGCTTATTTTCCCTATATATCTGTATAGAAAACTTTAAAAATCTTCTTGTCAGAAACCACTGGACCGATTTCAATATAATTTTGCAGAACTGTTCCTTTGGTGATTTTCTACTAAGATTGTTCAAGCCATTTGGATTCGTCAAAAAACATGGCCGCCAGGGGAGACAGGGCTTATTTTCCCTATATATCTATATAGAAAACTTAAAAAATCTTCTTGTCAGAAACCACTGGACCGATTTCCATATACTTTTGCAGAAATGTTCCTTTGGTGATCCTCTACCAAGGTTGTTCAAGCCATTTGGATTTGTCAAAAAACATGGCCGCCAGGGGGCGGGGCTTATTTTCCATATATATCTATATAGAAAACTTAAAAAATCTTCTTGTCTGAAACCACTGGACCGATTTCAATATAAGTTTGAAGAAATGTTCCTTTGGTGATCCTCTACCAAGATTGTTCAAGCCATTTGGATTTGTCAAAAAACATGGCTGCCAGGGGGCGGGACTTATTTTCCCTATATATCTATATAGAAAACTTAAAAAATCTTCTTGTCTGAAACCACTGGACCGATTTCCATATACTTTTGCAGAAATGTTCCTTTGGTGACTCTCTACCAAGATTGTTCAAGCCATTTGGATTTGTCAAAAAAACATGGCCGCCAGGGGGCGGGGCTCATTTTCCCTATATATCTATATAGAAAACTTAAAAAATCTTCTTGTCAGAAACCACTGGACCAATTGCTATATAATTTTGCAGAAATATTCCTTTGTGATTCTGTACCAAGATTGTTCAAGCCATTTGGATTTTTCAAAAAACATGGCTGCCAGGGGGTGGGGATTATTTTCACTATATATCTTTATAGAAAACTTGAAAAATCTTCTTGTCAGAAACCACTGGACCAATTTCATTATAACTTGGCAAAAATGTTTCCATGGTGACCTTGTACCAAGATTGTTCAAGTAATCGTGATTGGTCAAAAAACATGGCCGCTAGGGGGCGGGGCTTGTTTTCCCTATGTATCTATATAAAAAACTTTAAAAATCTTCTTTTAAGAAACCGTTGGACTGAGTTCAATGTAACTTGGCAGGAATGTTGCTTTGGTGACCCTCTACCAAGAATGTTCAAGCCTTCATGATACGTCAAAAAACATGGCCCCCAGGGGGCGGGGCTTATTTTCCATATATATCTGTATAGAAAAATTTAAAATTCTTCTTGTCAAATACCTCCTGACTTATTTCAATAATGCTTTGGTGATCCTCTACCAAGAATGTTCAAGCAATCCTGATTTGTCAAAAAAACATGGCTGCTAGGGGGTGGGGCTTATTTTCCCTATAGATCTAAATAGAAAACTTTAAAAATCTTCTGGTCAGAAACCACTGAACTGATTTTAATTTAACTTGGCAGGAATGTTCCTTTGGTTACCCTCTACCAAGTTTCTTCAAACTGTTATGATTCATCAAAAAAAAAAAAAAAAAAATGTCCCTTAGGGGGTTGGGCTTTATAGCGATATAAAACACTTTAAAAATCTTTTTGTCAGAAACCACTGGACCAATTTCAAAATGACTTGGCAGAAATGTTCCCTTTCAAGATTAAGTCAAGTCATGATGTGTTAAAAAGAAAAAAACATGGCCTTGTGTGTTGGCGGGGGGGGGGGGGGGGGGGGGGGGGGGGGGGGGGGGGGGGGGGGTGGGGGGTGAGGTGGAGTTGGGGCAGGGCTGTAAAATTTATACATAAATCTTAGAGCAGTGAACTTGGCTGAATCTTCAACAGTAAGTATGCAAATCTGTTTGATCAGGTGAGCGATATAGGACCATCATGGTCCTCTTGTTACTGTATTGTTTTTGTTATGATCTGTGGACTGTCTGTCTGTCTGCATGTTCATCACAACCATGGTCTGCTTAACCCTTGTCCTGCTGAACCTGGATATATCCTGTCTTTGCAAACAGTGTAGATCCAGATCAGTTGGCTTCTGATGAAGCCAACTGATGTGGAGCTACACTGTTTGCCATTCAGTATGTGAATTTATAATAACAATCTGGATCAAGTCGTATGATTGGCTGCAAATTTGAAAAAGGCATGGCATCTTAATTTATTCAGCATGACAAGAGTTATTTTTTTATTACTGGTTCAGTCCAAGTAAAGGATGATTATGCTGTGTAGTTATGTTCATTATTGGGACGGGTCTGAAGAAGCAGTTTTTGTCAGGGTCTGCACTCCTAGCTCCAGATAAGACCTTTTTATGCATCAGATGATGCCGGGGGCATATAGTTTTTTGGTTTTCCGTACGTGCGTATGTGGGTACGTGCATACGAATGTACATCGTTCTGTACGAATGTGTGTATGTACGTATGTGATCCTGTTAGACTCAGGTTAAGGCATTTATAACAGGTAGAATTTTGCAGTTTTATAGTCTGGTACCCCCACAGTGGGGGCATCTGTGTACTGTGGACACATTTCTAGTTTTTTTTCTCAACCAAACCATATTTATATTTTTCTTGTTTTGAACAACTGGGCCCTGATTTTCAGATACTTGCTTCATGGAGCATCCATCAATTATGCTGATAGTTACTTTTGTTTTTGATGGCTTTCCATGCTGAAATCATCACAAGGTGTTATTATTATTAATCAGAATATTTTACTGCTGGCAGCATTAATAGGACGTGTCCTTCTCAGGTACTCTTAGGTGCCAAAAATTTGTCACCTTTTCAAAAATCATAAATGTCCTAATATTTTGAAAACTTTATTCCATACTTTTCTGGCCAAAATTTTGCTTTTGTGCTGTTGTTTCTTAATACATTTAGTGGAATGACAAACAGTGTAGACCCTGATCAGAATGCAGTGTTTGCATATGCTATTTTGTCTGTATCTTTGGTTTAAGAAATTTTAGGGCCTTTACCTTAACACTTTTAGGGAAAAATAAGAAAAATGTTACAAGCTGTTGTCTGCTGTAATTTTTACCCAGCATCTTATTTACCCTAGGCCTGCTGCACCTGGATATACCCTGCCTTTGCAAACAGTTTAGATCCAGATCAGTTGGCTTCTGAAGAAGCCAACTGATCTGAATCTGCACTGTTTGCCATTAAGTAGGTGAATTTATAGCAACAATCTGGATCATGTAAACTGATTGGCTGAAAACTAGAAGTGGACATGGCATCAATTTATTCAGCATGACAAGGGTTAAGTATTATGTTGAAAACTGATGGGAATGAATTGATGCAAAAGGCAAGATAAGAGTCCTAATGCTGTATGCAGTCAGTGACTGCCAGATTTGCTTGCTGATCCTTGCAGATAGACCAGGGTCTTCTCTATTTGTCAAGAAGTGTCCAGATGGCTGAGTGATTAATGCTGTCAACTTCAGATCATAAAGTCCTGGGTTCAAAGCTCACTGGAGATGGAATTCAGTTCATGACTGTATGGCACTTCATTGCACAGAGCCAGCCTCAGTGGCTCTGTTGGATGCACGTCCGACTGGTGATCAGGAGGTTGTGGGTTTGACCCCCGCCGGGTTGGCAACATTCTTTTGTGGAGATTGATCATGGAATACTTTCTACAGTCATGAAATACTTTCTACAGTCATTCTCTCCCATCTGCTGATTCAAGAAGGGCAGTTCAGTTTCTGGCAAAAGAATGTGCACAATACTGGATAACCGCTTAAAGGACTAAGTCTGCCCTGTAAAAGTGGGTTAGGGAAACTGACCACGCTCAGCATAACCCCATTGGGTTGACTGGGCTGTAAAATCTCAATACAAACAAATCATTGCTCAGAACATTTCATTATCACACGCCAGTTGTCTCAGTTTAACTAGAATAATGTTGAATGGGGCTTAAAAAACAAATCTCATCTTCATTTCAGATTGTACAGTCTACAGTATCCATTCTGTAAGTGGGTAATGAGCCCCCATGATGATGATGATGATGATGATGATGATGATGATGATTTCAGCATTATTTAAGTCATATCGAGATGATGGAAGGGTGATAATGAATATGTCTCATGCAATGAAGTGCCATACAGTCATGAGATGAAGTCCCTCCTCCAACTGGCCCACAGTCAGTAATACTGTAAATGCTCAGCCATGTGGAAATTTCATGAAGGCCCTGTTAAAATTAGGTGATTGTGCATGCTGATCTAGACCGTCATTGCTCAAGTAATGTATAAGGGACATTTTTCTTCCTCTATGTTTCATATATTGAGAGGTTGTTTTGTATGCAACTTATCCTAAACTGCTTAAGGTCCACAAATACTTACATAGCTCTAGATAAGAGGGGATATTAGCCATTGCCTTGCCGAATAAATTAAGATGCCACACCTACTTCTAATTTCCAGCCAATCAGATTACTTAATCCAGGTTTTTGATAGAAATTCACATATTTAATGACAAACAGTGCAGATCCATATCAGTTGGCTTCTTCAGAAGCCAACTGGTCTGGTTCTACACTGTTTGCTAAGACATGGCATGCCGTGTTCAGCAAAAGAAGAGGTAGGTAATAGGGCTGGGACAGGTAGAGATTGTGTATCATATCGTTCCTCTGTCATTAATGACAATGACTAATCCTAATTAAATGCGTGAAGTGTTATTGTTTGTATGTTCTAAGATGACTGATGAGACCAATCTTAGCTCTAAACTGTCTGTTGCAGATAGAACAAGAGAGGTCTATGAGGCCTCGCCACTTTGCTTGATCCTGTGCAATCTGTTCCCACGACTCTGTTGGTATGTTGAAGTCTTTAAGGGAGACTTTGAGGGTGTCCTTGTATTGCTTCTTCTGACTACCATGGGAGCATTTTCTGACTTGTAATTCTCCATAGAGGATCTTCTTTGGCAAACGTTCATCAGGCAATCTGGTAACATGGCCTGTCCATCTTAACTGTGCCAGTTTCAGAAGAGTATGTCCACTGTACATCCCTGCCCTTTTCAGACCTGTGTCTGGAATCCTGTCTTGCCACTTGATCATTAGAAGTTTTCTAAGACAGCTTGTATGGAAGTGGTTCAGTCTTTTGGCATGCCGTTGGTAAAATGTCCAAGTTTAGCATGCATATAATAGTGTTGGCAGCACCACAGATCTGTAGACTTCCAGCTTTGTGTCAATTCTGATTCGACTTTGATCCCAAATACTTCCATGTAGTCTGCCAAATGCTGCACTAGCTTTGGCAATCCTGGCATTGACTTCATCATCAGTGTGCACAACTCTAGACAATGTGCTTCCAAGGTAGGTGAACTTGTGTACCACTTGCAATTGTTGATCTTTCACTGTGATGATGGCTCCTTGTAAGGCTGTCCAGGTGCTGGCTGATATACCACCTCAGTCTTTTTGATGCTGATTGTGAGATCATAGCTATCACATGAATCACTTGATCCACACCTTTTTTGCATTTTCTCTTCTGTTGGAGCACCCTTTGCCATGTCATCTGCAAAGAGGAACTCATCTAGCACCTCTGTCTGCACCTTGGATTTAGCTTTCAACCTTCTTAGGTTGAAAAGCTTCCCATCAAAGCGATACCTAATAGGTATACCATTGTCCCCATCCTGGAAAGCATCTGTAAGCATAGCAGAAAACATCATGCTGAACAGTGTTGAAGCTAGTACACAGCCTTGCTTAACTCCATTTGTCACAGGGAATGGATTAGAAAACTTGCCGTCATTTTGGACCCTTGCAAGCATACAATCGTGCAACTGCCACACCATTGCTTTGAATTTGGCAGGACAGCCAAACTTTGCCATAATTCTCCAAAGTCCCTCATGACTGACTGTGTGAAATGCTTTGGTAATGTCAACAAAAATCATGTAGAGGTCCACATTCTGTTTCTGGCATTTGTCTTGAAGCTGTCTTGCTTCAAGATGCCTCGATGATTGTCACAGACCTGAGGATTCCCTTTCCTTTTGAATAGGTGGATAATTGTTGCATCCTTGAATTCTTGAGGGATGGCTTCTTTTGTCCACATAATGTGAAATAATTCTGTCAGTTTCTCTGCAACTGGATGATCTCCTGCTTTGTAGATCTCTGCAGGTATTGTATCTGATCCTGGAGCCTTGCCAAATGACAAGAGTTTTAATGCTTTCACTGTTTCAGAGATGGCTGGGAACTCATTAAGCAGCAGATTACATTCCACCTGTGGTAGTCAGTTGATAGCTTCATAACTGATAGATGATAGCCAATTAAGAACACCATCAAAGTGTTCAGCCCATCTTTTCAAGATAGCTTCTATGTCAGTCAGAAGATTAGTTCATCTGCACTAACAAGTGGGGTGGTTCCTGAGCTCTGGGGACCATACACTGTCTTAAGTGGCTCAAAGAACTTCTTCATATCCTTTCTTTCTGCAAATGACTGGATTTTATCAGCCTTTTTGCTCAGCCAGGAGTCTTGCATGTCTCTGAGCCTAGTCTGGACTGTCTTACATATGTTTGAACAGGCAGACTTACTAGATACTGAGCTGGTATCACTGAGGTATGCCTTGTGCTTTTGGTGTTTCTCTCCAAGGAGTCCCTGGATTTCTTTGTCATTCTCATCAAACCAGTCTTGTTGTTTGGATGATACTGGTCCTAGGGAATCCATTGCTGAAGAGTGTTCAGTGTCTCTGAAGACTGTCCAGCTCTCATCTACACCCTCTGAACTGTGTTCCAGTGCATCTAAATGGCTGCAGATATCATTGTTGAATACTTGCCTCTTGCTGTCTTTTCAGCTGGGAGACATTCAATCTCTTGGGCACTTTCTTGCCTTGTGGTTGTCATACAGGCTGAATATTAGGTATTTTATAGTGTACAAAGGTGGATTGGCAAGATCGATGGTCATGTTGAACTTTGCTCTATTTGCTTGAAATGTTTTCATTATTTATATATTCTCTTACTAGCATTCGGGTAACGGGTAGTAAATTTGTACTCGGGTAATTGTTCGACCTTAAACCTTGGGGACCCGGATATTCTACCCAGCCCTATCAGGAATTTTTTTTTCTATTTCTCCATGAAAACATATTGTGTTGGTACTCACTTGAAGCACTTCAGTGAGGCGCTTCTTAATAGGTATCCACAACATATGTTTTTGTGCAGATATAAGAAATATTTTTTGGTTGAAAAAAAAAAACAACAACAACAAAAAAACAGTGCGTAAACTGGAATTGTGTTGTTATTTATTTCTTATTTGTTTACATAGTTATTAACCTATTTATTGTTTAATTGAAATGAGTGAAGATTGTCTTTCTTCCGTACATAGCAGATTATATATGACAGGCTTTTAGTTAAATAAAAAAAAAATAGGAAGCTTTATTATGTGGAAAGAGACTACTGCAAGTGTCTTTGTTCTGAACTGTAGAGTGATGACCCTATTTTTAAAGTTATGTTTCCTTGACATCCAATAAACATTGTTAGTGTTTAAATGGTTTGTTTTCTTAAAAAAAACATCTCCCTTGGGTCATCCCAAATTAGTCCTGAAAGTGTAGTCACAACTGCAGCAGACCGCATTTTGAAATATGTTGCATTCATTTTTGAGAGAAAATAAGTTAATATTTCAAGTGAATCATCTGCTAGTTTATTTTTCAGAGAACATGAGGCTGATATTTCATGTGAATCTTCTGCTAGGGCAGATGATTCACATGAATGTCAAACCTTATTTGCTCTGAAAAATAATAAAAATTAAAACATTGTTTGCTACAATGTTTCTTGGCTTTTTAGCTCATCTGAGCTATGCTCAGGATGAGCTATTGTGATCACTTTTCGTCCGTCATTCATGCGTACGTCCGTCCGTTAACATTTTCAAACGACTTCTGAAGCCGCTAAGCCAATTTTGCTCAAATTTCATATGGAGCCTCCTTAGATTGGGGGAACGAAAAATTGCTAAAATGGTCGCGGTCCAATGACCAAGATGGCTGCCATGCCCATATATGGTAAAAATCTTCTTCTCCAGAACCGAGGATGCCTTGGGGCAGTATCTTTGCAAAAATCATCGGGGACAAGAGATGTACCAAAGTTGCTAAAATAATTGTTGTACATTGACGTTTGATCTTTTTATGGCGAGGTCAAGTTTGCTTCCCTATGCATTTGTATGGGCACCATACATTTGTATGGAAAAAATGTTGAGAATTTCAAACGACTTCTCCTCTGAAGCATCTGGGCCAATGTTGCTCAAATTTCATGTGGCGCCTCCTTAGGTTGTGGGAACGAAAAATTGCTAAAATGGTTGCGGTCCATTGACCAAGTTGGCCACCATGCCCAATTATGGTAAAAACCTTTAAAAATCTTCTTCTCCAGAACAGAGGATGCCTTGGGGCTGAATCTTTGCACAAATCATCAGGGATGGGAGGTCTACCAAATTTGCTAAAATTATGGTCGTACATTGACGTTTGACTTTTTTACGGTGAGGTCAAGTTTGCTTCCCTATGCATTTGTATGGGCACCATACATTTGTATGGGAAAAATGTTGAGAATTTCAAATGACTGCTCTGAAGCCTCTGGGCCAATGTTGCTCGAATTTCATATGGAGCCTCCTTACATTGGGGGAACAAAAGATTGCTAAAATGGTCGCGGTCCATTGTCCAAGATGGCTGCCATGCCCATATATGGTAAAAACCTTTGAAAATCTTCTCCAGAACCAAATAAGCCCTGGGGCCTTATCTTTGCACAAATCCTCGGGGACAGGAGATCTACCAAAATTGCTAAAATGATGGTCCTACATTGACATTTGACCTTTTTACGGCAAGGTCAGATTTGCTTCCCATTCATTTGTATGGGCCCTATACATTTATATAGGGAAAATATTGAGAATTCATATTTTGGACATCTCCTCTATAATCCATTTGAATTGAATCTTGATGCTGAGCATTAGGGCGCTTATGAGACACAAAATAGCTAAATGAGCAGATAGAAAATCCAAGGTGGCCACCACAGTGGCCATTTTGAAAATCAATTGTCGACATTTCACAAACCTTAGATCGCTTTGAGCCGAAACTTGCTCTTTAGCAACAGGATGACTTCTGGGTCGAAACAAGCTAAAATTGTGTCAATCGAAAATCCAAGATGGCCGCAATGGTTCTACTCCATTGAACAAGATGGCCGCCAGAGCTAAAAAGTGCAAAATCTTCAAACAACATCTCATCCTTGGCCAATGGTCTGATTTCAAAATATTTGCACAGAAGTATTCCACCAATGGCCCTCAACCAAAATTATTAAAATGGCACCGCTTGGCTGAACAAAATGGTGGTCAGAGCTAAAAATAGAAAAACCTTTAAAAGACATCTCCTCCGCAGCCAGTGTCCTGATTTCAAAGTAATTTCACAGAAGTGTTCCTCTTATGGCCCTTTACCAAAATTGCAAAAAAGTTCTGCTCGGCGGAACAAAATGGCCACCAGAGCTAAAAATAGAAAAAAAATAAACCTTTAAACATCTCCTCCTTGGCCAGTGGCCTTATTTCAAAATGATTTCACAGAAATGTTCCTCTTATCCCCCTTTACCAAAATTGCCAAAATGGTTCTTTGCTGAACAAAATGGTCACCAGAGCTAAAAATAGAAAAACCTTTAAACGACATCTCCGTGGCCAGTAGCAAGATTTTAAAATAATTTCACATCAATGTTCCTCTTATGCCTCTTTGCCAAAATTGCTAAAATGGTTCTGCTCTGCTGAAGAAAATGGTTGCCAGAGCTTAAAATAGAAAAAGAAAACCTTTAAAGGAGAGGATAAGTAGATGAACCAAATGACTTCTGAAAAATATCTGAACTTTTTTTTTACTTATGGCGTTTTGAAAATTTCAGCATTTTAACCTTGAAAGCAAGATATCGCAAAAACTGTTTAAGCCATTGTCTTGTCATAAGAGTATTGGAAAAATGTTGCATGCCATCTGCATATCTGCAGTGGCGGTTTCACTCAGGTGAGCGAGTTGTGGCCTCTTGTTAAGGATTAATTAAACCTTGTCCTGCTGAACCAGGATATGCCCTGCCTTTGCAAATAGTGAAGAAGCCAACCCAACTGATCTGAATTTGCACTGTTTGTCATTAAGTATGTGAATTTGTATCAACAACCTGGATCAAGTAATATGATTGACTGACAATTAGAAGTGGACATGGCATCTTAATTTATTCAGCGCTGACAATTAGAAGTGGGCGTGGCATCTTAATTTATTCAGCATGACAAGGGTTAACAAGACACAGTACACAAATGGAGATAACTCCACCCTGTATGAAGATGCCATCGGCTACATGAAGACAGAAAAACCCTGGTTCATCCCTGCTACATGAAGACAGAAAAACCCTGGTTCATCCCTGCTACATGAAGACAGAAAAACCATGGTTCATCCCTGCTACATGAAGACAGATAAACCCTGGTTCATCCCTGCTACATGAAGACAAAAAAACCCTGGTTCATCCCTGCTACATGAAGACAGAAAAACTCTGGTTAATCCCTGCTACATGAAGACAGAAAAACCCTTGTTCATCCCTGCTACATGAAGACAGAAAAACCCTGGTTCATCCCTGCTACATGAAGACAGAAAAACCCTGGTTCATCCCTGCTACATGAAGACAGATAAACCCTGGTTCATCCCTGCTACATGAAGACAAAAAAAACCTGGTTAATCCCTGCTACATGAAGACAGAAAAACTCTGGTTCATCCCTGCTACATGAAGACAGAAAAACCCTGGTTCATCCCTGCTACATGAAGACAGAAAAACCCTGGTTCATCCCTGCTACATGAAGACAGAAAAACCCTGGTTCATCCCTGCTACATGAAGACAGAAAAACCCTGGTTCATCCCTGCTACATGAAGACAGAAAAACCCTGGTTCATCCCTGCTACATGAAGACAGAAAAACCCTGGTTCATCCCTGCTACATGAAGACAGAAAAACCCTGGTTCATCCCTGCTACATGAAGACAGAAAAACCCTGGTTCATCCCTGCTACATGAAGACAGAAAAACCCTGGTTCATCCCTGCTACATGAAGACAGAAAAACCCTGGTTCAGCCCTGCTACATGAAGACAGAAAAACCCTGGTTCATCCCTGCTACATGAAGACAGATAAACCCTGGTTCATCCCTGCTACATGAAGACAGAAAAACCCTGGTTCATCCCTGCTACATGAAGACAGAAAAACCCTGGTTCATCCCTGCTACATGAAGACAGAAAAACCCTGGTTCAGCCCTGCTACATGAAGACAGAAAAACCCTGGTTCAGCCCTGCTACATGAAGACAGAAAAACCCTGGTTCATCCCTGCTACATGAAGACAGAAAAACCCTGGTTCATCCCTGCTACATGAAGACAGAAAAACCCTGGTTCATCCCTGCTACATGAAGACAGAAAAACCCTGGTTCATCCCTGCTACATGAAGACAGAAAAACCCTGGTTCATCCCTGCTACATGAAGACAGAAAAACCCTGGTTCAGCCCAGCATCCACAAAGTTTTACTGAAGCACATGACAAAATGTGAGTGCACTACAATAGCAGACTGCAAATTGGCTGCATAAAAAATATCTATACAGGTTGCACTTGGAAACAAAACGACACATAAAGGTGGGAAAATCAGAGTCTCAGTTTTATTGAGACACTACATATGATGGCTGCATACTAATTTCCCTAGCACTGGTATAATCAGAACTCAATTTTCCAAGATGCTAGTATGGGCTCAACGATCATGAGTAAAAATAAAAAATGCACTATGATGAAGTAGAGGGAGACATTTTAGGGCTACCACCAGCTGCAGCGATGTCTAAAAAAAAATCTATTAACCTTAGTCCTGCTGAACATGGATATGTCCTGCCTTTGCAAACAGTGTAGATCCAGATCAGTTGGCTTCTGAAGAAGCCAACTGATCTGGATCTGCACTGTTTGCCATTAATTATGTGAATTTATATCAACAATCTAGATCAAATGACCTGATTGGCTGAAAATTTGAAGTGAGCGTGGACTCTTCATAACAGCATAGTAATTTGCTGGGCTTCTTATGCCCCCAAGCACCAACCATTTCGGTGGCTCAGTCAGACTGGAGATCAGGAGATTGCGGGTTCCACCCCGGCCTGATCGGCAACATTCTTTCGTGGAGATTTATTATAAAATATTTTCTACAGATATTCTCTCTCTTCCGCTGATTCAAGAAGGGCAGTTGTCAGTTTCTGGCTAAAGAATGTGCACAATACTGGTTAACCGCTTAGAGAACTAAGCCTTTCCTGTAAAAATGTGGTTAGGTAATCTGACTGCGCTCAACATGACGCCATTTGGTTGACTGGGCCGTAAAACCTCAACACAAACAAAATAACTTAAATGGAACCAGATTTTCAAAGAAACCAGAATGGATTCAATGATCCCGAGGAAAATAAAAATAAAAACTGCACTGTTGTGAAGTACAGAAATATACATGTATATATAGTCACCCATACCGTTATAATTCTAACTTAATAGTTTTACTCTAATTTAGCATTATAATATGATTGGTCAAGATCAAATTGATGTCTGCATGAAGGCATTTATACTTTGATAAATCCACTGAGTGGGAATTTTAGAACTGCATGTATTCTCTGGAATAGGTTACCAGCTGATCTCGCCCTTGATTCAGATCTTGACTCTTTCAAATCAGGAGTCGGCAAGATCAACCATACATTCCCTTAAGGCATATACTGTTTTTATCTTGCTTTTAAACTCTTCTCCCTAACACTAACTCTGTCATCTTTGCTTACCTTAATTTTACATTTTTTATGCTGCACTATCTCACTTTTTCTTCTCTTACTAACACACCATGCGCAACACATTCAAACAATACTCGAAAGAGGGTTTTGAATTATAAGAAGATAGATAGTTTACTTATATATGTATTTCAAAAGTAAGCTATGTAACTTCCATTTTCAACACAAACATAACCGAGTTGGAATTATAGGAAATGAATTTTATTTTTGTGGATCAGTGTAAATTCTGGCACAATACTTAATATAAAGCCACTTGAAATTTATAGACCTCACATTGCAGGTGCCCAATAGTAATCCATCCATCCATCCATCCACCCACGCACCCACCCACCCACCTATCCATCCATCCATCCACAAATTTTTCTCATGGCCATATCGCCTGTAATGTATGGCTTAGCCTGATCAAATTGCATTTTGTGTACATCTAGTGAAGGCAGCATATCACATATCAGAAAAAGGGCATTGTGACATATATGTTGACATCTGTCCTATATTACTGAAAAACAGTTATCCAGGGTATATCGCCTATAAGCTGTTGAAAATGACATTTGTTTATCCCCATAAACAACACATATCTTATCATGTATGCTTTTGACACTCAGTCCCAACTTACAGCAGGCTTTTAATTATAACCCCTGATTCCAGCAACATTTTCTATTCATTTTTTAACCTTTTTCAATAGTACACCTGAAAGCAATCGAAACTGCAAAAGAACCGGTTTATTTATACACAATGTACAGTTATGATAAGTCATCCGTTTCATATTGGTTTTGTACAGGTAAATCTCGTGATTGTCAAGTATACCTTGCATTTGCAAAACTTTTCGAACACCCCTCATATAAAGAGGTAGACAGAAATTGACTGTGCTTTTATAGGTGTATGTGCATTAATTAGTTTGAATAAGGTATGTTGTTGTTTTAGGGTTTTTTTTTTTTTTTTATCAAAAATGGCACTATTTTTTAATATATCTTGGTCCTGAGCATATTGTAGGGTTTACTTGTGCAATTTTTTTTCACATGAGACAAGGTAAATCTATTAGAGCATCGGTCATTGTAATCTGCTTTTGATAAAATAGATCACACATATATTGATCCCTAGACATGTTATGGTCTGTACTCAGGGATCACTAAGCCCATTGAAGTGGTGCTGAAAATAAGAGTACTGCTTAACCCTTCTCTTGCTAAACACGACATGCCTTGTCTTAGCAAACAGTGTAGATCCAGATCAGTTGGCTTCTGAAGAAGCCAACTGATCTGGATCTGCACTGTTTGTCATTAATATGTGAATTTCTATCAAAAAAAAAACAGATCAAGTAATCTGATTGGCTGGAAATTAGAAGTGGGTGTGGCATCTTAATTTATTCAGCAAGGCAAGGGTTAACTCTTTGCATGCTGGGTAATTTTGCACGCTTTTTTGTCATCTGTGGATTTTTTTTTTTTTTTTTTAAATTAACATTTTTCAAAAAAATCTTTCAGGAATACCATCAGTGTCAAACAGTTTGGACCCAGAATCAGGCTCGGCGTTTTGTTGGGCCTAATTCTGGGTCCAAACTGTTTGCAAAGGTTATCAGCAGACGATAAAAGTTTCCACTAGCTGGGAAAGAGTTAAAGGAAAAGGCAATATTGGTGAAGAATGACAACACTGGTGAAGAATATGTCTGAGATAAAAGGTCTTGACAAACCATACATGTTAGTGCAAGTTTGATAAAAATTGGATAAAAACTATAGGAAAATTAATGACATGTAAAGATTTCAAACCCTTTAAGGGTGCTGCCGTTTTGAATATTCAATGATAATCTAAAAATTTTAAAATATATAAAATCTTCTTTCTGACAGAAAATAGTTTTGTTTCGAGCACAAGCATTAAATTATCTAAAGAAGAAGCTACCCCAAAAAAAAAGAAGTAAAAATTTTGTTTTACATTTTTTATTTAGGTTTTGCATATTTAATTAGGGCTTTATGACATAAATTCTCATTCAATATTCAAAATGGTAGTAACTGTAATAGCTATTTTGAAATCATCAAACTCTGATAACTTTCTTATTATTTGTCTGATTTTTATCAAATTTGCATCAAAATGAATGATTTGATATCTTTCATTTCAGGTACAAACTTTATCAATGTTGCCTTTCCCTTTAAAGCCAGTGAACTTGTTTACCTTATCGTAAAATGACTCAGTCTATTTTTGTTTCTTTGGTGTGTTCCTGGTTTACAAAGGATCCACCCTTAATGGATTTATTTAGAATGTGTCATGTTCACATCTGACAGTCATTGTGTGAGACTGTACCTCAGTCCTCAGACAGGCTGTAGAAATAATTCATGATTTTTTTTTTTTGTCTTTATTTTTTAAGACAAATTATTGTGTGAGGCTGTAGGTCTCAAGACTGTAGGTCTATGTGACCTATTCAGAAATTAGGTTATCGTCTGTCTTAGTCTCTGGAGCTTATATTTCAAATTTATCATCATCACATGTTAAAATATACTGTGCAAGACCATAGGATACTGTAACCTAATATTACAGAAATTTGGTCACATTTATAAGTCAGACCCGGACATGTTGTAGCATTCACACTTGGACGGTATTATTGTCACATTTTCCCAACAGCATCTTAGGACTCAAGGTCATTGTGGAACATAATAGGTCACTCTGACCTATATTTCTTGGCATGGGGCTAGATAGGGCATTTGTGTAATATGGATATATTTCTCGACCCTGAGAAGCATATGATACATACATGTACTTTTATTACAGCATCCAGATTCATTTTAATACTGCTTCTGCCTTGCATAGATGTGGATAAGGGAGTTTTCAGAAGATTGTTTTTTTTTTATTTTATTAGCTCATCTGAGCGCGAAGTGCTCATGGTGAGCTATTGTGATCGGTCAGTGTCTGTCATCCATTGTGGGTCGTTTGTCATGCGATGTGTGGCTTGCGGTGTCAACATTTGCTTTAAAAGCCTACTCCTCCCACACCCCTGGGCCAATGGACCGAAACTTGGTAACAAGCATCAGGGTGACTTGTAGATCAAACATAGCTAAAATCATTCAGATCGGAAATCCAAGATGAAAATCTATTTTTTGCTTCTTCTCCTGAACCAAAGGGTCAATTGACTCAAAACTTGATAGGAAGCATCGAGGTGACTTGTAGATCAAAAATACCTAAATCGTTCCGACCGAAATCCAGGATGGCTGCCATCTTGAAAATCTATTTTTCGCTTCTTCTCCTGAACCAAAAGGCCAATTGACACGAAACTTGGTAGGAAAGACCAGGGTGACTTGTAGATAAAAAGAAAAAGCTAAAATCGTTCTGATCAGAAATCCAAGATGGCCACTTTGGTGGCCATCTTGAAAATCTATTTTTCACTTCCTCTCCTGAACCAAAAGGCCAATTAACTCAAAACTTGGTTGGAAGCATCAGGGAGTCTTGTAGATCAAAAATAGCTAAAATTTTTGCAAGGGAAATCCAAGATGGCCACCATGGCAACCATCTTGAAAATCTATTTTTTCTCTTCTTTTGAACCGAAAGGCCGATTGACTTAAAACTTGGTAGGAAGCATCGG
This sequence comes from Anodontia alba, assembly GCA_964016985.1. Taxonomy (NCBI): domain Eukaryota; kingdom Metazoa; phylum Mollusca; class Bivalvia; order Lucinida; family Lucinidae; genus Anodontia; species Anodontia alba. The sequence goes on from OZ024821.1 coordinate 31,589,221, forward strand.
GATGACTGGAAGCATCTGAATGACGTATATCAAAAATAGCTCAAATAGTTCCAATCGGAAATCTAGGATGGCCGCCATCTTGAAAATCTATTTTTCACTTCTTCTCCTGAACCAAAAGGCCAATTGACTCGAAACTTGGTAGGACGCATCGGGGTAGCTTGTAGATAAAAAAAAGAAAACAGTAAAATTGTTCTGATTATAAATCCAAGATGGCCGCCATGGCAGACATCTTGTAAATCTATTTTTCACTTGTTTTCCTGAACCGAAAGGCCAATTGACTCAAACCTTTCTGGGAAGCTTTGAGGTGATTTGTAGATTAAAAATAACTAAAATTTCTCCTATGGGAAATCCAAGATGACCACCATGGCGGCCATTATGCAGATCTATTTATTGCTTCTTCTTCTTAACCGAAAGGCCAATTGACTGGGAGGAAGCATATGGGTGACTGGTAGATCAAAAAAAGCTAAAATTGTAGCGATTGGAAATCCAAGATGGCCGCCATGGTGGGCACTTTGAAAATCTATTTTTCGCTGCTTCTCCTGAACGGAAATGTCAACTAACTTGAAACTTGGTAAGAATCATCTAGGTGACGTAGATCAAAAATAGCTAAAATCACTCCGATCGGAAATACAAGATGGCTGCCACAGTTGCCATTTTGAAAAGCTGTTTTGAGCTTCTTCTCCTGAATAGAAGACCAATTGAGTTGAAACTTGATAGGAAGTATCAGGGGTGACTTGCAGATAAAAAATAGCTAAAATCATTCTATTGGAAGTCCAAGATGGTCGCCTTAGCAGCCATGTTGAAAATCTATTTTTTATGTAAACATCATGAATCTTGGTCAGAATGTTTGCCTTGATCATTCATGGGTCAGGTTCTGTAAGTGCTATGGTACTCAGGTGAGCATTACAGGGTCATCATCGCCCTCTTGTTTGGTTTATTTTTTTTTTATTTCATCAAAAACATATTTGAACAAGGTATGTTGTGTTGGTGCAACAATAGAAAATAATATTCTTTATTAACTGGAGCTATAGCTCAGGCTTGAGATAAAATGGAAATTTGTTGCTTTTGCACTTTAACCCTTAACCCTTGTCCTGCTGAATAAATTAAGATGCCACACCCACTTTAAATTTTCAGCCAATAAGATTACTTGATCCAGATTGTTGCTATGAATTCACATTCTTAATGGCAAACGGGGCAGATCCAGATCAGTAGCCAACTGATCTGGATCTACACTGTTTGCAAAGGTAGTGTATATCCGGGTTCAGCAGGACAGGGGTTAATTAAGCTAGCATTCAAAATTGTAGAAGATTTTCTAAAATGTTCTATTTATTTACTTATTCAGAGAAATTAAGGCTTGACATCTGCCTTGCAAACGTTTTTTTTTTTTTTTTTTTTTTATGAATGTAAGGTTTAAAATTTCATGTGAATCTTGCAGATGATTCACATGAAATGTAAAGCTTATTTTCTTCTGAAGAAGCCAACTGATCTGGATCTGCACTGTTTGTCGTTAAGTATGTGAATTTCTATCAAAAACTTGGATCAAGCAGTCTGATTGGCAAGAAATTAGAAGTGGGCATGGCATCTTAATTTATTCAGGATGACAAGGGTTAAGTCAAAATGGCTTTATGTTTAGTTTGTGAGTGATTTGCCAGCATTTACATCTCAATAAAAACTACAACAATAAAATGTATTTCTTATAACTCCAACTTGGTCATATTTACACGAAAGACATGATTGAAATAGCTTTTTTAGCTCACTTGAGATATGCTCAGCATGTGCTATAGTGATCACTTTTTGTCCGTCATCCAGGCATCTATGTGACCATTCGTCCGTCCGTTAACATTTTCAAACAACTCTGCTGAAGCCGCTGAGCCAATTTTGCTCAAATTTCATAAGGAGCCTCTTTAGGTTGAGGGAGCCAAAGATTGCTAAAAAGGTTGACTAAGATGGCCGCCATGACCATATATGGTAAAAACCTTTTAAAGTCTTCTTCTCCAGAACCAAGGATGCCTTGAGGCTGCATCTTCGCACAAATCATTTGGGATGGGAGGTCTACCAAAGTTGCTAAAATGATGGTCGTACATTGATGTTTAACTTTCTTATGGCGCTATCACATTGGAATTATTAGGGGCTTAAGGGCTAGCTTGGTTGTGTTGTGGGTTCTCATTAGAACCATTTTCTCACTCGCACAATTCTATTAAATCCACAGCCACAGTGCGACAGTGAAAAATAAAGAAGAGAAATAAGGCCCTTTTTCTGCCCCACAACAAAATTCTTCATTTACCTATAGTGTCCCATGTGACCTTGAAAATAAGGTCAATGTCACCAAAACTTGGTAATTGCTTTGCATTGTCCCAATGTTGTAATCAGGTGAGTTTCAAAATAATTCACCGTTCAGTTCAGCAGAAAGGCAAAGTTTTATTGAATTCCAAGATGCAAAATTAACAAATGACAATTAACAAAATTGAAGATTTTCATAAAAGAGTTACTACAGATTTAATATTTTTCTTTAAAGAGAGGTAAGTCAGATAGGATATTACCTATGGAATTTGTCCAAAAAACAGAAGAATGTATAACTAGGTGTGATATATTTTAAAAAATATGGTACCGCAGGTTCATACTGAATTACCCCAGCCACTTTCATGATCATGGTGCATACCTTGCAAAATCAATACTTAGAAAATGTGACACTGGATGCAATATATCAGCTAAAAATGAAGACTTGTTATGGGGCAGAGAAAGGGCCTAGTGGATTCCTGCCTCCCCCCCCCCCCCACCCCAACCCCCTCCCCCCACCAAATTCACTTATTCACTTAATATTGAACAGTGACAACAACTTGTACTTAGATGGTCATTGTCCCTCACCTTTCTCAGATATCATTTTATTAACTTTTGCTTTTAACTTTATTAACTTTTGCTTTAATCTTCCTGCTTTTATCTTCTAGCTTTTAGGTATAAGTTCAAACTACTTTTTGCTTCAAGTTTTTAAACCTGTCCTTATTACTTACAGACAATGAACAAAAGAGGGCTAGAATGGATAAAGTTGCCTCTAATAGAAAAAAAAGTAAACAAAAACAACAGCCTACTCGACCATGTTCTGTACAGTCTGCAAGTGGAAGTCCCTTTTGTGCCTTAATGGCCGTACCGAATACTTCTGCTTCGAACAATGAACAAAATGCAGCCAATGACAATCCATATCAAGAGGATTTAAAATCTGTTTCGAACAACGAGCAGAAAGCTGCTGATGATAATCCACATCAACAGGGTATAAAATCATCTACAGATGGGGGCAGCTCAAGTTCTGATATAAAGCGTGTGTTGTTGGAAGAAGAAACTGTGAAAATACTAGGTTTGGAAAGTAATTACTGTACTGCAATTCTGAATTCACAGGAGCAGGCAAATGAAAATATACAAGAAATTCATGGCCTCGTAAACATGTCAATGATAAGTGTTCAGAGCCTTGTGAAGTTTCTTAAGTCAGTTGCTGATTTTCAGAATTTGACAGTTGAAGTTCAGACTGCCTGCCTGAAAGCTCATATGTGTAGTTGTTTAATACTTATGGCTGTCTGTGCATACGATACAGGTACGGATTGTGTTATTACTCAAGGGAAGTCTATCCCTATGTCTTTTGTGAAACAAGCCTTCAGTTCATTTAAAGAAGAGGCAGAAAGGTTGATTAATTTGTTTAAAAGCATGGAAAGAAAACTTATTCAGAAGATACCTGTTCGAGCACTTCTTCAGTTGATTGTTGTGTTTAATCCTGGTGGAGAAGATTTAGTCAAACGCCAGCATTTATCAAATATTCAAGACCAGTATCTCATTCTTCTAAAACATTACTTGGAATCGGAGTACACATTTACAGAAAATAAAAAGTTTTATGTTCATCTTTTACTCCAGCTTCAAGATATTATATCCCTTGGCAGTGCACTGGTTAAAAGTTTTCAGCAGCTTGATCCTTTGAGACTTCATCCACTAGTGATGGAAGTTTTTAACTTTGAAAAGAAAAGCAAAACTTCACAGTAACATCGCGGATAATCACACAGTTTGTATGGTAGCTAGGGGGTCACGCAGTATTGTTGCACGTTTTGGTGTGACAATATTCTTCCTATCTGGTTTATTACAGGACAGTTTTGCATGCAGTGTAGATACCTTGCACAAAAGAAAGGAATCTTATTATACTGGCCTGCTTTATTTTAATACGGTTGAACCTCAATGGCTCAAACATCTTTGGGACCATGGAAAATCGTTCGAGAGATGGATAGTTCGAGCCACTGAGTGTTAATCATTGCACCAGTTCAGGAAGCAAATAGTGATATTTTAGGGAAATCTTTTCCATTTTCTACACAATGATTGTATGTTGAGTGTACTAATTAGAATTGCCTTGATGAGGCAATTCTAATGAGTACACACAACATACAATTCCATGATAAATTAAGAAAAAATCCCTAAATATTTGTTTTCTTGAGCTATTGGAAGGATTTTGTAGGGACTAAAAAAAAGAGTTCAAATCATCCATGGTAAACGAGCCATCCGGGTTCGAGCCATTGAGGTTATACTGTAGAACCATTTCAATAATTACCCTGAGAAACTGCTTTGTTTGAGCCCTATCATGGCAACAATATCTGTGTGAACCCTTTCACAACAAATGTTCAAAGCTTTCTTGAGGTAACTGTTACAGTGGTATACACCACAACCTCTTTATAACACTATTGTTGGGGTCCATAGCATAAACCGTGTTAGTGAAACAACTGTGTTATAACCAAACAACAATGTATAGATTATATTGAAAAATGACCATTTATGGTCATTTTTCAATATAATCTATACATTTTTGGGATCCATCTTCGAACTGTGTTATATCCAAAACCTTGTTATAATGAACTATGTTATAAAGAGGTTGTGTTTTTGTCAAACATTGGATCACCAATACTGTGCTACAAACTTTTTCTGTTTTGTCTGCATTTTACTGCATCTAAATCCACTCAGTTCTGAACATCACTATCAACCATAGAAACACTAAATCTGGACTTTTTCTTAGAGGATATCTCCCCACTGATGTCAAATATCAACATAGAAATCTTTAATCTTGATTCTGTCATAGAGGACACCTCTCTACTGATGTCAACCATTAACTATAGAAACATAAAATCTTGACTCTTTCATAGAGGACATCTCCCTACTAATGTCAATCATCAACCATAGAAACCTTTAATTATGACTCTTTCATGAAGGACATCTCCCTACTTATGTCACCCATCAAACATAGAAACCTTTAATCTTGACTCTTTCATGAAGGACATCTCCCTACTTATGTCAACCATCAACCATAGAAACCTTTAATCTTGACTCTTTCATGAAGGACATCTCCCTACTTATGTCAACCATCAACCATAGAAACCTTTAATCTTGACTCTTTCATGAAGGACATCTCCCTACTTATGTCAACCATCAAAGGCAAAGGCAGGGTATAACTGGGTTTAGCAGGACAAGGGTTAAATGCTGACTGACAGTCATAGCTTTAATGTGGTGTCAACTTTGTAAAACAAAATGGGGCCTACAAAGCTGTTATTCAGAAAAATGGAAAGAAACTATTTAGGACAAAAGAATAATTATTTGACTTACTTATTTGAAACCAATGCTTGAGGATAAATCAGTAAATTGTTTATCATGTGCTGATGCAATGGCTTGTCTGGGCAAACTGTTTTTACCATATCCTAAATATTTTGACACCTTTACTCTTTACCCTACTAAAATTTGAACAAGTCCATTTTACTACCTTTTGATATGGTTTAACCCTTAAACTGCCAGTCACAACAATTGTCGTCTGCTTTGTCATCTGCTTGTGATTGTAAAAGTCATTTTTGCAAACAGTGTGGACCCAGATCAGACTGCTCCTCTAGGAGCAGTCTGATCAGGGCTCACACTGTTTGCCTGTATGCAAAAATAGGTTTGAAAAATTTGCATGAATATTCAGCAGATGACATAAACAGACGACATTTTCAGATGCAGGTTTTCTTGGCATTTAAGGGTTAAAGACTGTTGGATGAATGACAAATAGTTAAGATCCCAATCAGATGCCATGTCTTGTGATGTCTGATGTGATTCTACACTGTTTGCACTAGCCCTTTGCTGTTTGTATTCAGTAATTTCTCCTTATTTGCATGGTCTAAAATATGTCTTAACCCATTTTAGACTTAAGAGACTCCCCCACACTATATATAAGAAGAGCCCAATTCCAGTTTTATACAATTTACCATATTTATCCTAGTATTGGGACACCATATGTACTTACCAATCTTCTCCTAAAGTCCATTCTACCACCCATTTATGTGTTTAAAATATTGCTGTATGTATGGTAACCAGTGTAGACCCTGATCAGATGCCACATTCTGCAGCATCTGATCTGGGTCTACACTGCAATGGCCTGTCTGCCCCAATACTTGGGGTTATTACGGTAGTTATTCCTAGAGAAAAATGGCGAAAGAGTGAAGACCCTGATCAAACACTGTTTTCCAGTTATGCTTTTGGGGGTTTCCAGTCTAAAATGGGTTAACCCATGTCCTGCTGAATAAATTAAGATGCCACTCTCATTTCCAATTTTCAGCCAGTCAGAATACTTGATCAAGATTATTGATATAAATTCACATACTTAATGGCAAACAATGCAGATCCAGATCAGTTGGCATCAGAAGCCAACTGATCTTGATATACATTGTTTGCAAAGGCAGGACTACTGGTTAGAACCTGGATATGCTCTGCCTTTGCAAACAGTATAGATCCAGATCAAGAAGCCAACTGGTCTGGAACTGCACTGTTTGTCATTCAGTATGTGAATTTATATCAACAATCTGGAACAAGTAATCTGATTGGCTGAAAATTGGAAGTGGGTGTGGCATCTTAATTTAGTCAGCATAGCAAGGATTAACTCTTTCTCCGCTAGTGGCGACTTTTGTTATCTGCTGATAAACATTGCTAAAAGTTTGGACCAAATCAGGCCCAACATTATGTTGAGCCTGATCAGGATCCAAATTGTTTGACATTGTGATGGTATTCCTGAAAGATTTTTTTGAAAAAGGTAATTAAAAAAAAAATCCACAGATGACAAAAAAAGCACGCAAAATTACCCAGCATACCTGTAGCTGCTTAGAGCCACTCTGTCAATTTTGAAGTACATTGTACAATACCAAGTGGCCTATACTTGTATTCTTTCTTATTTGCCACTTGACAATGCCAGATCAAACTCAGCAGTTTTGTCAAACAACTGTTACTGATTCCAAGCAAAAAACCTTAACCCAGAGTTATATTTCTCAGTAATTATGCCCCCAACTTCAAAGAAGTTGGAGGGGCATATTGCTTCTGGGTTGTTCGTCCGTCCGTCCGTCCTTCCGTCCGTCCGTCCGTCCGTCCTTCCGTCCGTCCGTCCGTCCTTTCGTCACGCTTTTTGATGCATAGCATAACTTTAAAACCGTGAATGCTACTGTTTTGAAATTTCACATATGGATTCCTCATGAAAAAATAGCTGACACGTATTTTTTTTCTTGACAGGATTATGCCCCTTTTCTGAGTTATGGCCCTTTGAAAAAATATGGATGCAATCTTGTCAGCAAAATATCTCAAAAACTATTAAAGCTAGAGCCTTGAAACTTGATGAATAGACTGGTAGTGATGAGTAGACAACCTGATTAACTTTTGAAGAAATTTTGAAAAATACTTCTTGAGTTATGACCCTTTGTAATTTTGGGCAATTTTACCTTATCAGCAAAATATCTCAAAAACTGTTAGAGCTAGAGCCTTGAAACTTAGTAAATGGATTTGTAGTGATGAGTAGATGACCTGATTAACTTTTGAAGAAATTCTGAAAAATACTTCATGAGTTATGGCCCTTTGTAATTTTGGGCATTTTTATCTTGTCAGCAAAATATCTCAAAAACCGTTGGAGCTAGAGCCTTGAAACTTAATGAATAGACTGGTAGTGATGAGTAGACAACCTGATTAACTTTTGAAGAAATTTTGAAAAATGCCTTTTGAGTTATGGCCCTTAGTAATTTTGGGCATTTTTACCTTGTCAGCAAAATATCTCAAAAACTGTTAGAGCTTGAGCCTTGAAACTTTGTAAATGGATTTGTAGTGATGTGTAGATGACCTGATTAACTTTTGAAGAAATTCTGAAAAACACTTCATGAGTTATGGCCCTTTGTAATTTAGGGCATTTTTAACTTGTCAGCAAAATATCTCAAAAACTATTGAAGCTAGAGCCTTGAAACTTGATGAATAGACTGGTAGTGATGAGTAGACAACCTGATTAACTTTTGAAGAAATTTTGAAATATACTTCTTGAGTTATGCCCCTTTGTAAATTTAGGCATTTTTATCTTGTCAGCAAAATATCTCAAAAACTGTTAGAGCTAGAGCCTTGAAACTTAGTAAATGGATTTGTAGTGATAAGTAGATGACCTGATTAATTTTTGAAGAAATTCTGAAAAATACTTCATGAGTTATGGCCCTTTGTAATTTTGGGCAATTTTACCTTGTCAGCAAAATATCTCAAAAACTGTTGGAACTAGAGCCTTGACACTTGATGAATAGACTGGTAGTGATGAGTAGACAACGTGATTAACTTTTGAAGAAATTTTGAAATATACTTCTTGAGTTATGCCCCTTTGTTATTTTGGGCATTTTTATCTTGTCAGCAAAATATCTCAAAAACTATTAGAGCTAGAGACTTGAAACTTGGTGAATTGATTGGTAATGATGAATAGATGACCTGATTAATTTTTTTGTAAATTCTGAAAAATATTTCATAAGTAATGGCCCTTTGTAAATTTGGGCATGTTTCCCTTGTGAACAAAATATCTCAAAAACTATTGCAGCTGGAGCCTTGAAACTTGATGAATAGATTGGTAGTGATGAGTAGATGACCTGATTATGCCCCCAGTTTCGAATGAAATTGATGGGGCATATTATTTTGCCTTCATTTGTCCATCCGACTGTTTGTCCGTTCATCAAGCTTTTTTTGTGCATGCCATATCTTAAGAACCCTGCACGCTAGGGTTTTGAAATTTTATATTTGGGTTCCCAATGAAAAAATAGCCGACCCGTATTTTGTTTCTTGTCTAGCATGTTTATTTAAAGTTATGCCCCTTTGAAAAAAATCAGAATTAAATCTTGTGAGCAAGATATCTTGAAAAGTATTTAAGCTGGGTTCTTGAAATTCAATACAGTGAGTGGGAATGATGTGTACATTACCCGATTATATTTTGAGAGAATTCCATGAAAATATTGATAAAGTTACGGCCCTTTGCAGTTCTGCTCATTTTGACCTTGTCAGCAAGATTTCTCGAAAAGCGCTTAAGCTAGGGTCTTGAAATATTATATGCTGATTGGGGATGATGTGGAGATTACCTGGTTTGTTTTTAGGGAATTCCATGAAAAATTGATGTAGTTATGGCCCTTTGTAGTTCTAGGCATTTTGACTTTTTCAGCAAGATATCTCAAAAAGTATTTAAGCTAGAGCCATGATATTTGGTATACTGATTGGGATTGAGGAGGAGATCACCTGAATAAATTTTGAACCAATTAAATGAAATGTTGGAGTTATGGCCCTTCGCAATTTCGGGCCATTTAATGTCGTTGCTTTATTGTGTATAGCATAAGTTTAGAACCATGTATGCTAATGTTTTGAAATTTCATGTTTTGATTCCTCATGAAAAAATAGGTGATCTGTATTTTTTTCTTATCCCAATCATCTCCTATTTTAGAGTTATTTCCCTTTGATAAAATAACATTGAAATCATATATTTGTACTGTTGTTACCGTCATGGCTAAGCAGTGTTGGAGTCAAACAGTGTTAGAGTCAGGCAGTTGGGGGCATAGTGTTTTACAAACACCAGCTCTAGTTTTTTGACAACTACCAGACAGAAGTCTTGTATGACAAATCCTCAGGGAAGGTATATTAGTGCTTTGTCATGTATTGATTTAATCCTTAAAGCACTAAGCAGATGTGTAGTAGACAACACTCAAAAGTTGATTTTGTTATTGTTCAGACAAAATTAAGACCTGACATTGCATGTGAATTGCCTGCCTAGCAGACAATTCACATGAAATTTCAACCTTATTTCATTTGAAAAGTGAAAAAGATATTTGAGCCAGTGCACAAAAAATCTACAATAAGACCTGTGTTACCAGCAAAGACTCAGATCAGACTGTACATCCATCCAGTATGACAAGGGTTATCGTTTATTCCTCTTTGGATAGCCGGGAGGCTATAGAAGGCGCATGCAACCAGGGAAGACTCTGATCAGACTGCAGGGATGCACAGGCTGATCTGAGTCTTTGCTGGTCGCACAACTCTTATTGCAGGTTTTGTCATGCGCTGACTGAGATGATTAGCACTTTAAGGCTTAGTGCTTTGTTCTGTAATGACAGTGGACTGAAGACTTCAGCTGTTCACCATTCATAGCGCCAGGTAAGAGGTTATCAGGTAAATATTTTTCTTATTTCTCTTTGAAAAATATATATTGTCGATACTCATTGTCTAATGAATACCCACAATACATGCTTTCACAGGGAATAAGAAAAATATCAATATGTTTTTCTTGGGAAAAAGTGCCTTATCTGGACCTATCACTATTTTGATTAGTTGTTGTGGCAATGATACAGTGGTTGTTTTGCTCATATGAGCGGGTTGACTGGTCCACGGGCCTCTTATTTGGATATACCTTAAACCCCCTAAGGATTGGGATAGACAAGCCTGTGCAAACAATACAGACCCACATCAGATGCCACAGATCATGGCATCTGATCTGACACTCATCTAGCAGTGTTTTAACCCTTAAACTGCCAGTCACAACAATTGTCATTTGCTCTGCCATCTGCTTGTGATTTTAAAAGTCATTTTTGCAAACGGTGTGGACCCAGATCAGACTGCTTCTTAGGAGCAGTCTGATCAGGGTCCACACTGTTTGCTGGTATGCAAAATAGGTTTGAAAAGTTTGCAAGAATATTCAGCAGACGACATAAACAGAAGACATTTTGATGCAGATTTTCTTGGCATTTTAAGGGTTAAGCACATCAACAGGTAGTAAAATGGATGTATTCAAACTTTATGGCAATTGTGGCAAATGGAGTTAAGGTGCCCAAATATTTAGGGTAAATACAGTGGTATTTTCTGTAAGGTTGTAGGGAAAGTGGCTCCGGTATCAACCTTTAACTTTAAAGCGCCAATCACAACTGCTGCAGACGACAATATTTTTTTTTTTTTTTCAGAGAAGACAATTCTTGACATTTCATGTGAATCATCTGCTTGGCAGGCAATTTGCATGAAATGTCAAGACTTGTTTTCTCTGAAAAATAAAAAAAAAAATTTCAGAATGTCGTCTGCTACAAATTTTGCTTGGCGCTTTAAGGCTTTAAGGGTTAATGCTTATCACTCTAGGTAAAATTTTCAGCAGATGACAAATTGCAATATTTTTTCTTTTTTTTTTTCCAGACAATAGGTTTTGACATTTCATGTAAATAGGAGATAATTTGCATGAAATGTCAAATCCTGTTGTCTGAGAAAATTAAGAAAAAATTTTATCAGTATGTCATCTGTTTTCCCAGAGATAAGCTTTAAAATCATATTTGTCCCACTTTAAACAGCAATTTGTCATTGTTCATTGGCTGTGCCCATGAGTGTAGACTGTCTTTGTGTTTGTTGTTTGCATTGCTCATAAAGTACTTAATGAAAGGGTATGGACTGGTCCAATGCTATTTTTCATGGCCTGCTCAACGTTTTTATATGCAAGTATTAGCTTTCATAAAAAGCTTGATTGATCTGTGACAAGCGTAGACCAAACTTTTTGTGAAAGCTAATACTTTTTAACCCTGAACTTTTTCTCTGCAGATTCAGCAGACAGCATATTGATGATATTGTTTCTTGAATAAAATCCAGAAAATTGGGTTTGACATTTCATGTGAATTGTCTCATCAGGAGGCAATTTGTACAAAATATCAAACCCCATTTTCAAGGATAAATAAGAAAAAATATTTCAGAATGAATGCTAAACTTTTTATCCAGCATGCAAAGCAATATATATACTCATTGTTAACCCTGGTCCTGCTGAACCTGATTATACTGTGCCTCTGCAAATGGTGCCAACTAATCTAGATCTGCATTGTTTGTCATTTGGAACATGAATTTGTATCAACAACCTAGATGAAGCAATCTGATTGGCTGACCATTAGAAGTGGGCATAGCATCTTAATTTATTCAGCATGACAAGGCTTAAGTTATTTTTAGATTGTTACCATGTCTTGTTGATGAAGAAAAATGACATTTTCTGAATAAAACTAACAAATAATGACTTTTTTCCCTGTCATCTTTCATTTCTTTGCTTAGTATATTTACTCAAAATGTTTCATCAAGAGACAGTTTGCATGAAATATCAAACCCATTTTCTGGGGGAAAAAAAGGATAATCCTAAATTCAAAATGTTATTTGCTGAAATTTTGCCCTACCTTGCAAAGAATGTGCTCGTTGCTAAGTTATTTTATATTGTTACCCATGTGTGTGTTGATGAGGAAAAATTATATTTTCTAAATAAAATTTAATTATAAAATAGTTTTTTTCTTCCATTTCCTTGCTTATGGTAAATGTCCTAAAATTTCGAACACCAAACTGTCTGACAAAATGATATAATTATGCAAACAGTGCAGACCCAGATCAAACTGCTCCAGAAGAGTTGCCTTTCCACTAAGTATTTTAAGAACAGCTGCATAAAAAGCAAAATTTAGGGAATAGTGTGGAATAAAGTGTTTGAATTTTTAGAACATTTACCGAACCTTATTTACCCTAAATGTTTGGATACCTTTCCCCCTCCTAAAATTTGAAATGCTGATGTTCAAAAACACTATTGGATGGGTGGCAAATATGGTAGATCCTGATTGTATGCTACAAGATGGAAACTATGCTTTGGCATTTCAGCACATGGCATTTTGAAATATTTTTATTATTTTTCCCAGAAGATAGGTATTGACTCCTCAAGAGAGAATTTGCATGAAATGTCAACATCTCTTTTCTGGAAAAAAATAAGAAAAAATAAAAATATTTTAACCCTTAAAATGCCAAGAAAACCTGCATCTGAAAATGTTACCTGTTTATGTCATCTGCTGAATATTCTTGCAATTTTTTCAAACCTATTTTTGCATACAGGCAAACAGTGTGGACTCTGATCAGACTGCTCTTAGAGGAGCAGTCTAATCTGGGTCCACACTGTTTGCAAAAATGACTTTTAAAATCACAAGCAGATAACAAAGTAGACGACAATTGTTGTCATCTGTTTACCCAGCATACTAGAGTAAATACAGTATTTAATACTTGTAGATTGGCCCAGATATAGGCCCTCCAAATTGACCGCCCTTTTTTACCTTTACATTTAATACCCATAAGGATATGCCCACTGCACAATTTAGGTCTGACAGTCAGAAAAATCCTGCAGTTCATGTGAGACAGCTGTTTGTTCACCTTTAGGGGTAATAACTGTGTTTTCACAGTAAATGTATACTTACGAATATCATAATCAGAAGTTCAAAGCAACAGGTCAATTTAGTCAGTCTAAACATCCAGATGAATGTTTACTGATCATTACGTCACATAAGAAATATTAACCCTTGTCCTAAGATGCCATGCCCGGTTCTAATTTTTAGCCAATCAGATTTCTTGATCTGGATTGTTGCTATAAATTCACATACATAATGGTTAACAGTGGAGATCCAGATCAGTTGGCTTCTGAAGAAGCCAACTGATCTGGATCTACACTGTTTGCAAAGGCAGAGTATATCCGGCTTCAGCAGGACAAGGGTTGAAATGTTGATCCTAAATATAGATTTATCTAGTGGACCTTTACCAAGATTGTTCACATTATAACTCTGGGGTCAAAAATGGCTCCGGCCGAGGGGTCACTTGTTTACATAGAGTCATATGGGAAAAAACTTTAAAAATCCTCTTGTGTTAAACTAGAAGGCACAGCATCTGATTTTTGGTATGTCACTTTATCAAAGCCATATTCTATTTGAAGTTTCTGTTTCTCCAAATTAATTAAAGCTAAATATATACGTTACTGTAGGATGCAGAGACCAAAGTTTTTCAAACTGTACTGGCTACCATACATACCGGTATATGTTTCAGTCTTTAAAAATATTACCATAAGCTTGCTCAGAACAAATAGTCTCGGGTGAGCTATAGGACCATAGGTCCTCTGGTTTTTATTTGTTACAAATATGTAGCCATGCCTTTAGTAACCAGCACACTGGCTCAGTTGATGGAATGGCCACTTTGTGACTGATGGGTTGTGGGTTCTATCCCTGGCATAGTCATACCGAAGACTTTAAAAATGGTACTACAGGTAGCCCTTTGGCTTGGCACTCAGCACTAGGAAAGAAGAGCTAGAACTGGCCTTGAGTTTATGAAACTTTTTTCATGCTCAACTCATCTGAGCGTGAAATTTTCTCTGCTAATAAATATGAAAATGCCAACTTTAGTTGGCATTTTCATATTTATTAACAGAGAAATTACATGCTCAGCTATGTTTAGCTAGAAAGAATTTGAAATTGTCAGTAATTCAAGATTTATTAGCAGGACAAATTTCATGCTCAGCTGAGTTGAGCATGAAAAAAGTTTTATAACCTTGAGGCCTGTCAGTTAAATGTGACTGGGTGGAGTATCATGTCTTGTGTCTGGGGCATGATATTTCAGTGAGCAGCACTCTAAAAGTGAGCACTGAGCTCCCTGCCACATCCAGACGCTGTCATGATATGAATGAAAAATTGTTGAAATTGACATAAAATAAAACGAACATAAATGCAAACAAACAAAGGCGTCTGCAGATATGCAATGGCTGTTACACTCGTGCGAGCAAGTTTGTGGCCCATCAGCCTTTTGTTAGCTCACCTGAGCACCATGTGATCGGTCAAAGTCCATCACGTGCCATCCCTTGTGTGGTGTCAACAATTTGCTTTAACCCTTAAAGCGCCAGTCACAACTATTGTCATCTGCTTTGTCTTCTGCTGGTTACTTTAAAAGTCACTTCTGCAAACAGAGTGGACCCAGATCAGACTGCTCCTTTAGCAGTCTGATCTGGATCCACACTGGTTGCCTGTATGCAAAAATAGGTTTGAAAAGTCTGCAAGAATATTCAGCAGACGACATAAACAGATGACATTTTCAGATGCAGTTTTTCTTGGCGCTTTAAGGGTTAAAAAGACTACTCCTACTACAACTGTGGGCCAGCTGACTTTAAACTTGGTATGAAGTAACTTGTAGATCAAAATAACTAGAATCGTTCCAGTCGGAAATCCAAGATGGCCACCATGGCTGCCACTTGAAAATCTGTTTTGCGCTTGCTCTCCTAAACCGAGTCCAATTGACTCGAAACTTGGTAGGGGCAACTTGTAGATAAAAAATAGCTTAAATCGTTCCAATCGGAAATCCAAGCTGCCCGATAGTGGCCATCTTGAAAATCTATTTTGTGCTTCTTCTCCTGGACCAAATGGCCAATTGACTTGAAACTTGATACAAAGTAACAGGGCCACTAGTAGATCAAAAATCATTCCGATTAGAAATCCAAGCCATGGCTGCCATCTTGAAAATCTATTGTGCACTTCTTCCTCTGAACCAAAAGACCCCACTGTTTGTTTGTGTTGAGGTTTTACGGCCCAGTCAACCCAATGGGGTCATGTCGAGCGCGGTCAATTTACCTAACCACACGTTTACTGGGCAGGCTTAGTCCTCTAAGCGGTTAACCAGTATTGTGCACATCCTTTCACCAGAAACTGACAACTGCCCTTCTTGAATCAGCGGAAGGGAGAGAATGACCGTAGAAAATATTTCATAATCAATCTCCACGAAAGAATGTTGCCGACCTCGGCTGGGGTTGAACCCGCGACCTCCTGGTCTCCAGTCGGACGGCGCATCCAACTGAGCCACCGAGGCCGGCACTGACTCAAAACTTGGTAGGAAGAACTGGGGCAACCTGTAGATCAAAAATTGCTAAAAACAATGACAGCTGGAAATCTAAAACGGCCGCTATCTTGAATATCTATTTTGCGCTTTTTTTCCAACTGACTGAAAACTTGACAGGAAATATCGGGGCAAGTTCTAGATCAAAAATAGCTTAAATCGCTCCAATTTAAAATCCAAGATGGCCACCATGCTGTCCATCTTGAAAATCTACTTTGCTCTTCTCTGAAAGACCAGTTGACAAGAAACTTGGTAGGACATATTTGGGCAACTTGGCAACCATCTTGAAAATCTGTTTTGTGCTTCATCTCCTTAAGGGAAAGGCAAATTGACTAGAAACTAGGTAGTAAGTATTTGGGCAACTTTTAGATAAAAAAGCTAAAATCGTTCAGATCAAAAATCCAAGATCGCTGCAATGGGGGCCCATCTTGAAAATCTATTTTGTCCTTCATCTCTTGAATTGAAAGGCCAGTTGACTGGAAACTTAGTAGGAAGTATGGAGGCAACAAGTAGATAAAAAATAGCTGAAATGTTTGAATCGGAAATCCAAGATGGCCGCCATGGTCGCCATCTTGGAAGTCTACTGTATTTGCCCTATTTAGCACCCCTGCTCCTATAAGCTCGCCCTCACTGTTTTTCCAAGAAAAATAAGCGCCCCCTTCTGCAGTCGGAGGAAATAATAGTTTCACTTACCTAAAGTAATCATGCCGTAAATCTTATCACGCAAGGCCCCCTGCTATCTCAGAGTGTCTGTGTTGACTGCTTGTCACTTTACATGTTACGATACCACCATGTAACATGAAAAAGCAACAATTTTGCTTATTTCGTGTGGTACATGTTCAACGGTGATTTGTTCCTTTTTTACAGCCACTGCATATTTCTCATATGGGTATAATGTTCCCTGGCAGTTTCAAGAATTTCTCCTGCCAATGGGGTACAAACACTTTAAAAAAAATGAAATCCTCGAATTGAATATTTTTTCTCGTAAAACGCCATGTCACATTTTCTGTGTATTCAAAACTCACGATCAAAACACTCAGCCTCCCACATTATGGAAGCGGACATTCCCACTTTTATTACAGTGATAGAGATTCGGCATTAATCAGAATGCCATCAGATATCGCACTGACAATGCTTTAGCAAGGCTTCAAAATTAAAAACTACTCTTCTTGAAATCATTTCACTTTGCACACACCAAATACTTACTTTTGCATCATCATGTCCAGAAAGAAAAAACATTTTAACCTCTGCCAAATTATAGATTTGTCCAAAACTGACTGTTTTACAAGGGGGGCTCTCGGAAGGGAAAACAACATGTACCAGAAGAAAAAAAAGTCTCTCAGAGGACTTGTTAAGGAGGAGTATTTGGTGATAATTCTGGGATAATTTTCTCCATAGCTCCATAAAAACATATGTTGTGGGTACTCATTAGAAGTGCCTCACCAAGGCACTTCTAATGAGTACCCACAACATACGTTTTTATGGAGAAATAAGAAAAATTATCCCATAATTATCACCAAATATGCCTCCTTAACAAATCCTCTGGTCTCTAAACAGTTGCAGACAGCAAGATGACATGGAAACAGCTGACAGAGAGGGATTGAAGAGAGTGGAAGCTCTCGGCCATCAACCCTCATGATAGACATACCTGGAGATCTGGTGTGAGATCTGCCATGCATGCAGCAAGCCAGCTGTCTGGAAGGGGGCCCACTGGTGTGGATGTTGTCCCTCTACCTGCACGTTAATCAAAAATCCGATTATGATGGTGATATGATATGAACAGTCCCGATCACCCAATAAACTCTTACAGTCTGATCAAGACTGTTGCAGGTTGTTCACAGACTCCAGTTTGTATAGTGACAGCATGTTTAATCAACTCCCATTTTTTTTACAATATGCATCAGCAAATCCAATTCGTAAATAGCTACTATGATGATGATGATGATGATATGATAGTGTTTACCAAACTGTACCTGTGTACACATATTCTAATGGAAAACTATAGTATCATGTGTAATGGATTTAAAAAAAATCACCTTTCTGGCAAGGTTTTTTATACCCACCACATGATAGTGGCAGGTTATTATGGTTTCACGTTGGACATCCGTGTGTCTGTCAGTCGTCCGTTGGTCCATTTTTCGTTTCCAGATGATAACTTGAGTAAACGTCAATGGATTTTCACCAAACTTGGTATGTGCATTGATATTGTAAAGATCTGGTTTGGGATTGCTAATGGGCAAATTTTATCAATTTTTTTACAGAGTTATCTGCCCGAGACACGCCCATATTTTCATTTCCGTGTGTCTGTCAGTCATCCGTCTGTCCGTTTTTCGTTTCCAGGTGATTACTTGAGTAAACGTCAATGGATTTTCACCAAAGTTGGTATGTGCATTGATATTGTGGAGATCTGGTTTGGGATTGCTAAAGGGCAAATTTCGTCAAATTTCTGCAGAGTTATCTGCCCAAGACATGCCCTTGTTTTCATTTTCAGGACGATAACTTGAGTAAATGTCAAGGTATTTTAACCAAACTTGATACATGCATTGATATGAAGAAGATCTGGTTTGGGATTGCTTATGGGCAAATTTCGTCAATGTTTGACAGAGTTATCTGCCCATGACATGATAATAGCGGGGTATTATAGTTTAATGTTTTTATTTGTTCCTTATAAGCGCCTCCTCTTTTTATGGGGTGCTAAATGGGGCAAATACAGTATTTTATGTTTCTTCTCCAGAGCCGAAAGGCCATTTGACTCAAAATTTGGTAAGAAGTATCAGGACAACTTGACTCAAAATTGGTATGAAGTATTCGGGTGACTAGTAGATAAAAATCATTCCAATCAGAAATCCAAGATTGCCGCCGTGGCAGCAGTTTTGAAAATCTATTTTATGCTTCTTCTCCTGAACCGAAAGGCCACTTGAATCGAAACTTGATAGGAAGTATCGGGGCCACTTGTAGATCAGAAATATCTGAAAACCATGACAATCAGAAATCTGAGATGGCCGCTGTCTTGAAAATCTCTATTTTGCCCATCTTCTACCGAAAGGCCAATTGACTCAAAACTTGGTAGAAAGTATCAGGGCAACTGGTAGATGAAAAATAGCTAAAATCGTTCAGATCAGAAATCCAAGATGACAGCCATGGCAGTCATCTTGAAAATCTGTTTTTAGCTACCTTTCCTGCACTGAAAGGCCAACTGACTCAAAACTTAGTAGGAAGTATTCGGGCGACTTGCAGATAGAAAATAGCTAGAATCATTTTGATTGGAAATCCAAGATGGCCACCATGGCTGCCATCTTGAAAATCAATTTTGAGCTTCTTCTACTGAACCAAAGGGCCAGTTGACATGAAACATGGTAGGAAGTATCAGGGTGTCTTGTAGGTCAAAAATAGCTAAAATCCTTCCTATCGGAAATCCAAGATTTCCGCAATCTTGAAAATCTATTTTGAGCTTTTTCTCCTGAATGAAAGGCCAATTGCCTGGAAACTTGATGGGAAGTATCGGGGCCTCTTGTAGATCAGAAATAGCTAAAGTCATTCAGCTTGGAAATCCAAGATGGCTGCCATGGCTGCATTCTATCAAATCTATTTCAAAATACTCCCCTTAATATTAAGGAAAGGGGAACGATACGGCCAAGTGACTCAAAACTTGATAGGAAGTATTGGGATGACTTGTAGATCAAAAATAGCTAAAATCATTCTGGTTGAAAGTCAAAAATGGCTGCCATGGTTGCCATCTTGAAAATCTGTTTCAAACCTCTTCTCCTGAACTGAAAGGCAATTGACTCTAAACTTCATTGGAAGTATCAAGTTGACTTTTTCAAATTAAAGCCCTTGGGTAAAAAATGGCCAACCCTAGGGTTCCCTTGTCTGGTACTTAGGTGAGCAAAACAGGGCCATCTTGGCCCTAATGTTTTTATTTGTTACAAATATGTGGCCATTCCATTAGTAGCAACTTAAAAAAGATGAAACAAGAGGAAAAAGCTTAAAGCTGTCACTGACATGGATTACTCATTACTTGCAGATGTTGAAAAGCGCAGAGCCAGATTGGAAAAATTGAGAGCAACCAAACAGAAACGTAAAGCAAGTGAGCCAGAAGATAAGACAAGCAAGTCATCAGTAAAGCAGCTTAAAGTCAAACAAACACAACAAAGACCCTGCTCAGCAAGCACTTTACCTGAAGCTTATCCAGGTTGCAGCTCTGTAGACCCACCCCTTGAAATTTCAGGCATATCTGAACAGGCAAATTCCTCTGTTGCTAACGAGATGATTTTGAAGCGTTCTTTGTCAGCTGAGGACAGAGAAACCATCATGACAGTGGAAAATTTCTACTCATTAGCTTTTGTGAAAAAGAATGAAGGAGAAACATTTCCTGAAGACAAAGTGGAAGATTTTATAAATACCACAAAAGAAACTGTTCAAAAAATAATTAAGTATATAAAGTGTGTAAACGACTTTGCCATGTTGGATCAGAAGTGCCAGATATTAATTCTAAAGGCAAGAATGTTGAGTTCTGTGCTTCTGCGGGCAGCATTTGATTATCAAAAGGAATATTGCAGTTGGAATTTAGTGCATAGAGAAAAACCTTTAGAATT
The DNA here is from genome assembly GCA_964016985.1 of Anodontia alba. Taxonomy (NCBI): domain Eukaryota; kingdom Metazoa; phylum Mollusca; class Bivalvia; order Lucinida; family Lucinidae; genus Anodontia; species Anodontia alba. Next base: position 31,609,812 of record OZ024821.1, read on the forward strand.
TAGTAATTTTAAGAAAGCACTTGGACCACAAAATGCAGATGTTGCAGACAAAGTAGTTCAGGTGCATGCATCACTACAAGAGAAATTTGGGCAGGATTCAAAGTTATATGCATTGCTACATCTAGCTTTGATTTTTAATCCCTGTACTCCAAACTTACAGAATCGTCAAACTATTGCTGATATTCAAATAAAGTACATAACTCTCTTAAAACATTATCTCGAGTCCAAGTTCTCGTACCACATGAGTAAAACATGTTTACCATATTTGCTTCAGAAATTAAATTTTATAGATGAATTGTCAGAGGATTTAGGTGAAGTTTTATCTGTAATGCAGCTAAAGGATGTTGACCCATTGATGATTGAAGTCCTAAATTTACAGTCGGATTGCTTCATGAAGCTACAGTAGATTTAACCCTTCTCTTGCTGAACACAGTCAACATGCCCTGTCTTAGCAAACAATGTAGATCCAGAAGCTAACTGATCTGGATCTACACTATTTGAATTTATATCAACAATCTGGATCAAGTAATCTGATTGGCTGAAAATTTGAAAAGGGGGTGACATCTTAATTTATTCAGCAGGACAATGGTTAAATAGATTCCTATCTAGATCTGTTTGCATGTAGGTTATACTATTTATCCAAAGTTTTGGGACATACCGTATTCGACCTAATTACAGCACCGTGCACTTAGGTTTTTCACAATTACTGGGAAAACTTGCGGTAAAATATGTATCCACCTATACTAAGGATACACTTAAAAAAGATCAGCGAAGGACTTATCTAGTGATTCTTTTGCAAAGTTTTTTTGTGCTTTTTTTATTCTGATTTTCTTTATCAAGCGTATGTTGTGGGTACTTATTTGAATTGCATCGACAAGTCGATGCAATTCAAATGAGTACCCGTAACATATGCCTTATAAAGAAGTAGACAACAATTACATTGGCTGTAATCTTAAGACTACAGAATTGCTTTTTCTGGCGAAAGAATGTGCACAATACTGGTTAACCGCTTAGAGGACTAAGCCTGCCCAGTAAACGTGTGATTAGATAAACTGACTGCGCTCGACATGACCCCATTGGGTTGACTGGGCCGTAAAACCTCAACACAAACAAACAAACAGAATTGCTTGACTGTGCGCTTACGGTAATTAGGTCAAATATGGTATATGCATAGCTCCAGATAAAGCAGTTTTTCATCCATAAAGTAAGGTAAATATCCTAAAATTTCAGATACTTTATTCCATACTTTTTTGTCTTAACCCTTAAAGCGCCAGTCACAACTATTGTCGTCTGCTTTGTCATCTGCTTGTGATTTTAAAAGTTATTTTCGCAAACAGTGTGGACCCAGATCAGACTGCTCCTTTAGGAGCAGTCTGATCTGGGTCCACTCTGTTTGCTTATATGCAAAATGTAAGTTTGAAAAGTTTGCAAGAAGATGCAACAGACGACATAAGCAGACGACATTTTCAGGTGCAGATTTTCTTGGCGATTTAAGGGTTAAATTTTGCTTTTTATGCATTTATCTCTTAAAGTGCTTTGTGGAATGGCAAACAGTGAAGACCCTGATCAGACTGCTCTTTCAGGAGCCTGATCCGGGTCTGCACCATTTGCATATGGCATTTTTGCAGATACTTTGGTGTTCGAAATTTTACGACATTTACCGTACTGATATTTTTCATTCAAAATGTGTGTGACTGGTACATCTGTAATCAGGGTCCTTTATCAAGCGCTTGAGTCCACTGCATTTCTTGTGCACCCGGTGCTTGCAGCTATTGCAGAAGATGCTGTTGCTGCCCACTCCAGTGTGACAGAATGCGCATGAAAACTCGCCTGAACTCTGCAGGAGGTCCAGGCCCATACCACAGATCATGATCTTCACCTTTCCTGCATTTACACTCAGTCCTTTCTCCTCCATTGCTTCTTTCAAAGTCAAGAGCCCCCTGACTCATTCCTTGAGCGATTCAGCGATGATAACAAGGTCATCGGCATAGAGGCCTCCTCGGGAACCCCAGAGCGGAACTCGCGTGACAAGGCTTCAAGCACAAGGATGAAGAGCAGTGGGCTGAGTACAGAGCCTTGGTGAACACCGACCTTCACTACAAACTCTTCACTGTATTCCTCACAAACACGGACATGGCTCCGCGCATTGGCATACATCCTTTGCACCAATCACACAATCCACTCCTCCACACTAAGTTTTCTCAGTGCCCACCAGATGACCTTCTGAGGCACTCGGTCAGACGCCTTCTCCAGGTCTACAAAAGCAATGTTGGCAGCTAGATACTTCTCTTGCAGCTGTCTGACTGTCTGTTGTGCCTCTGCCTAGAACGAAGCCAAACTGGGAATCGTCAATTGACACCAACTGTCTGATGAGGCCGTCCACAATCCTTTTCAGCACTTTCATGACCTGCTCTGTCAGCTTGAGACCGTGGTAGTTTCCCTTTTCCAATGCATCTCCCTTACCCTTGTAGAGGCAGACAATGAAACTCTGCTCCCAGTCAGAGGGTAACTTGCCATCGCGAATGATTGCAGCTGCGAGGTCACGGATCATGGAGGTGCCCGTGTCACCAGCTGTTCGTATCATCTCCACCACTATGCCTGATGGGCCGGTGCTTTGCCCACCTTCTTAACCATATCAGTGATGATTGGGATGGGCAGGCCTTCCACTGGTGGTTTGTCAGACAGGTGGTCTGGGTGCCAGTCAAACTCAACATTGAGAAGCCTTTGGAAGTGTTCTAACCAGGCCTTCTGCTTTGAGTCTTTGCTCTTCTTCGAGTCTTCGCTCATTGACATCTCCCCTGCATCATTCTTCACAGGTGTATAAACAAACTCTTGCTAAGCACTCATTTGTTTATTAGATTAGATTTAGAAATCTCGGGGGAAATATTTTCTGTATTTTAAAATTGGGGTGCATTGAGCTCTACTTATTTGAAAATCTGAAATTCTTACATCAGGGCCCAGTTGTTCAAAGCATCGTTAGCTTAACAAGCTCGTTAAGGGTCATTTCGTTAACTGTTTTAGCGGATTCAATATACAATATTCTGATATTTTTTGCTGAAAAAATGTGAGTAGCTTTTGCACTGCAAAAGCTACCCACATTTTTACAGCAAAAAATTTCAGCATATTTGCGTATCACTCGAGGTAGATTTTAACGAATTGTTAACTAACGACGTCGTTAGCTTTGAACAACTGGGCCTAGGTCAATTAGAAGAGAACATATGCTTACTGAACATTTACCACTCCACAAGCAAATTCAGTGGATAACAAATAGATGATTTTTTTTTTTTTTTTTAAATAGGGATTTGACATTTCTTGCAAATTGTTGCTTAAGGAGACAATTTACATGAAATGTCAAAGTCTATTTTCTGATAAAAGTAAGATAAACATTTCAGAATGTCGTCTGCTGAAACTTTTTTAGCATGCTATTAAGGGTTAAAAAGCTTGATGACAATAAGCTTTTGTATGATTTCATCATTTATATGTTTTAACCCTTAAAGCGCCAATCACAACAATTGTCGTCTGCTTTGTCATCTGCTTGTGATTTTAAAAATTATTTTTTGCAAACAGTGTGGACCCAGATCAGACTGCTCCTCTAGGAGCAGTCTGATCTGGGTCCGCACTGTTTGCCGGTATGCAAAAATAGGTTTGAAAAGTTTGCAACAATATTCAGCAGACGACATAAACAGACGACATTTTCAGACGCAGTTTTTCTTAGCGCTTTAAGGGTTAAAACAATGTTTTGCTAAGGGAGCAAGCTATCAGGCACCTGAACCAAAATATGGGGATGCCAGGTTAAGTTTGGACCAAATACTTTGTTAAACTGTTCCATTGAAACAGATGAGTGCCATGTCCATATATGGTAAAATTCTGAAAAAGTCTTCTTCTCAAGAACCAAGAAAGCTTTGGGGCTGAATCTTGGTATATAGCATTGCTATCTCAAGCTCTACCAAGTTGTTCAAATGACCTTTGCCTGTTTTACGGCAAGGTCAAATTTGCGTCTCTATAGATTTGTATTGGGGAAAAGTTGAAAAGTCATTTTTTGAAATATGTAATGGCTGAAACTTACAATGATTGATAAGAGTAGTAAAACTTTTTAGTTAGGATCAAAATTTTGCCCCTTCAGGGCTATGTACAGGTATAAAATCATGCAATTTTTAAACATCTTCTCTGAAACCGCTTGACTAATTTTCACCAGATTTCACATGGGGCCTTCTGTTGAAGGGATGTTGAATATGTTCAGATGGTTCTGCACCATTAAATAAGGTGGCTGCCAAGCCCATATATGCTAAAAACACTTAAAACCCTTCTTCTCCAGTACTAAGAAAGCTTTGAGGCTGAATCTTGGTATACAGCATCGGGGACTCAAGGTCTACCAAGTTTGTTAAAATGATGAGATAAGGATGACCTTTGACCTTTTATGGTATGGTCAAATTTATTATGGGAGTTGAATTCATATAAGCCGAATGTTTTTTTTTTCAAATCCCTTTTGTATACAATATTTATACCAAGGTACTATGTAATGTTCGTTATTTCATACATGTTATACAAATAAAACACAGTTTAAACCAAATTTGTGTCCCAGTTGCTGTGGTAATACTGGAAGAATGTTGCATGGCATTTGCAAATATGCAATAGCTGTTTTTATGGGCCTCTTGTTTTTTTATTGTTTTGTTGTTGTTGTTGTTGTTGTTTTTTTCAGAAGAATTAAGCAGCTTTTTTTTTTTTTGCCAAAAGATTGTTTTCAGAAGAGATTCTCATTGACTGATCATTTAAATGTCTTAACCAGGAATCTGTTTATTTCAGCACCCTTTTTACCAGGTGATCTATATGGTCCAAATCAGAATAAGCATATCCCTCTTGGAGACATTGTTTTTGCTCCTTATGTTGGAGGCCCAGCTTATTGCTTCAGCAGCATAGCTTTTCTGCCATATTGACAATCAATTTTGCAAACTGTTTCCCACCCACCCTCAACCTCACACTGCATAAGACTTCTACGCTTTTGCATTGCAGCTGCATATTTTTATATCTACAATTTGTTATTGTCTTCTGTTGTATTTTAGTCTAAGTAGATAAGGTAGACCATTTAACCCTTAAAACGCCAAGAAAATCTGCATCTGAAAATGTCGTCTGTTTATGTCGTATGCTGAATGTTCTTGCAAACTTTTCAGCTTGCAAACTTTGCATACCGGCAAACAGTGTGGACCCAGATAAGGGAGCAGTCTGATCTGGGTCCACACTGTTTGCAACAATGACTTTTAAAGTAACTGTCAGAAGACAAAGCAGATGACAATTGTTGTGATTGGCGTTTTTAAGGGTTAATGTTATGCATTGTTTGCATTCTTCAACATTTGTGGTATATCTGTGTACTCAGAGGAGCTGTGGATGGACTATGATCACTGTACAGTGAAACCTGTGTAAGAGCCACCTCTGAGACAGACTTTAAACAGGGATGGTTAATGTTGAAAGGTGGTTGTCTTATAAAGTTATATGTCATGTAATTTTGCTAGCAAAATTACATGACGTACCTTTATAAGACAGCCACCTTTCCACATCAACCACTAAGGTCAATTTCAAAGGTGGCTGTCTTACACAGGTTTTGCTGTATGATTATTCAGTCTTCAGTGCCATTTTAGAATATTAGTGTGAATATTGTGAATGTGTTTCTTATAAATATTTTTTGTGATACATGACTGGTGTATGACAATCAGGTTTAGTATGGACAAATTAGTGTATTGATTTTGACTAATATGGCGCACAGACAAACTGTGGTTATATTCCTCCTATGTGGATAATGACTCAAGGATACTTTTAAAGTGTGTGGAGACCATCCTTAAATAAATGAAATAAGTTTGCTTAATGTGTTTTGTGATTATTTTGGAATACAGTGATTTGCCAGTTTTCATACTTGTTTTTACCTGATTAAATGGTCTACATTGTACTCAAACCAAGTCTACCTTATTATTGCATTTTCCTCATTCTAGCAATTAAACCTTGTCATGCTGAATAAACTAAGATTCCACGCCCACTTCTAATTTTTAGCCAATCAGTTTACTTGATCCAGGTTGTTGATACAAATTCACATACTTAATGGCAAACTGTGCAGATCCAGATCAGTTGGCTTCAGAAGCCAACTGATCTGGATCTACACTGTTTGCAAAGGCAGGGTATATCCGAGTTCAGCAGGACCAGGCTTAAGCAACAATGCATCCTAGTAGGAAAGAATTAATCAAAAGATAAAATTTAAGAGTGAATATTAACCAAAAGGAATTATCTATCCAGGTAAAATGTAGCTTAAATCTTTGTGCCAACCCTAATTATTGGTCAAGTGGCATAACATTGTATTAATCATGTGGTCAATGGCCAGTATGAAAACACTACTGAAATACCGTAATACCCATGCTTTCATTAATTAGTTTTTATATATTATGCCAAAGTCTGCAAGTTGTCCTTAAAAATGTTTTCTCTAAAAATATTGTTGATAGTCCACTAATTCAGAGCCAGAATACCACCAAAATCATCATGACCCGTGAAAAACAGGACGGCCCATCACTTCAAACCAAAAATACTTAAACACTTGTATTTAACTTACTTCAATTAAATGAATTGAGGTTTGGAACAAACTAACAAAAGTATATAAATTCATTACTTTTTTAATATTTTTTTTATTATTTATTGGCTCAGTAAACATAGTTCCAGACAAAGGGTTGTTGTTTGTTCAACCAAAAAGTATTGATATTTTTTCTTATTTCTCCACAAAAATATATGTTGTGGGTACACATTAGTATCCAAACATTCCAGAGGTGCTCCTGCCTAATAAACATTTATTTGTTCTCCATGCAAACATATGTTGTAGGTATTCATTAGGCTAGATGCTTCTGAGCATTTTCCACAATATATGTAATTTCTGGGAGAAATATTGTATGTTTTGAAACAGACTTTAGAGCTCTGGGCCCAGTTGTTCAAAGCATCGTTAGCTTAACAATCTCTTTGTGGTTAACTGTTCTAGTAAGTTTGTTTGTTTGTGTTGAGGTTTTACAGCCCAGTCAACCCAATGGGGTCATGTCGAGCGCGGTCAGTTTACCTAACCACACGTTTACTGGGCAGACTTAGTCCTCTAAGCTGTTAACCAGTATTGTGCACATTCTTTCGCCAGAAACTGACAACTGCCCTTCTTGAATCAGCGGAAGGGAGAGAATGACTGTAGAAAATATTTCATGATCAATCTCCACGAAAGAATGTTGCCGACCTCGGCGGGGGTTGAACCCGCGACCTCCTGGTCTCCAGTCGGACGGCGCATCCAACTGAGCCACCGAGGCCGGCTCTGTTCTAGTAAGTACAATATCTAATCCACAAATATTTTTGCTAAAAAAATGTGAGTAGCTTTTGCATTTGCAAAAGCTACTCACATTCTTTCCAGGAAAAATATTAGTGTATATGCCATACTTATAATCAAAGTTTTAACGATACATTAGCTAACGACAGTGTTAGTTTTGAACAACTGAGCCCAGGTCTGCACACAACCACTTTCATTGTTTACTATAAAATTGAAGAAAAAAAAGGAAACAAAATGTAACTGCTAGTTAAAATTGCCATATTTATCCTTAGTATCTGAACAGAAAGATCAGAGCAAACAGTATAGACTAAGATCAGACACCACAGAACAAGGTATCTGAATAGGGTCTTCACTGTTTGCCATTCATCCAGCAATTTTTAGACACAAGACAGGTAGTACCATAAACATCCTAAAATTTCAAACACTTTATTCCATACTTTTTTGGCCTAAATTATGCTTTTTTTTTGTGCAAGTGTTTCTTAAAATACTGAGAAGACTAGCAAACAATGCAGTCTCTGATCAGACTGCTTCTGAAGGGACAGTCTTATCTGGATCTGCACTGTTTGCATATGCCATTTTGTCAAAAACTTTAGTGTACAAAATTTTAGGATGTTTACTGTAACATGGACTTGTTCAAATATTAGGAGAGGTATGGTAAAAAGTTAAAGTTTGTCATTACTTAGGGTAAATATGTTACTGAAATTGTTTCAGTGGCAAGGGAATTTGTTAACCCTTGTCCTGCTGAACCCAGATATATCCTGCTTTTGCAAACAGTGTAGATCCAGATCAGTTGGCTTCTGAAGAAGCCAACTGATCTGGATCTGCACTGTTTGCCATTAAGTATGTGAATTTATATCAACAATCTGCATCAAGTAATCTGGTTGGCTGAAAATTAGAAATGGGCGTGGCATCTTAATTTATTCAGCATAACAAGGGATAATTTAGAATGAACTGCTCCGGCTGGCTTTTCATTTGTTATACAGTCAAACTTCAATAGCTCAAACAGCTTTGGGACCATGCAAATTTATTCTAGACATGGATACTCTAGATGAGCCACTGAGGCTTAACCCATTGTAGACTGAATAGACTCTCCTACACAATATATTGGAAGAGTCCAATTTCAATTTTAGGTATGCCCAGCTAGGAGATTTATATATTCAAAGAGAAAAATGGCTGAACTATTTGCAAACAGTGGAGACCATGATCAGACGCTGCATTTTTGCCAATTACCCTTTTACGGGTCTCCCAACTACAATGGGTTAATTATAACACCACATGAGGAGGCAAAAAGTAATAATTTAGGGATTTGATCAGGAATATGGTATGTTGAGTGTACTCATTAGGATTGCCTCAATGAGGCTATTCTATTGAGTACACACAACATACATATTCATGATGAAATAAGAAAGTTTCCCTAAAAGATCCCTAAATCCCTAAATATTTGTTTTCTTGAGCTATAGGAAAAATTTCCTAGGGATCTAGAGTCATTGAAGTTTTACTGTGTGTGCCATATGCCTTTTGTTTGTTTAAAACACCAAAATAGATGGAAGTGAAGTGAAAGAGTTAAAGACTGTCAGTGACATGGAAAACTTATTACATGTACTTGCAGATGTTGAGCAGCGCAGAGCCAGAATGGAAAAAGTGAGAGCAAACAGATTGAAAGGTGAAGCAAGCGAGTCAGAAGATAACATAAGCCATTGTTCAAACAAACAGTTAAAAGTGAAACAAGAATCACCAAGACCCTGCTCTGCCAGCAATTTACCTACAGTTTATCCAGGTAGCAGTTCTGAAGACCCAACTCTTGGAAGTACATGCAGAGCTGATCAGACAAATTCCTACATTGGTAAAAAGATGACTGTGAATCGTTATTTGACACCAGAGGACAACGAAAGCATCACATCTCTGGAAAATTTCTACTCATTAGCTTTTGTGAGAAAGAAAGATGGAGAATCAGTTCCTGAAGACAGAATGGAAGATTTCATAAATACCACAAAAGAAACTGTTCAAAAAATAATTAAGTACGTGAAGTGCATAAATGACTTTACGAAGTTGGATCAGAAGTGCCAGATTTTAATCCTAAAGGCAAGAATGTTGAGTTCTTTAATTCTGCGGGGAGCATTTGATTATCAGAGGGAATATCATGGTTGGAATTTAGTGCATACAGAAAAGCCTGTTGAATGTGAAAATCTTATGAAAGCGGTTGGACCTCAGAATGCAGAAGTCTTTGGCAAAATAGTTCAAGTGCATGTATCACTTCAAGAGAAATTCGGAAAGGATTCTAAGTTGTACGCAATATTGCACCTGGTTGTGATTTTTAATCCTTGTACTCAAGACTTGCAGAATCGTCAAGTTATTGCTGATCTTCAAATAAAGTACATAACCCTTTTAAAACATTATCTCGAGTCCAAGTTCTCATACCACATGAGTAAAGCATGTTTACCGTACTTGCTTCAGAAATTAAATTCTATAGATGAATTGTCAGAGGGTTTAGGTGAGGCTTTAACTGTAATGCAGCTAAAGGATGTTGACCCATTGATGATTGAAGTCCTAAATTTATAGTTGACAATCACACCTCCAGGCCAGCAGAAGGCATTTTGAAATATTTTTTTTTTTTATTTTTCAAAGAAAATAAGTCCTGACATTCCATGTGAATCATTTGCTAAGCAAATGATTCACATGAAATGTCAAACTTAATTTCTATGAAAAATAAAAAAAAAATGTTGTCTGCTGAAAATTATGCTTGGTTCTTTAAGAGTTAACAGAAGAGAGACTGGAATTAAACTGTTGAATATCTCCATTTTGCATTACTTTTCAACTCTGCTTGCTTCAGGAGGCTACAGTAGATTCAGAATTCAGGGAACATAGAAAATTAAGATTTTGATTTTGCAGAACAAGGGAAAATGCTGAAATATTTCAAGGGAACAAGGGAAGAGGTACCCCCCTCCTCCCCCACTGGGAGGGCCTCATATATTGTGGGTACTCACTAGAAGCACCAACATACATGTATGTTTTGATGGAGAAATAATAAAACTACCAATACTCTTTGGCTGAAAAAAGCATCTTAACCTGAGCTATGATACATCATCTTACTATTCAATGTCATCATGGAAGCTGGCAGATTACTGTGGCCTACTTTTTTTTTTTTTTTTTCAAATACAGCTCATCCAGGAATGGCTTGAAGTGTTCGTGTGGGCGAGTGGTTAGCACTGCCAGCTGTAGAACACTTTGTCTTGAGTTTGAATCCTGCTGGAGGTGGAATTCAGCTCATGATTGTTTGGCACTTCTGTGCACAGAGCCTTTAACCCTTAATTAAGATGCCATGCCCACTTCTAATTTTCAGCCAATCAGAGTGCTTGATCTGAATTGTTGCTATAAATTCACATACTTGATGGCAAACAGTACAGATCCAGATCAGTTGGCTTCTTCAGAAGCCAACTGATCTGGATCTACACTGTTTGCTAGGACAGGGTATGTTCAGTAAGAGAAGGGTTAATTATCACCCTTCCTTCATATCAATATGACTAATAAATAGATAATGTTGAAAGGAACATAAAACACTATATCATGATCAGCCAGAAATGACTTGAATTCTGTTGATGGGAAGTTTTAAAACACCAAAGAAAATTGAAAGGAACTAAATAAGCTCTATGCTTTCATTCTAATCCTATTGTTGTAGTTTTGTATGTGTTATATATGTAAACATTTTGGAAATAAATATGTTTAAACCAAAGAAAATTGAAATGTTGGTTTAATGTTTATGATGAGTTATAAAAGTGCAGACAACAAATGCATATTTTTCCCAGAAAATAGGCTTTGACATTTCATGCAATGGAGACAATTTGCATGAAATGTTAAAGCCTATGGAGACAATTTGCATGAAATGCTAAAGCCTATTTTCTGGGAAAAATAAGAAAAATATTTCAAAATGGTATCTGCTTAAATTTTTACCCAGCATGTTAAGTGTTAAAGTGCCATATATAATTGTGTGGTATTATAGCCTTATTGCACTGATATTGGTGAATATTGTCCAAAGTTTGGATATCAAAGGACAAAAGCTTGCCAGTTTCTTTTGATATCTCATGGTGGGGCAAAATTCACCAATATCAGTGTAATAACCCCTTTATTATATAGCTATAAATATTTTGTGTCATTTTTAGTTGTTTGTAGCCTCAAAATATATATTTTATTACTTAAAAGTCTGCAAATGCACGGCAAATATTGTGCCAAATCATTGTCCCAAGACATAATCAGAACCAATGTTATGTAACGGTAATGTTTGAAGGCATCCAATATGGAGTAAGCTTGCCAATATTGAGTGATTTCTGCATGCTTACTCCTTAGATTTTATCGCACAGTTTTTCTTATTCATTATTAATAGCTATGCTTATGAATGAGTTGTTAAATCTTTCCCCACTAGTGGCAACATTTGTCATCTGCTGATAACCTTTGCAAACAGTTTGGACCCAGATCAGTCCCGACAAAACGTCGGGCCTGATCTGGATTCAAACCGTTTGACACTCTGATTGTATTCCTGAAAGATTTTTTTGACAAAACAGCATGCAAAATTACCCAGCATGCAAAGAGTTAAAGTACCATACACCCTGTGCAACCTTCTTACAGCCACACATGAGAAGGTACAAAACTGGTGGTTGTAGAGATATGGCTGTTGTGGAGAGGTTAAATATATATTAAAACAACACATTTGGGAGTTAGAAAAATTGCTATTACTGGACGATGACTGTGATGAGCTGTGACCATTTGTGGAGGTTCCACTGTATATGGTAGAGAATAATTGAAATGTTTTATGTAATTTCATAACATAAAATGCTTATGGTGGAGAATAATTTAAGTACTATATGTAATTTCATAACATAAAATACTTATAATGGAGAAGAAGTATTTTTAATTTCATAACATAAATGCTTATGAGGGTGAAGAACTATATATAATTTCATAACACAAAATGCTTATGATGGAGAATGAGTAAAGTGCTATATGTAATTTCATAACATAAAATGCTTATGATAGAGTATAAGTAAAGAACTATATATAATTTCATAACATAAAAAGGCTCATGATGGTGAATAAGTAAAGTGCTATTATGTAATTTCATAACATAAATACTATATGTAATTTATATTATAAAATGTTTATGAGAGAGAATAAGTAAAGTATAAAATGCTTATGATAAAGTATAAGTAAAGAACTATATGTAATTTCATAACATAAAAAGGCTCATATGGTGAATAAGTAAAGTACTATTATGTAATTTCATAACATAAGTACTATATGTAATTTATATTACAAAATGCTTATGTGAGAGAATAAGTAAAGTACTATATGTAATTTCATAACATAAAATGCTTATAAGGGAGAATAAGTAAAGTACTATATGTAATTTTTTAACATGAAGCTTATGATAGAGAATATGTAAAGTACTGTATGTAATTTCATTACATAAAATGCTTATGAGGGAGAATAAGTGAAGTAGTATATGTAATTTCATAGCATAAAATGCTTGAGGGAGAATAAATAAAGTACTATATGTAATTTCATTAAGTACTATATGTAATTTCATAAACAGAAAATGCTTATTAGGGAGAACAAGTGAAGTACTACATGTAATTTCTTAACATAAAATGCTTATGAAAGAAAATAAGTAAAGTGTTTTATGTACACTGGAATCTCCACTATTTTTCACCTCTCAAAAACAGCCACCTCCCTATAACAGCCACTGTTTCCCAAAGAGCTGTTTTTACTATATGTTATTGCATAAAAAGCAGTGTCGCACATAATTAACAGCCGTGCATTAACCGGCAGAAATCTATGTATTAACAAGGCAGTTCATGCGCTGTTAATGCATGGCTACGCAACTTTCAATATGATCGTGCCAGGGCCACAGATTTGCTACTGTGACGAGATGTATACTGCCCGGCCCTAGAACAAGCATAGTCCGTGGAAATTACGTTCGAGAGACATCGGTGAAACAAAATAGTGCAAGAAATAACGCGAAATGTAGCAAATGTTTTCAGTTTTTATGCATTAATAGTGATCGAACATGTTTTTTCAATGCATTAACATTCGACAGGTCCCTTGGGAGGTGTTGAAAACCACAGCCAAAGGCCACAGTTTTCAACACCTCCCAAGGGACCTGTCGAATGTTAATGCATGAAAAACCATGTTTGATCCCTATATTGAACCTTTCTACAACAGTCACCTCCCTACAATATCCACTTTTATGTGTTCACAAGGATGGCTGATGGAAGGAGATTGCACTGTAATTTCATAACATAAAATATTTATGTTGTACAAAAAAGTGAACTGCTGTATGTAACTTCATAGCATGAAATATTTATGATGAAGGAAAAGTAAAATGCTTTGTGTACCTTCATATCATAAAATGTTTAGGATAGAGAAAAAGTAAAATGCTATATATAATAAAATGTCATGATTGAGAAAAAGTGAAGTGTCTATGTAATTTCATAAGATAAAATGCTTATGACATTGAGTTAACTCTAGTCCTGCTGAACCCTGATAAGCCCCACCTTTGCAAACTGTAGATCCAGATCAGTTGGCTTCTTGAGAGGCCAACTGATCTGCATTGGCACTGTTTGTCATTGAGTGTGTTGTTGTTGTTGTGTTGAGGTTTTACGGCCCAGTCAACCCAATGGGGTCATGTCGAGCGCGGTCAGTTTACCTAACCACACGTTTACTGGGCAGGCTTAGTCCTCTAAGCGGTTAACCAGTATTGTGCACATTCTTTCGCCAGAAACTGACAACTGCCCTTCTCGAATCAGCGGAAGGGAGAGAATGACCGTAGAAAATATTTCATGATCAATCTCCACGAAAGAATGTTGCCGACCTCGGCGGGGGTTGAACCCACGACCTCCTGGTCTCCAGTCGGACGGCGCATCCAACTGAGCCACCGAGGCCGGCTACTGAGTGTGTAAATTTGTATTAACAACCTGGATCAAGTAATCTGATTGGCTGACAGTTAGAAATAGGCATGTCATTATAATTTATTCAGCATGACAAGGATTATATGTGAGAAACCTCTTTCGATGAGGATTTGGTAAAGTAAGAAACCTGCTGCAAAAGGCACCTTTATGAGATAAGCACAGCCCCTTTTGAAAATCCTGCTTTACAGATATAAACAAATTTCTATAAGACAGACACCTCTATATTATAGCCAAGTTGTCTAAGTCCTAGATGTGGCTATCTTTTACAGATTTCATCATAAATTGCATACCATTACTGCTTTAATTCTTGTCTTGCTGAATAAATTAAGATGTCTTGCCCACTTCTAATTTTCAGCCAATCAGATTACTTGATCTGAATTAGTATAGCAAAGAGCCATATCATAGAGATAACTGTCACTACGAATTGACATTTTTCTTATGTCTCCATGAAAGCATAATTATGTTGTGGGTACTCATTATAAGTGGCTTGGCGAGGTCTTCTAATGAGTACCCATATCATAGTTTTTGTGGAGAAATAAGAAAAATCTTATATGGATACCCCTTCTTATCTGGAGCTATGGCATATGTAAAAATTGAATTCATAAGAAGCCATCTTTGTGCTTTAGTCCCAAAGGTGGCTTTCTTAAACAGATTTTAGAGTATTTGATAACATTTTTAAAGCCTTATGTTCATGTTTTTGTAGGGGGTGGTCGGGTGGTGCGAAGGTGCTGTGTATCTTACATCACTGGGGCGTCCAACTGATATTGGCTTACAGTTGGGCAAGGCCTGCTATCCTTGTAGTGGGTAAGGGTAGAGGGGGAATGTTTTTATTTCTTCTGTTTCTTCACTTTCATTCCTGTTCCTCTTTCTTCCCTGTCCCTCTCTTTCATCTCCTCTACTCTCTCTTCTATCTCTTTTCTCCCTTTCTCTGGGAGAAGACACAAAATGACCCTCAAGGGTTGACGTGTCGTTAAACCCCAACACAATCAATCAATCATGTTTTTGTAAACTTTAACATTCATGTAAACTTTGTGTTAACTTTTACATTTATGTTAACATTTACCAACTGATAACTTTTACCAAAAGGATAAGCTCTGATGTGGTAATAATTTGGAGATGTATAGGTCACACAAACTTCAGACTTGGAAGTTGATAGGCCACTGTGGCCTATTTTTGAAAGGATTGGTAAATGTTATCAATTTTATCGTTGTTTGTCCTTATTTCTGTTAACACTTTCTTTAACACTCAGCTTACTGGGTAAAGATAGGTTCAGCAGATGGCATTTCAAAATAATTTTTCTTATTTTTCTCAGGAAATAGGCTTTGACCTTCCATGCAAAGGAGACCATTTGCATGTAAGCTCAAAGCTTATTTTCTGGGAAAAAAGAAAAACATATTCAGTTTGCCCAAGAGTGATAAAGGTTAATGACTTCACCTCCAAAACTATTGAAGCAGTTTTCACCAAACTTGGCAGTAATGTTCTATTGATGCTTCTCTGCTTGATATATGTTTTTATACCTGTAACGTGAAAAAATTTTTATGCCACGACAGGGGATTGAACCTGGGCTATCTGCGTGACAGGCCAACACTCTACCGTGTCACTATAAAAGCCAGCTTGTACCACAAGGCAGTACAAGTGTATCATATACCTTTACCAGGTGACATTCTCCCCCTCCAACTTGAAATTCGTCCCTGAATTTCTAGGAGTCCGAGAATCACGTAAAATGAGACTCGGGGAGTTTTATGCACACGTGGGTTATTTACGGTGGGCGCCAGATGTAACAGGTGAAAAATTCTAATCACCAATGCAGCACCCAGGGATCAAACCCAGTCCACTGGACTCAAAGTCCTACACTCTACCGCATAGCTATAAAAGCCGGCTTGTACCACAAGGCAGTACAAGTGTATCATATACCTTTACTCGGTGACATACCCATCCCCATTTTGATAGTTTGTCATGGCAAGAATATTTTCCATGTGCTTAAAATGGGAAATATTTAAAATAGGAATTGCATCTTAAAGACAATCACACCAATTTGATCAAACATATTAAGCTATTAAAGACAATAACAACAGTTTGACCAATTTTATTAAGCTTTACCACCCTGGACAAGCAATTGATATTTTTTTTCATACTTGTGCCAGAAAACAGGATTTGACATTTCATGCAAATTGTCTCCATTGGAAATTTCTGGGAAAAATAAGAAAAAATATTCATAGGCTTTGACATTTGGATAAAATGTCTGAGCCAATTTTCTGGGAAAATAAGAAAAATAATGTCAATTTATTGTTTGCTGAATTAGCGAGTGGTAATGGTGATAGTAATTAAGTCATTTCTCTCTGTCTTAGAGTGAAAATGGAACAATTAGGTGAGATATTTTATATATTTCTAAACTAAAAAGGATTTATACTTCTATGTTTTGAAATGGTTTATGATGACATTTTAATCCGTCTTTGATGCCTTTATTTTCTAAATGTCATCTCATGATTAGTTTAATTTGAGAATGCCATCATAACAAGTATATTACCATATTGACCCTAAACATTGGGACACCTTAATGCTCTGCATGCTGGGTAAAAATTTCAGCTGACATTTTAAAATACTTTTCTTAGTTTTCCCAGAAAATAGGCTTTGGCATTTCATGCAAGGGGACAATTTGCATGAAATGTCAAAGCCTATTTTCTGGTAAAAATAAGAAAAATATTGTGAATTTGTCATCTGCTGAATTAGCCCAGTAGGTGATAAAGGTTAACACCTTACCATACTGATCCAAAATTATGAACAGAGCCAATTTACTGTGTGAAGATGTTAAATATGCTGAATGAGCAGCAAACAGTGTATTTGGTGGGTTAACGCAGTTTGCTCAGTTCTGCTCCAATACTTAGGATAAATACAGTATAATATACAACATAGTTGTTACATGATAAATTTTATATTCATTAGTCTGGCTTTGATGGAAACTATTTAATCGGAGACAGTAGTTCCTATAAGAAATTATATTGGTAGGTGCGGCTTTAAAGCTTAAGCACTCTACTGGGAAAAAATTTCAGCAGACGACATATTGATTTTTTTTTTTCACATTTTGACATGTCATGCAAATTGTCTCCAGTGGAGACAATTTACATGAAATGTCAAAATCTGTTTTCTGGGAAAAATGTGAAAAAATACATTGTATCATGAATTTGTCATCTTCTGATTTAGCCCAAAGAGAGGTAAAGATTAATTATCATGGCTGTTGGGGGTGTGGGGAGGTGTTGGGGAAAGACATATGTAAGTTTGTCAATCGTCTCTTGTTTTGCTTTTCTTATGCCTTTCTTTTTTCAGAAAAAAAGGAAGAATAATATAATTCAACCCTAAGAACTTAGTGTATACCTTGTTTTTAATGTTCAGATTTGTTCTTAAACAATAAAGGTTGTGTATCAATTCATTTTGTCATGGGACGCAGTACTTCCTGCTAACCTGGGACCAAGATCACCCATATCAGACAAACATTAAACATTAAAGTGCAAATCACAACTGCAGCAGATGACATTTTGATCTTTTTATTTTATTTTATTTTTCAGAGACAATTAGGCTTGACATTTTATAAGAATTGTCTGTCTAGTCTTATTTTCTTTGAAAAATAGTATAAAACAATAGAATGTCGTCCGCTACAAACAATTTTGCTTAGCACTTTAACTCTTGTCATGCTGAATAAATTAAGATGCCACACCCACTTCTAATTTTCAGTCAGTCAGATTGCTTGATCCAGATTGTTGCTATAAATTCATATACTTAATGGCAAACAGTGCAGGTCCAGATCAGTTGGCTTCTTCAGAAGCCAACTGATCTGAATCTACACTGTTTACAAAGGCAGGGTATATCTGGATTCAGCATGACAAGGGTTAATGGTTAAAAGGAAGCCAGAAGTCCAAAGGGCTGAACTGCTTTATAGTTTCACGTTGATGTCTGCCTGTACAGCCATTTGTCCGTCTGTCCATCCATCGTACTCTCTCATTCTTTTTTGTTTTCGGATGATAACTTGACCCCCACCATTTGCTCTGTCCAGTTTCACCAAGTACTTAGAGTAAATACAGCTCCAAATACTTGGCCCTTAAACTTCCAATCACAACAATTGTCGTCTGCTTTGTCATCTGCTTGTGATTTTAAAAGTCATTTTTGCAAACAGTGTGGACCCAGATCAGACTGCTCCTCTAGGAGCAGTCTGATCAGGGTCCACACTGTTTGCCTGTATTCAAAAATAGGTTTGAAAAGGTTGCAAGAATATTCAGCAGATGACATAAACAGACGACGTTTTCAGATGCGGGTTTTCTTGGCATTTTAAGGGTTAAGGTACATGCGATTTGAGCCAGTGCATGACAATCTACGATAAGACCCTTGCAACCAGCAAAGACTCAGATAAGCCTGTACATCCACCAGTATGGCAAGGGTTCTTGTTTATTCCTTTTTGGATAGCTTAGAGGCTGAAGAAGGCACATGTGATCAGCGAAGACTGATCAGACTGCATAATCGGATGCAGAGTTTATCTGAGTCTTTGCTGGTCACACAAGTATTATTGTAGATTTTGTCATGTGCTGGCTTATTTACTGAGCTATCTTTGCAGTGTGATATTAGAATTTCATAATGAATGTTTTACAATAATTGTTGTTTTCATGTCATATGTTACGCTGATAAAAATGTCATTGTGTAACTGAAATAAAGATTAAAAAGGCATTTTGTTGTCATTGTGCATTACATGATGTCATTTGCCAGAAGTGTTCTCTTTGCATTAATGCATGGTAGTCTGTAATAACCCTTAGTATTGGGACAGGCAGGCCTTAGCAAACAGTGTAGACCCTTATCAGATACTGCAGAATGCAGCATCTGATCTGGGTCTACACTGTTAGCCATTCATCAAGGAATATTTTAAACACATCAGCAGGTAGTGGAACAGATCTTTTTTCAGTTTTTAGAAGTATGGAAAGGAGTTGAGGTGTCCCAATATTTAGGGCAAAGATGGTAGTACATGACAAGATGATGTTTGAGGTGTCAGTTCGTTTTTGTTACTTTTGCACCAAAATATATACTGTGGATCATCCAGGAAAACCCAAGATCTCAATGATCTTTATATGTGCAGTTTTTTGGGGTTTTTTTTTATGAATGCATTGCATTACAGTGCTGATAGGTGTACTTTAATAAATTTATTACATTACAGGATTGATATGTGCACTTTAATAAACTGTTTTGTACCATAGTGCTGATAGATGCATTCTAAAAAACAGTATTGATATGTGCACTTTTATTAACTGTTTTGAACCACAGAGCTGATAGGTGCACTTTAATTAAGTCATTAAATTTTTTGAATCCCAGTGCTGATAGGTATGCTTTAATAAATCCATTACATTCCAGTGTTGATAGGTGCACTTTTGAAAACTGTTTTGAAATCACTTTTATAAACTCTTTTGAACCCCAGTCCTGGTGGGTGTGCTTTTAAAAATTCATACATTAAAATATTGATAGGTGCACTTTTATACTGTTTTGAACCACAGAGCTGATAGGTGCATTTTAATAAATTCATTACATTAAAGTATTGATAGATGCACTTTTGTGAAATGTTTATTTACCACAGTACTTACAGGTGCACTTTTATAAACTGTTTCATACCACAGTATTGATAAGTGCACATAAATAAATACATGTGGTTGTGATGATACACTGATTGAGTTAGGAAGACTGTGATAATAGAACAAATCTTAATATATCAAATGTCAAAACCAACAGTGATGATTTGGAGCCTGTAAAACTGCTTTAAACTCTGGCTCCCACCCCACCCCTATAGTTTTAAAACTGCTTTCCACCAGGTTTATGCTTTTTGCACCAAACTGCCTGCCACAACAATGGAAAGATCGCATAGACTGATATAGGGGAAAGGATAAATGATGTTTTCTCCATGACCAATGAACCAGTCCTTGTTTGGTCATCTACCATGTTTATTTTTTTTTATGCACAGCCACTGTTTTTGTATGCTTATGAGTTTGAACGTTTGAGTTTGTCATCTCTATGGCATTCTATTAGAGCCTTTCCACAGAAAAACATAGGACTCGCCAAAGAGAAGTATTTATTGATGATTCTGTAATAACCCTAAGTACTGGGCAGATAGACCTTTGCAAACAATGTAGACCCAGATCAGATGCTGTAGAATGTGGCATCTGATCAGGGTCTACACTGTTTGCCAGACATACATCAATATTTTAAACACATCAAGATGTAGTAGAATGGACTATTTCAAGTTTTAGGACAAGTATGGTAGGTAGATAAGGTGTCCCAATACTTAGGGTAAATGCAGTATCACACCAAACATGGCTCCTTAACCTTAACCACTGTCTGTGCAAATTCAGCAGATTACAACTTGATTATATTTTTCTAACAAGTATTTTTCCTAGAAAATAGGCTTTAACACTTCATGCAAATTGTCTCCTGAGGAGACAATTTGCATGAAGTGTCAAAGCCTATTTACAGGAAAAATAAGAAAAAATATTTCAGAATGTCATCTGCTGAATTTTTTTACCCATCAGGCTAAGCCATAACAAATCCTCTGACATTCAATATGAGTTTGAGCATAATTGTATCAAATTTCAATTTATATGTTTAGCATTGGTGAACAATTCTGCGCTGAGAAAATTTGGTTTTGCTGATTCTAGATACTGAAAAATTTCGCTACTTGTAGGATTTCTCTCATTTAACCTTTGGCACTCTCTGCACAAATTCAGCGGATAACACATTGGTGATATTTTTTTTTATTTTTCACAGAAAATACAATGACATTTCATGCAAATTGTCTTCATTGGAGATAATTTGCATGAAATGTCAAATCTTGTTTTCTGCAAAAGTAAGGAAAATATTTCAAAATGTCACCTGCTGAAGATTTTACCCAGAGTGCTAAACAATAAATGGCTTCCAAGAAGATATCTATAAATGCTACCCTTTTGCACAACATTCTGAAATAAGCAGATAAGAAATCAGTGTTTATTTCTTCTCTTATACCCCAGAAAATAGATTTTGACATTTTATGCAAATTGTCTCCTAAGGCAAAAATATTTCAAAATATTGTCTGCAGAAATTTTTACTCAGTATGCTGAGCATTAGATACCTGTAAGAGTTCTATATATAGCAACTTATCAAGACTGATCAGCTTTTTGCACAGACTCATCTAAGAGTCCTATATATAGCAACTTAGCGACTGCTCAGCCATTTGCTCAGACTGATCTGAGTGTCCTATATATAGCAACAGCAAGACTGCTCAGCCATTTGCTCAGACTGATCTGAGAGTTCTATATATAGCAACTTAGCAAGACTGCTCAGCCATTTGCTCAGACTGATCTAAGAGTTCTATACATAGCAACAGTAAGACTGCTTAGCCATCTGCTCAGACTATCATCATCTGGCAGTGCATTTTTTAATGTTAATTGATGCCATAAGGGGACAGCAAACACCATCACCGCCCTGTTCATTTTCTCCTTAATGACTCAGAAATCATGCTGGATAAATAATGCAGTAGACACCATTCTGAAATATTTTTCTTATTTGTCCCAAAAATTCCCTTGGAAGACAATTTGCACTAAAACGGGCAGATCCAGGATGATTTCTGAGGGGGCTCAATTTGATCAAAATTACTGTGCTTACGGTATGTATTCGGAAAGATAGGCCTGAGCAAACAGTGTAGACTCAGATCAGATGCAGCAGAATGCAGTGTCTGATTAGGGTTTATACTGTTTGCCACTCATCCAGCGTTTTACACATTCATAAGTAGTAAAATGGGCTTACTAAAGAGAAATATATGGTAAAAAGTAATGGATGTGAATTCTTAGGGTAAATATGGTATCCCAAATTTGTCAACTTTTCAAAAATTTCCTATGAAAAATGAAATTTTGTGTTGATTGGGTGGTTCAACTGAACAGCATGAACTCCCTCTGAATCTGCCCCTATTAACCCTTAAAATGTCAAGAAAACCTGCATCTAAAAATGTCTTCTGTTTATGTTGTCTGCTGAATATTCTTGCAAACTTTTCAAACCTATTTTTGCATACAGCCAAACAGTGTGGACCCTGATCAGACTGCTCAGTCTGATCTGGGTCCACACTGTTTGCAAAAGTGACTTGAAATCACAAGCAGACGACAAAGCAGATGACAATTATTGTGAGTTTAAGGGTTAAAAGTCAAAATAGTAAAGAAGATATCCAGGAAGAGCCACAGTCACGGAACACAGTGTGGGGAATCGACAAGGTGCACAGTTAGTGTGTTACTACTTTTAGCTCCACATCAGGTAGGATATTTTTAGAATACCTTGATTTATATCTGATGGAATTTGTTCAAATAAAGTGCAGAGTATGCGCAAAATCAAACTCTTTCTGATGGTGTAAGCGCTATTCTGCAATCTGGTCTGATTCTCGAGAACATTCGGAGAATGTTTTTCATCAAAATTCGTGTACATTGTCCCAGTAGCCCAGATTGACAGCAAAAACATTCTTGGAATGCTCTCAAGAATTAGACCAGATCGCAGAATAGCGCTTAGACCACCAGAAAAAGCTTGATTTTCATTGTACTCTGCCCTTTATTTTAACAAATTCCATTTGGTATGAATAGAGATATTCTAAAAAAATCCTACCTTATGCGGAGCTAAAAATAACTCCGTCATTTGGTCATGTGGATTCCCCACACTGGAACATATCCTACCAATGACACAAAACGTAAACAAACTATGACACGTTACAAACCAGCAAAAATCTTTTTTGTGGGAGGTGGGGTGGGGGGTGTGGTTTATGAAGAAATAAGAAAAAAAAGTTTCACCATTTTGGTAAAAAAAATCTTATCTAAAACCCTCCTTTATTTGCAGTGGTCAGAAGGTCTCTTGCTTGCTAACTTAACCCTTAAGATGCCAACAAAAATTACATCTGAAAATCTCATCTATTTATATCGTCTGCTGCATCTTCCTGCAAACCTTTCAAACATACTTTTTGCATTTAAGCAAACAGTATGGACCCAGATCAGACTGCTCCTAGAGGAGCAGTCTGATCTGGGTCCACACTGTTGGCAACAATGACTTTTAAAGTAACCAGCAGAAGACAAAGCAGACGACAATTGTTGTGTTTGGCATATTAAGGGTTAAGTTATTTTGATCTGTTTCTATGGATACCAAAAGTAGATGGTTCAGGAATATTGGTCTTGTGTTATATATGGAGCTTCGTTTCAGATGAGATTATGTTACTAACCTAGATATTCAGAATAATCGGTGAGAGTTTTTTTTTTCAGAAGTGTCTGCATGGCTAAATGGTAGCTCACCTGACGGGATCACAACATCCTGGGTTCAAA
The DNA here is from genome assembly GCA_964016985.1 of Anodontia alba. NCBI lineage: Eukaryota > Metazoa > Mollusca > Bivalvia > Lucinida > Lucinidae > Anodontia > Anodontia alba. The sequence goes on from OZ024821.1 coordinate 31,633,451, forward strand.
TACAGTCCAACCTGTCCTAAAGGCCACCTGTATTAAGCAATCACCTGCCTTTAAAGGCCACTATTTCAGATCTCATAAAAGGCAAAGAAGTGGAAATCTACCTGTATTAAACAAGCACCTGTCTTAAGCAGCCAGTTTTTGGCTTTCCCATAGATGCTTGCTTAACACAGGTTTGGCTGTACCACTGGGAGTGGAATTTAGCTCTTGATGCACATAGCCTTTCATTTAGCATAAAATGTCTCAGTATAGAGCTGAAAATTTATTGGAAAATATCACATGCCATATCTCACACTGTGAGATAAAATCTCACAGAATTTGGCCTATCTAGAAGGCAAATCCTATAAAAAAATTCAAATCTCACAGAATTTTCAGACCATTTTACAACAGATTTTATGGAAAAATAAACATATATCATACATTGTTGTGGTTTTCACAAGCTTCTTACATACAAAAAAAGACTATAGCTATAATGGGGGAGCTTCAAAGTGATGTTTCAGAAAATCTCACAGAATTTTGTCAAATCTCCCTTAAAATTTTTCTTTATCTCACAGATTTTAGTCCACAGCTTATGACATGTATGAAAGATGTTAAGCCTTATCCTGCTGAACCTGGATATACTTGGCAAACAGCGTAGATCCAGATCAGCTGGCTTCTTCAGAAGCCAACTGATCTGGATCTGCACTGTTTGTCATTAAGTATGTGAATTTATATAAAAAAAATCAGGATATAGTAATTTGATTGGCTGACAGTTAGAAATGGGTGTGGCATCTTAATTTATTCAGCATGATAAGAGTTAAGATGAATTGATACACCTGGAGATTTAGCCATCATTTCTCACAAGAGAGACAACTATTGTGACTTCCTGTTTGCTTTTCTGCACACCAACCCCCTTCTGAAAAGGAGTCTACACTGTCAGGAAAGAATTTGCTCCCTAAGGGATGGTACCCTGTAATTTGTTTTAGAGTAGACCCTTCTGAACCTTTCATTCATGCTTTATCGAAAAAAACTGAACCAATCACCTTCTGAAAAGGGGTCTACTATATAAATAAAGAATTTGCTCCCTCTTGGAGCAAATTCTTTCCTTGTAGCATAGGACCCTTTTCAAAAGGGAGGCAAAAGAAAGTTTACAGAGTTTTATTCCCTACAAGAAGCATCTTCAAAAAAGAAGATAAGTGACAAAGAATAGCAGATAATTGTTGGCATTTTTTTTTATTTTTTTGATATAAAGAGGGTCTTAGGTCTTAAAACGAAGCCCACTTTATACCCGACAGTTTCCGTGTCAAAGTCGCACCCCACTCTATGTAACGCTGGATACGAAGTTGATATCTAATTTCACCATTGGTGTCTACAAAAAGGCCTTGTCACTTTGCATAGTTGCAAGTTTCAAAAATTTCTTTTCTCTGAATTAGGGTCCTAAACATGCTTAAACAAAGCAAACAAAATTACAGTTTATCTTCTGACTTTGAGAACTTAAACTAAAAGTCCGTCATAATTTTGTCCCATTTGATCGGCAAGTAGGCATATGATTTATCCTTTCTGGGTCCATTGAAACACTCCCAAAACAACCCCAAACTACACTAAAATTGCTCAAACTATACCCCAAAACACATTTTAAACTTCTTAAGTCAAAAATCAAACAGTTGAAAATCAAATATGGTTAAATATTGTATGATTAATCATCTATATACATTATAGAAAAATTAACAGAGTATTTCTACATAGCTTCTGATGACTATAGGCACCTTACCCAATGATTGTGTTGTTTATTCAGTAGCATGTATGTAATACATGTATATGAATTTCTATAATGGGTCGGCTTCTTTGGACATGATATAACTGGGCAAAATGTTTATTCATTCTTTCTTTCATTTATTTGTTTGTTTCTTTGTTCGCTCATGCCATCGTTCGTGCATATCGAGTGCATGTTTTTAAGAAAAAAAAAAAAAACATAAAAAAACACTTTATGCTTCATTTAAGTTTTTTCATTTGTTTTTAAATTGCGAAAGTCCTGACCAGCCCATATTTCACTTATGTTTATCTGTTGCAAAGACCAAGATCTGTGTGGATGCTCATTATACTGAGCTATCAAACACCTTTGATACCCCATTCCACTTGAGATAATAAATAAAAAAGTAATTTAGAATGAAAAATAGATGAAGTAAGTGGTTTGATGTGAAACATGGTTTGGGGTATTTCGGGGTGGTTTGGTATGTATCAGCAGACTGAGCTATTTTTACAAAAGCACCTTCGCGACATGTACATCATTATTTCTATCAAATTGTTATTCTAAATAGATAGGCTAAGAGGAGGTGTTCTTTGATTTTCAAAACTTGACTTTGGTGTGAATTTGAAGATCATATTATAAAGACTATTTGAAATGCACACAGTGAAAGCTGAATCAAAGTATTTGACAAAAATAACCATTTCATGAGATTTATCATTTATCAAGGCACCTACATTCTTCCATACAGAGGCTGACAGGCTTAGATTACATATGATCTTATAAGACTTCATCTAAAAAGTGTATTAGTTTCCCCTAATTCTAACTGTGCTATGGGCTAATTCAGTAGACGACAAATTGATGATATTTTTCTTATTTTTCCCAGGAAATGGGCTTTGACATTTCATGCAAATTATAGACAATTTTTATAAAATGTCAAAGCCTATTTTCTGGAGAAAATAAAAAAAATAATTCAAAATGTCGTCTGCTGAAATTTTCACCCAGCAGGCAAAAATTAAATAAACATTCATCCATCTGTCCATTTTTTCAGAAAGTAGGGGTTGACATTTTCATGTGCATTGTCTCTTAACCCATTGTAGTCAGGAGACCCCTAAAAGGGTATTTGGCAAACAGTGCAGACCCAGATCAGACGCTGCAGAACACGGCATCTGATCAGGGTCTCCACTGTTTGCAAACAGTTTAGCCATTTTTCTCTAGGAATATGTAAATCTCATAACCGGACATACCTAAAATTGAAATTGGACTCTTCCAATATATAGTATGGGAGAGTCTATTTAGTCTACAATGGGTTTAAGTTGCAGGGAATGTCAAGCCATCATTTGTGAGCAAAATGTATTTTAAAAATCATTGTTTTTTTGGTTACAAACATATGTCAGTATAGGAAAAGCTATTTTGTCCTTTGCCAGTTCTTGTTTGTTTATACCTTTGAGTACAAGTTGTTGTTTTGCTTAACCCATTTATTCCGAGTGGATTCTTCTACCTCTAGTCTTTGGACAGGTCCATTTCCAATAGAAGTGGTGTCTGGTTAGTTTTTATTATTATCAAGTTTTATAGAAATTTCTGTACTTAATGCAAACAGTGTAGACCCTGATCAAACACCGCATACAGTGGTCTCTGATCTGGGTCTACACTGTTTGCCAATGTCCCTTTTATGGGATGCCAGGCTTAAATGAGTTAAATGAAATGACCTTTAACCTTGTAAAAAGGAAAATTAGCAGGTGACATAAATTAGAAAAAAAAAAATCTAAAATGATGTCTGCCATCAGATAAAATGTTGAACCTTTATCTTTTCTTATGTAGTCAAGCTTATAAGGACGAGTCCATTGAAGCCTTGCTGCATGTTCATTGGTTAAATGCCAAACCTATTTTAACCTATAGCACCCTCATGGCACACTTAGCACATACTATTTGAGATGTTTTTTGTGGGTTTTTTTTTGTTTTTTTTGTTTTTTTCATATTTTTCTTAGAAAATAGGCTTTGATACCTTATGCAAACTGTCTCCTCAAGAGGCAATTTGCGAGATATACCAAACACTGTTTTCTAAGAAAGATATTTCACGATGTCATTTGCTGAAATTTTTATCCAGCATGCTAAGCATTATGGCAAGACTAAGAAAAAATACCCCTTTTGTCTGCTGATTGTTGCCTGCAGCAGAGTTGAGGTTTAACCCTGAATGCACCAAATACAGCAACAGCAGACAACATTCTAAAATGTATCTTTTTTTTATTTCTCTTAGAAAAGAAGGCTTGTAATTCCATGATTCACACGAAATTTCAAGTCTTACGGTAAATGTCCTAAAATTTCGAACACTTTATTCTATACCTTTTTGGCCTAAATCTTGCTTTTTATGCAGTTGTTTCTTAAAATACTAGGTGGAATGACAAACAGTGTAGACCCTGATCAGACTGCTCCTTCAGGAGCAGTCTGATCTGGGTCTGCACTGTTTGCATATTCCATTTTGTCAGACTCTTTGGTGTATGAAATTTTAGGACATTTACCGTATTTATTCAGAAAAATGAAACAACTAATTTTGTTGTCTGCTAGTTTTGAGTACGGTAAATGTCCTAAAATTTCATACACCAAAGTTACTGACAAAATGTCATATGCAAACAGTATAGACCCAGATCAGACTGCTCCTGAAGGAGCAGTCTGATCAGGGTCTATACTGTTTGCCATTCCACTAAGTGTTTTTTAAGTAACAACTGCATAAAAAGCAAAATTTTGGCCAAAATAGTATGGAATAAAGGGTTTGAAATTTTAGGACATTTATTGTAATTTTGAATATTGCTTTAATGGTTAATTCTGCTTGTTTTCTTCAGATGAGTCCGAACGTCAAGCTCGAATGCAGAAGGTTGCTGCCAACAGACAGCGCAAAAGGGGAAGAGTTTCATCAGATACAGCCAAGGTGTCAGTAAAAGAAGAGCCTCTGTCTGATACAGATCAAGTTCCTGATCAATCTGGTGTTTATTACGGATCAGATCCTTTTACGACAACCCTATCTGAAGCCCTAACCCAAACCTCTCCCTGGAAAGAGAACTGTTTCTTAGAGACGCCGCAGATGCTGGGAGCCACACCGGTAGAGAAAGACCCAAACCAGTATCGCATGCTTATGCCGGCAGAAGTGGTTCTGTTTGAAGAGTTGAAGAAGTCGTACGCAACAACTTTGGGAGATAAAGTGCCATGTGATCTGACAGAGAGTCAGTATAACACTGCTAATGATTTGGTGAACCACTCCGAGGTGGCAGTGAGGAGACTGATCAAATTCATTAAAAGAATGCAGGATTTCCAACAACTCTCCCAAGAAGATCAGATTGCTGCCTTAAAGTCATCCGTTATCAGTTCGCTTCTGCTGAGATCGGCTTTCTTTTACAGCATTGAAAATGATGCATGGCTAACCCCGACTGGGACAATATCAACATCCATTCTGAAGAAGACTACAGGATTTGGTGAAATCCACGACATGCATACGTCGTACTGCCGTACGCTGAAAGAAATCACCGGGGATGATTTTGGACTGTTTGCCCTTCTTCAGATCATTGTTGTATTTGATCCAGATGGAGAAACTATAGTAGACCGGGAATCAGTGTCCAACATACAGGACAAGTATCTTGTCTTGCTGAAACACTACTTAGAGGCAGAGTTTTCGTTTATGAAAGGGCAGGACTACTTTGCTACCCTAATGCAGAAGATAGCTGATATGAAACAGCTGAATGAGTATCATACTAAGGTCCTGCTACAAGTGAATCCTAGTGACATTGAACCACTTATGCTGGAAGTTCTTAACTTGAAATAGACAAGTAAAAGTTCTTAACTTGAAATAGGTGGAGAGCAAACTCTTCTGAGAACTGCTTTAAATTACTCTGGTAAAATGGGATTACTTTAACTGTTAACTTTTACCACTCTCTGGGCTAATTCAGCAAACATTAAATTGATAACATTTTTAGCTCACCTGAGAAAATATATTGTGATCACCCTCAGTCTGTCGTCAGTCCTGCTTCGTCCGTCGTCCATCGTTAACAATTAGTTTGTTAACATTCTAGAGGTCATAGTTTTGACCCAATCTGAATGAAACTTGCTCAGAATGTTTGCCCATATGAAATCTAGGTCAAATTTGAAACTGGGTCACTTGGGGTCAAAAACTAGGTCACCAGGTCTAATCAAAGGAAAATCTTGTTAACACTCTAGAGGTAACATTTTTTAAGTTATCATCATGAATCTTGCTCAACATGTTTGTGTTGGTGATTTCTGTCAAGTTTGAAACTAGATCACTTCGGGTGAAAAAACTAGGTCACCAGGCCAAATCAAAGGAAAACCTTGTTAACACTCTAGAGGTCACATTTTTTAAGTAAACATCATGAATATTGCTCAGAATGTGTGTCTTGATAATTTCTAGGTCAAGTTCGAAACAGAGTCACTTGGGATCAAAAACTAGGTCACCAGGCCAAGTCATAGGAATACCTTGTTAACACTCTAGAGGTCATATTTATTAAAGTAATCATCATGAATTTTGATCAAAGTGTTTGTCTATGATTTCTAGGTCAGGTTTGAAACTGGGTCACTTGGGGTCAAAATCTAGGTCACTAGGCCAAATCAAAGGAAAACCATATTAACACTCTAGAGGTCATATTTTTTAAGTAGTTATCATGAATCTTGCTTAAAATGTTTGTCTTGATGTTCTTTAGGTCAACTTCTACACTGGATCACTTGTAAAAAATTAGGTTACCAGGCCAAATCATAAGAATACCTTATTAACACTAGAGGTCATATTTTTTTAAAGTAATGGTCATGAATCTTGCTCAAAATGTTTGTCTTGATGATTTCTAAGTCAAGTTTAAATCTAAGTCACTTGGGATCAAAAACTAGGTCACTGGGCCAAATAAAAGGAAAACCATGTTAACACTCTAGAGGTCACATTTTGAAGTAATCGTCATGAATCTTGCTCAAAATGTTTGTTTCTTATTTTCCCAGAAAACAGGCTTTGACATTTCATCCTTTGGAGACCATTCTCTTGAAAAGTCCTATTTCTGGAAAAAATTTAAAAAAAATATTTCAAAATGTTTGCTGCTGAAATTTTTACCCAGAGTGCTGCAGGTTAAAATACCCTCTTAAAGTGTCAAGTAGATTTGCAGCAGATGACATGCTCTTTTTTAGCTCACCTGAGCCGAAGGCTAAGGATGAGCTATTGTGATCACTCACCGTCCATTGTCCATTGTCTGTCCATCTGTCTGTCTGTCATCTGTCCACACCTTTGAACGACCTCCTCTGAAACCCCAGGGCCAGTTTTCTTCGAATTTCATGTGGAGCCTTCTTTTCAAGGGAGATTGAAAATTTGTTCAAATAGTCACGGTACCTTAACTAAGATGGCCACCATGCCGATATATGGTAAAAACACTTAAAAATCTTCTCCAGAACTAAGAAAGCTTTAAGGCTGAATCTTGGGGACTCGTCTACCAAGTTTGTTCAAATGGTGACCTGTGACCTTTTTACGGCAAGGTCAAATTTGCATTCCCATGCATTTGTATGGGGAAAATGTTGAAAAGTCATTTTCTCAAAATGTATTAAAGACTAATGGCTGAAACTTACAATGTATGATTAAGTTATTAAAACTTTTTAGTTTCAATCAAAATTTTGTCCCCTGGGGGTTATCTGCCCTTGCCGCTGGGCCGTATACATGTATAAAATTTTTAAATGTCTTCTTCTCTGAAACCACTTGAGCAATTTTCACCAGATTTCTCATATGTTCAAATGGTTCCTCGCCATTTAACAAGATGGCTGCCATGCCTATATTTGGTGAAAAAAACTTAAAAATCTTCTTCCCCAGAATCAAGAAAGCTTTGAGGCTGAATCATGGTATATAGCATTAGGGACTCAAGGTCTACAAAATTTTTCAAATGATGGTCATAGGTTGACCTTTGACCTTTTTAAGGCATGGTCAAATTTGCGCCCCCATACATTTGTATGGGGAAAATCTTGAAAAGTATTTTTCTCAAAATGTATTAAAGACTAATGGCTGAAACTTACAATGTATGATTTAAGTTGTAAAATGTTTTAGTTACAAACAAATTTTGTCTCCAGGGGTTTATCTGCCCTTGCCCCTGGGCTATATACATGTATAAAATTGTGTAATTTTTTAATGTCTTCTTCTATGAAACTGCTTGAGCAATTTTCACAAGATTTCACATGGGACCTTCTGTCGAAAGGATATTGACAATTTGTTTGAATGGTTCCGTGCCATTGAACAAGATGGCTGCCATGCCCATATATGGTAAAGACACTTAAAACTCTTCTTCTCCAGAATGAAGAAAGCTTTGAGGCTGAATCTTAGTATAAAGCATTGGGGACTCAAAGTCTACCTATTTTATTCAATGATGGTCTTAGGTTGACCTTTGACGGCAAGGTCAAATTTGCACCACCATACGTATATGGAGAAAATAATGTGAAATAATTTTCTCACTATGTATTAAAGACTAATGGCTGAATGGCTGAAACTTACGACATATGATTAAAGAGTAAAAGTGCTTTGACACTGTCAAAATTTTGCCCCTGAATTATATACATGTATAAAATCGTGAAATCTTTAAACGTCTTCTCTGAAACCACTTCAACAGTTTTCACCAAATTCCACATGGAGTCTTCTGTCGAAAGGATGTTGACAATTTGTTCAAATGGTTCTGCTCCTTTGAACAAGATCGCTGCCATGCCCATATATGGTAAAACATTTAAAAATATTCTTCTCCAGAACTAAGAAAGCTCTTAGGCTGCAGCTTCGTATACAGCATTAGGGACTAAGTTTGTTGAAATGATGATACTAGGATGACCTTTTTACCTTTTATGGTGTGGTCAAATTTGTGTCCTAGTTGTTGTGGCAATACTGGAAGAAGATGCATGGCATTTGCTGATATACAACAGCTGTTTTTTTCAGGTTAGCGAATTGTGGCCCATGGGCCTCTTGTTTAGTATTTTTCATTGAAAATAAAATGTTTCATGTGAATTGTCTAAGCAGACAATTCACATGAAATGCAAAGCTTTATATTCTCTGAAAAAAAAAAAAAAAAATTCTATGTGACATCTGCTGCAGTTATAATAAGCGTTTTAAGGGTTAACAAATACACATTTTATTTTCTTAAACAAACACCCATATTTGCCCCAAATATCTCGACAGCCAAGCCGGAGCAAATGGTATAAATGAGTAAGTTGATCAGGGCCTACCCTGTGTGTCATTCATTTGGTACTTTTAGACACACCACCAAGCAGGAATGAAATCAGAAGGCTAGGTGTTTGGGTTTAAAGTATTTAGGTTAATCCTTAGCACTCTGTGTAAAATTTTTAGCAGACAACATATTGAAATATTTTTCCCAGAAAACAGGATTTTACATTTCATGCAAATTGTCTCCATTGGAGACAATTTGCATGAAACGTCAAGTCCTGTTTACTGGGAAAAATAAGAAAAATATCACCAATTATTGTCTGCTGAATTAGCCCAGAGATTGGTAAAAATCATTTTTTAAAGCTCATCAGAAACATATTTTACATATAGACAGTATCTGGTAATTAGTCAACCATTGGGCCTCTGTCCAACTGAGGTCTTGTCCAGTTTGCATCTTTGTACTGTGTGGCCATTTGCTTACCAGACTTAGTGTATGACTGCATCTATATGAAGATGGAATGTTACATACCTAAAGTAGGTCGCTGTGACTTGCCAGGCTCCATAGTGCAGTCAGTAGCACTTCTGACTGTTGCAGATCCAGGGCTCTCAAGTTCAAATCCCATCTTGGCCACAAAACTTTAGTAGAGATTGATCATGATTGTTCTCCCCCTTCCACTGATCCAAAAAAGGTAGTTGTCAGGACTGGCAAAAGTGTGTGCACAAGTGCTGATTAACTGGTTAGAGGACTAAGCCTGCCCAGGAAAAGTGTGAGTAGGTTAACTGACCGGTTTGACCTGACCTTAACAATGTTGACTTAGCCATAAAACTCCAACTCAAACAAAGCGTCACTGTGGGTTGACTCTTATCTGCTTTGTATAAAATATTGTTGCACGTTATCAACAGCCATGCATTAACTGGCGAAAAGCCATGTATAAACAAGGCATTTCATGCGCTGTTAAGGCACGGCTACGCAACTTTCAATATGCTCGTACCGGGCCACAGATTTGAAGCCGTCACAAGACGTGTACTACCCGGCCCTAGAAAGAGCATAATCCGTGGAAATTGCATTCGCGAGACATCGGTGAAAAGGAGAAACAAAGTAGTACAAGAAATAATGCGAAATGTAGCAAATGTTTTCAGTTTTTATGCAATAATAGCGATTGAACATGGTTTTACAATGCATTAACATTCGCCAGGTCCCTTGGGAGGTGTTGAAAACCGAGGCCTTTGGTGAATGTTAATGCATGAAAAACCATGTTTGATCCCTATATTGCATGTCTTTTGTACTGTATGCCCTTGGATTACCATTCACTTTATGAGTACCTCTGCTGAACATTGTGTTGCATATTACATACAAAAAGTAGGTCACTGTGACCTATATGTTGACTTCTGTTTTATACAAAAAAAAACACAAACAAAACGTATCTCCTGTACTCTATGGCATAGCCTTGGTTTACCAAAATTTGGTGGATACATCTGTTGAAGTCAGTATGTTGCCTTCCAAAAGTAGGTCATTGTGATGTGTATTTTGACCTTTGCGAATTTTATACAAAGAATTTCTCTGGTGCATGTCTCCAGAAGGTTGTAGCCAAGGCTTACCAAATTTGATATATATGGGTACAGCCATTGAAAATAGTTTCACATACTAATAGTTCACATATCATATATTTATATGTTGAAGTGGATAAAATTTGAAAACTAAACGAGACTCACCTTGGTTAAGTGGATGTTTAGTTTTAATTCTATGAGTCATAACATCACTGGAGGGATTAAATGAGATCCTGCGATGCTTTTGTAAATCAGTTTTTAAAAGCAAATCTGGGAAATACTCAAAAGGTAATTCCCATTTATAAAATTTTGGCTTTATACATACTGTATAAAAAACAGAACTCCAATTTACATTGGAAACTAATTTTGTAGGGAGGGAGGCATTTAATCCCTCCAGTCATGTTATGACTCATAGAGTTAAAACCAAGAGTACAGGAGATATGTTTTGTTTATGTGTTTTTTTTGTATAAAACAGAAGTCAACATCCATTTAACCAAGGTAAGTCTCGTTTAATTCTCAGATTCTATTTCGTCATATCACATCTGGTATTAAATGAGAGTTCAAAATTTGACCTACCCAAGAATCTTGCTGGAGGACTGCTTCCTCAAACCTGTCACTTTCATGAATTTATAGAATTTAGCAAATGTCTTTTGTCTGGACCATCCGTCTTTCTGGAGAATTTCAGCAATCGGCACCATTTTCTGTTTAGCTTTAGAAGTTGATACTCCTCGAGTGCTGTATGAGCCATAAACATTTGTGTCTATACCTGACCTAGTCATAACTAACCTGATCCATCTGGATATAGTGTCTCTAGTGACTGCTTTATAAAGAAGTAGATAACTCAACAAGTTTATTTTCTTATTTCCCTATTTGGTTCTTAATTACCAAATATTCTTTAAGTACAGTATATAAACACAACCTCCTTTCTGGAGGATATGCTTTCAGTCTCACAACTTAACCCTTGTCATGCTGAATAAATTAAGATGCCACACCCATTTCTAATTGTCAGCCAGTCAGATTACTTGATACAGATTGTTGATATAAATTCACATACTGAATGACAAACAGTATAGATCCAGATCAGTTGGCTTCTATGGTGATACTGTATCCCAAACTACCTGGTTAGTTTTGACAGTTACCAGACCTTCACAGTTTGCTGGCCTTCCATTTGTCTCATCTTTAATTAGATCATCCAATGAGTGTCATCAATACCATTAGTAACAAATCAGTCACATTATCTGCCAGAGTCTGATCTATGTCACTGTCACAGTGTTCTTGATACTTAAAATGCCTTTCTATGAAAACAAACCTGAGGTTTTTGCCATCAGACTTGCGTTTTTGTCTTCAAAGTGCTCCTCAGCTTTGCAGCTTTCTTGTTCATTTTCATTCAACCGAAATTCCTCCTTGGACTCTTTCGATCCCTCGTATTCATAATCATAATCAATAGTGCATTTTTAAATTTCATATAACTTATCAACAATGCTGTTAATCTTTTAGTCTTGTTTTTGCATTGCTAACTGAATGCCTTTAACAGCTGACAAGATTTCCAACTCAGCATTTTTGCTCATTTGCTCAGTTGTTTTCCATTTACAGGGCCTTTCCCCGAAGTTAACCCTTGTCCTGCTGAACCTGGATATATCCTGCTTTTGCAAACAGTGTAGATCCAGATCAGTTGGCTTCTGAAGAAGCCAACTGATCTGGATCTGTACTGTTTGCCATTAACTATGTGAATTTTTATCAACAATCTGGATCAAGTAATCTGATGGCTGAAAATTAGAAGTGGGCGTGACATCTTGATTTATTCAGCAGGACAAGGGTTAAGGCTGTTTGAGTACATTTCAGTTTTACAACTTGTACCAGCTATGTTGTTTTTTCCTTAGAAACCAAGACAGCTCTTGGTTTCATCTTGTCGTCTTCCTCGGAGACCAACTTTTCAGCCACTTTACCCAACATGTGTGATTTCCTACCATAAACCGGTATTGGCCCTAAAACGGCAATGTAGTAAAAAGGAGTCTTAAAAGCAGAACAAAATAAATTTAACTAACAAAATTTCGAAAAAGAAACAATGTTTGCAAAATAGATAGACAGTCATTTGTCTAAATACAAAAAAATCAAATTATTTGTTCTGCTAACACTGATTTGACATAGCTGTCCTTCTTGACATGATTGTGTCCACACACTGATTTGACATCAGCGTCACATGATCTCATTTAATACCAGAAGTGATATGATGAAATAGAATTGCAGAGGTCATAGAAGACTCTGAAGTGGCCTGCCTGTGTGCCTATAGGAGTATATATATTTTTTTTTTTTTTTTTTTTTTTTTTTTGCAGTGATTAGGCTGAATATGGTATATCAGCTACAGTTAATTAACTTTAACACTCTCTGGGCATATTTGGCAGATGACAAATTGATGATATTTTTCTTATTTTTCACAGAAAACAGGATTTGACATTTAATGCAAACTGTCTCCCCTGGAGACAGTTTGCATGGAATGTCAAAGCCTGCTTTCTGGGAAAAATAAGAAAAATATTTCGAAATGTTTTCTGCTGAAATTTTTTACCCAGAGTGTTAAGCATTAATAATGATTGTCGTTATAATCCTAAGTACTGGGCCAAGTTGTTCAAAGCTAAGGATGTCGTTAGTTAACGATTTGTTAAAATTTACATCGAGTGATACGCAAATATGCTGAAATTTTTTGCTGAAAAAATATCAGAATATTGTATATTGAATCCACTAAAACAGTTAACGAAATGACCCTTAATGAGCTCGTTAAGCTAACAATGCTTTGAACAACTGGGCCCTGGTATAGACAGGTATGAGCAATCAGTGTAGATCCAGAATGCAGCATCTGATCAGGATCTACACTGTTTGCCACTCAACCATCAGGTATAGACAAATCAACAGATAGTCAAATGTTCTTGTTCAAACTTTAGGACATTTTTGGTAAGGCATTAGTGTGTCCTAATATTTAGAGGAAATACAGTGTTATATCAAGAATCATGGAATTTCCAGTTTTACCACCCCTGTAATAAAGATTGGGAAGAGCTACAGCAATTACTCTGGCATCTGGGTACACGTCAATGTCACACTTTTATACCCGCCCCCCCCCCCTCCCCCCTGCACACACACACACACACACACACACACACACACACACACACACACACACACACACACACACACACGATAGTGGCTGGGTATTATGGTATCATGTTGGTTGTCTGTGTGTCCCTGTGTCTGTCCATCCTCCCATACCTCTGTCCATCTGTGAGAACATCCATTCGTCCCTCTGTCGTACATCTGTCCATCCATATTTTTGTTTTGAGATGATAACTTGAGCAAATGTGAGTGGATTTTCACCAAACTTGGTGTGTGCATTGATTTTGTGGAGATCTAGTTAAGGATAGCTAATGGGCAAATTTCGTCAATTTTGACAGAGTTATCTGCCTGCAACACATTTGTATTTTTGTTTCCGAACTATAACTTGAGTAAATAGCAGTGGATTTTCACCAAAACTTGGTATGTGCATTCATATTGTAGAGATCTGGTTTGGGATTGCTAATGGGCAAATTTCATTAACTTTTGACAAGAGTTATCTGCCCACAACATATCCATATTTTCATTTTGGGACAATAACTTGAGTAGAGCTCAGTGGATTTTCACCAAACAATATGTGCATTCATAACGAGGAGATGTGATATGGGATTGCTAATAGGCAAATTTTGTCAATTTTTTGCAGATTTATCTGCCCACAATATGATAATGGCAGGGTATTATCATTTTATGTTTTTATTGATAAAACTTTTAGAAACTCATTACTGTATTTACCCTAGATATTAGAACAATTAAACTTTTTGCATGCAGGGTACTTTTGCATGCTATTTTGTCATCAGTGGATTTTTTTTTTTTTTTTTAAATTAATTTTTTCAAAAAATATCTTTCAGGAATACCGTCAGAGTGTCAAACAGTTTGGCTGCAGATCAGGCCCAACATTTTGTCGGACCTGATCTGGAACCAAACTGTTTACAAAGGTTATCAGCAGATGACAAAAGTCGCCACTAGTGGGGAAAGAGTTAAATACCAACCATACTTTTCCTAAAATTTGAACAAGTTCATTTGACTACCTGCTGGCGAGTATAAAATTGCTGGATGACTACCAAACAGATTGGCAGAGTTCTGCAGTGTCTGATCTAGGTCTACACTGTTTGCTCAGGCTTGCATGTCCAAATACTTAAGGCCAATATAGTTGGTATAACTTGGAATGGGGTTAGAGCTGGTCAAATGTGTTACACAGTACCACCCCACCCTGTTAGGCCTGAGAGCTGTCAAGACAGAATGTGGGTTCCTATCGATTAAGCTCTAGGTTGGGTAATGCCTAGCTTATCACTGCACAGAGACTCTAACACTGTTAGAATTTTTTATGATATTTTTTACACATATATATTTACAATTTAGAATACATAAAACATATAACTGCTATTCTCTTTGCCTCAGCCTTGACATTGATAACAACAGGATTGGAAACTATATTGGTTTGTAATTTGATTAATCTGGCTTGACTAATCAAATTGTTGACAACCAGTACAATTTTCAACCTAGTACAGTGAACTTTGTCGTGCCGATGTGAAGCGAATGCCCCCTTAAAACACTAACACTAAATAACAGGAAGTGTACTGTCGGCTTCTTCTGCTTTACTGATATCTGTTTTATTTAATATATCATTTCGACTTCCGATCAAGTACTTCTCTTGATTTGGCAGTTAATGCCCACTATTATTATATATTATACAATTATTGACTATTGAGGTGTTGGATATGACGTGATAACCACTAGAGAATACCAGTATTGACCGAAGCGATAGCTGAAGTCAATATTGGTATTCAGTGGTGGGTATCAACATCATATCCAATACCTAAATGGTCAACAATTGTTTTATTATATAGTTTGTCTTTTCTCTTGATAACTGTGGCAATAACAGTTAACACCACACCCCATTAATATAAAAAGTGCATGTAGACATCGGCATCACTACTGGCAATGTCACTAAAAGTTGATAATTAATTTTAGAAACTAATACACACTGGAAGGCATGCACAAGCTAGTGTATATTACGATCTATGAACTGGGCTGATGGCGGCTCTGAGCCAATGAAAATCAATCTGTTTGTAACATATATTTATTTCACTCGGGGTTTTATGGCATCCGCTGCCCACTGTTGAATATTTTCATATCGCGATGACAGCCTTGTTCAGTCTAGACTGAATCTGTCGAAGGCTTTACACCTACACCAGACAACAAAGGTCTCTTAAGACATTTAGCATCATATATTGGTTTGCCCTCTGCTGTGTTCTTTCAAAGGGGGTGTATTTATTGTCAATTATGATCATGGGGAAGTCAATATTTTGCAGTTTCATAAGATAAATGTGATCCTTAAGTATGATGTAACATAAACTTGTACTTTATACTTGCAGGTAGAAAATGGCAGTTGAAAAAGGACCTCACATCCAAAAAAAATTGTGCAATATATTCAGACTGTTCTGTATTGTAACACACCCCACTCACTGAACATAAGTGTCAAGGTCATTTGACCATAAAGTGTTTGGTTAAATTTTTAGAGGGGCTTAACTGCAGAATGGATTTAGTTTTACTTGGATGAATGTTAAGTACTGGTCCAAAGTTTTACACAATACCACCCTTTCTGAAAAGTAGAAAGTCCCCATGATAAAAATGCAGACAACTAGAAGCTGAACTGGCCTTATTCCATTATAATCCACACCCCCTGTGGAGATAAATCACACTGGTGTGTAAACAGTATAGCTGATAGAAAAAATTTAGTGTGCAAAATTTTAAACTGAAACAAACATTTAAAGTCTTTCTTACTTTGACTCTAAAACAGAGCTTGGTATTTCGATTTTCTTTGCATTTAAAGAGTTTGCCTTAACCCTTGTCCTGCTGAGCCCAGATATGTCTGGCTTTGCAAATAGTGTAGATCCAGATCAGTTGGCTTCTGAAGAAGCCAACTGATCTGGATCTGCACTGTTTGCCATTAATTATGTAAATATATATCAACAATCTGATTGGCTGAAAATTAGAAATGGGCATGGGATCTTAATTTATTCAGCAGGACAAGGGTTAAAAATGGTTTCAAGTGATCACTTTCTTTTCTTCCCTACAGAAATAAATTGTCTGGAAGTTTAGTCTACATCATGGTAAATGTTAACCATATTTTCATAACTATTTCTGGCACAGCAAAATGACCGGGTTATCCCAAAGCAGCAGCATGTTTAGATTATAAGCAAATCAAAACTTTCCTAATTCTGTCAGTAAAAACAATGCCACCAAGAAGCCACAAATTGGTTGTTCAATCGTTTTAAATTTCTTGCCTGACAGCTTGAAAAAAACAATTCAACGACCTATACTTCAGATGAGGTATACTGTCATGCAACAATTTTGTAGTATCTTTTTAGACTAGATTATGCCTTGTAAAAATCACATATGTAGCAGATGACATATTGACTATTTTATGCTCCACCAAAAAAAAGTGGTGAGGGTATTATCTTATACCATCCAAAATTTTGTGTGACCGTCCATCTGTGCTTCCATCATTCGTGTCCGCTTCATAACTCTGATACCATCAGAGATATTTTCATGAAACTTCACACAAATGTAAAGCATTATCAGACGACATGCAGAACTTATGAACCGTAACGCTGTTTTGTCTACTTTTGGAGTTATTGCCCTTTGAACATTGAACATAGCCATTTCTGCCATGTGCTCACGTCTGCTCTGTAGGTTGAAAACTGTTTGAGATATAATTATAAGGTTTCTCAAATGTAAAGCACCAGGAGACAACATGCAGAACACAAAAACAGTAACTCTGGTTAACATACTTTTGGAGTTGCAGCCTTTTGAACATAGAAGATATTGAAAATAGCCATTTCTACTATGTACTTGTGTCCGCTCTATATTTTCATGAAACTTCACACAAATGTAAAGTACCAAGAGACGACTTATAGGACACATGAATGGTAACTCTGGTTTGCCCACTTTTGGAGTTATTTCCCCTTGAACATTGAACATAGCCATTTCTACTATGTACTTGTGTCCGATCTGTTAGCTGAAAACTGTTCAAGATATTATAATGAAATTTCTCACAAATGTAAAGCAGCATGAGACAATGTGCAGAACACAAAAACCATAACTCTGGTTAACTTACTTCTGGAGCTGTAGCCCTTTGAACACAGTAGATATTGAAAATAGCCATTGCTACTATGTACTCGTGATCACTGTTTTATTATGAAATTTCTCACAAATGTAAAGCACCATGAGACAATGTGCAGAACACAAATACCGAAACTCTGGTTAACCTACTTTTAGAGTTGTGGCCCTTTGAACATAGTAGATATTGAAAATAGCCATTTCTACTATGTACTTGTGTCCATTCTGTAAGTTGAAAACCATTCCAGATATTATGATGAAACTTCACAAAAATGCAAAGCATCATGAGATAAGGTGCAGAACACATGAACTGTAACTCTAGTTAATCTACTTTTGGAGTTATGACCCTTGGAACTTTGAAAATAGTGATAACTGTAATATATTTTCACCACTATGTAACTTAAAAACTGTATGAGATATTTTCTTGAAACTTTATGCAAATGTATATCACCATGATAAGATGTGCAAAACACAATAACTGTAACTCTGAATTACCCGCTTTTGGAGTTACCGCCCTTTGAACATTGTTAATAGTGATCCAAGTCATATATTTGTGCCCTTTCTATAACTTGAAAACAGTTTCAGAGATTTTCCATGTTGAACATTTTAATCCAAATTAACACATGTACATGCATCAATGTTGATAATATTAAGGGAAAGACTAATGCATCTTCTCTTTGGTTTTATTTTTGACAGAGTTATGGCACTTGCTTGATGTAAGTGCAATGACAGGGCATGGTGCAGTGCTTGCAGTGCTTTTATTTGTGTGTGAATGTGCATTTTTATTGTTAAATAATTGTAAATACAGATGCAGTAATAGAATAGACTTCATACACATTCAATAACCATAGATAAACACATATTTTGTATTTATGATTTACTTGTTTTAGACATATTCTTGGATGTAAAAGTTCACAATTTTTTATATTTGCCTTAATTTCCCTTAATAAGCTTATATGAAAAATGACATACTCACAATTTTTAATAATTTGCTTTTATGACACTGCAAAAATCACAAAAGAATACACCGCGAACATTTGTACAATTTACACTAATACAGTAGAACAGTTAAAAAGATACTTGACAGTTTATTTTTATTCTGTGCTAAGAGTGGTCACTTTAAATTAGACTTCTGTGAAATATTTTTATTCAAATAAAATACAGTCGACTCTCGTTATCTTGAATTCCAAGAGACTCTCTGAAATACTTCGAGATATCCATACTTCGACAAATCAGATTTGCAGAATTGAGGAAAAACTAATTCGATTAACCACATTTAACAAATATACGTGTAATGGACTCCTGAAGTTAGAGATATATTGAAAATATTGTGGAAAAGAGGAGAAATTGCTCCTTAGGAGCAATTTCTCCTCTTTCCCACAATATTTTTTACATGTTGTTAGATTGGCATGTTTAGGCAGGGACCAGATTTTCACTTCGAGATAAGCGGTTATTCGAGATAAGCGAGGTCGAGATAGCGAGTCAACTGTATATGTGTATATGTGCTTAGATTAGTCTCATCACATTCTGTATATACATAGCTGGTTTTCAGTTTCTAGAATTAAACTGCAATATTTACAATTTTGTATTATTTTATTTATTTTAAGCTCACCTGAGCTTTGTTCAGGAAGAGTATCAGTGGTCATTTTGTCCATCAACCCTCTATCTTTATATACATGTGTATATATTTAATGCTGTTTAAACAAATTCTCTTCCAAAATCATCAAAGGGATTTGAACCTAGTTTGGTATAAATATTGCTTGGTTGGAATGATTAAAACTTGCTAAGCTCATGCTGAGCAGCCATTTTATTTGGTTCCAAAAGGTCCTATTGACTTCTATTAAAAAATGGTTAAATACCTTAAAAAGGGTCTACTTTTAGCCTTCAAAGACACTACTACTTATAGATTGAATACATACATTGTAGAATCCTGGGAACAAGACCGTTCAAGTTTGTTTGAGCTTATCAAGAGAACTGGTGTCCGCCACCATGACCATGTATGTTGAAACTTTTAGATGACTTCTATGAACCTACAAGGCCAATAGAGTTCTAACTGCATACAAAGCATCCCTGGGACAAGGTCTTTCAAGTTTCATGCCTTTACCATTCTTGGCTATGATGCACAGAACACATAAATATTATTGAAAGTTGTTTTGGTTTCAATAAAACCAAGCATTAGCAAGATAACTGAGCACATTTGAAATGCATATGTCAAGTATGGGCTACCATACTTGATCAGCTATTGTGACATTATGCAATTTGGAAAAGTTTGAAAAGTGGTTTCATGTGCAGCAAAGATTGTTCTTCAAATTTATACCATACCACATTGTAATACTTTCCTTGTAATTATGATTTTTTTTTTCACTGGAGGCCAGCCTATTTAGATATTTTATTATTGGAAAGAAAAATGAACAAGTTGAGGAAGTGTCAAAGTCACATTCTCCAACACAAGCTAATAAATTTTAATTATGCTCTGCATAATCAAACTCTCATTACGAAAACAGGCTTATTTAATTTTGACCCCCTTAAACCCCACTTTTATACAGTATAACTGGGTTTATATTGGTATAAATTATTTTTATTATTTCTGCTCAAAAACATAGATTGTGGATACTCATTAGAACTGCCTCATTGAGACAGTGCTAATGAGTAGCCACAATCTATATTTTGAGCAGAAATATGAAATATATCAGAATTTTTTATCTGAAAATTTTCACTTTTTGGTGGTGAAATTTTCAGTATATTTGAATAGACATGATTTCGTAATTGGAGTAAGTTCTGTCTGCCAGATACCTTGGTAGCACAATCACAACCTACCATACAAATCTGGTCCCAGTTGTCCAAAACTCAACGAAGTTGTTTGCTAATGTGACGTTAAAATTTCTGTCTGGAAATATGGCAAATACATAACTATTTTTGCTGAAAAATGTGAGTAGCTTTTGCATTGCAAAAGCTACTCACATTTTTGCAGCAAAAATGTGAATGTATTTGAAAATGCCTTAGCTACAACAGTTAACAAGTTTTCCATTAAGAGGTTGTTAAGCTAACAATGCTTTAAACAACTGGGCCCTGGTTAGAAGTTGGAGATTTTTTATGCAAAAATAATTCAGCAAATTCAGACACGTCAAATAAACAAGGGCTTCAGCTCTAACGATATTTTCAGCAAAGTCCAACAACATCATGTGTTCACAAACTTGAACAAATGCTTCAGTCGCAGCTCTGTGAATATCTCCACTTGATATGCCTTTACATTTATGTTATCAGTTAAATTTGTGAGACGTGCATCCATTTGTGATTTTTGTTGATATTTTATGATGATGTGTAGAGATGGCAAATTCTGCCGCCATGCTTTGGCAGCTAGCAGATTATCCTTAAGGTTCTATTATATGTTTTGTAGAGGCCGTAAATTTCGCTGCCATGTTTGGGCAGTTGGCAGATTGTTCTTAACCCTTAAAGCGCCAATCACAACTATTGTCATCTGCTTTGTCTTCTGTCGGTTACTTTAAAAGTCATTGTTGCAAACAGTGTGGACCCAGATCAGACTGCTCCTTTAGGAGCAGTCTGATCTGGGTCCACACTGTATGCCTATACGCAAAATGTAAGTTTGAAAAGTTTGCAAGAAGATGCAGCAGACGACATAAGCAGACGACATTTTCAGATGTAGTTTTTCTTGGCACTGGCTTACAAATGTACTGTAAAGCTTCCAGAAGTAGCATCAATGCACAGTAAGGGAAGTAACTGCATGTAGTAAAAATTTGAACTGAAAAACAGTTGTCTTCCTTGACAAGTGACTGCACTTTGTTTCTGTTTTATATGGGTTTATGTTTGTGGCTGAGGCAGAATATGATACATGTCAACATGTCTACAAAGTTTAACCCTTAAATTGCAAAGAAAATCTGCATATGAAAATGCCGTCTGTTTATGTTGTCTGCTGAATATTCTTACAAACTTTTCAAACCTATTTTTGCATACAGGCAAACAGTGTGGACCCTGATCAGACTGCTCCTAAAGGAGCAGTCTGATCTGGGTCCACACTGTTTGCAAAAATGACTTATAAAATCACCAGCAGATGACAAAATAGACTACAATTGTTGTGATTGGCAGTTTAAGGGTTAAAATGATAACATTCATTTATTTTGTTTGATTACAGTGGAACTTTAATAGGTCAAACACTGATGACTCATTTATCATGGCTAATTTGGGTTTTGAGTCCCCACGAAATTCCTCAGATAGCTCAAGAATACAAATATTTAGGGAAATTTTACTTATTTTATCATGAAATTGTATGTTGTGTACTCATTAGAATTGCCTCATTGAGGCAATTCTAATGAGTACCCTCAACATACCGTTATTCTATAGAAGATAAAAAAAGCTTCCCTAAATTATCGCCATTTGCTTCCTGACTTGGTGCCATGATTAACCCTCATAGGCTTGAACTACCAATTTCTTGAATAAATTTCCATGGTCCCAAAGATGTTTGAGCCTGTTACGTGATGGTGGCAACCAGACAGCTTGGTTGGTAGAGCATCTGAACATTAATCTGTGGGTCCCACGTTCAAATGGTACGGTTATACATTTTTCTCACCTGCTGACGTTTGTGGCCATTGTGACTCCAGGATCATGTCTGCTATTATAAGATGAAAGACTATGAAAATTAGTCTCTCGGCCAGCCTGGAGATGACAGATTTGAAGCTGATCTAATTAAAACAGGGGAAAAGGTGATAGTGGCCGCCAGATGGCCTTGTCAGTAGAGCATCAGAGTGGTAATCTGAGGGTCTTGGGTTCAAGCCCTGGTACAACTGTACATTTATCTCACCATATGACTAAAGCTTAGCAGGGAAATTCTTCCCATTTTCACACTGCCCCTGTCAGTGGTGTTAATGGAATAAGTTTGCCACTACATGTATTCAAATAGTAGCAGTTTTTCTCAAAGTACTTACTCAAACCTATGCTGACCCATTGTAGTCGGGAGACCGGTAAAAGGGTAACTGTCAAACAGTGCAGACCCAGATCAGACACCACAGAATGTGGCATCTGATCAGGGTCTCCACTGTTTGCAAATATTTTAGCCATTTTTCTCTGGGAATATGTAAATCTCATAGCTGGACATACTTAAAATTGAAATTGGACTCCTCCAATATATAGTGTGGGAGAGTCTATTCAGTATACAATGGGTTAAGCAAGTATCTGAAGGAAAGCTAAAAAGTGAGGCTGAAAACAGATGCTTGCTTAATACTGATTAATTTGCACTTTTTTCCTGAAAAAAAAACAAAAACAAGTGGCCTTTAAATATAGGTGATTGCTTAAAACAGGTGACCAAAAAGACAGGTTTGACTGTATTTTGAATGGTTTAACCTTTACCACACTCTGGAATAATTCAGCAGACAACCAATTAATGATAGTTTTCTTATTTTTCCCAGAAAACAGGATTTGACATTTCATGCAATTATCTCCAATTGCTTTCCCAGAAAACAGGATTTGACATTTCATGCAAATTGTCTCCAATTGATTTCCCAGAAAAAAGGATGGGAAATATAAGAAAAATATTTCAAAATGTCAGCTGCTGAAAATTTTGCCCAGAGTGCTGTGTTAAGACACTACTTAAGAGGAGGGTATACACTTTCAGATAGGTCTAAATTGTTTTTGTTCCCTTCCTGAAAAGGGGTCTACTCTAAAAGGAAAGACTGCTTCCAAGATCTTCTATAAAGGGAAAGAATTTGCTCTCCTGGGTAACTTTTTTTTTTCCATTTAGAGAAGACTCCATACTTTTAGAGTAGACCTTGGAAGCAAATTATTTCCTTTCAGCTAAAAGTAGACCCCTTTCCAGAAGAGGCTTTATGTGCAGGAAAGGATACAGAAGTCGAAAAAGATTGTCTCCCTTCTAAACAATGGCAGAAAACTATCGAGTTTATCCATTCACCTTAAGTCAAAAAGTTCATATGAAATGGAATGAGTACCACATATACCTTAACTCTTGTCCTGCTGAATAAATTAAGATGCCATGCCCACTTCTAATTTTCAACCAATCAGATTACTTGATCCAGACTGTTGATATAAATTCAAATACTTATTGGCAAACAGGGCAGATCCAGATCAGTTGGCCTCTGAAGATCTACAGCAGGGTATATCCGGGTTCAACAGGACAAGGGCTAAGATTGTCAAGCTTTTTACTCTTTAAGAAAAGCCTTTACTCATTAAGAAAAGCCATCAAAAGCCACTTTTAACATAATTACCCTAAATATTTGGACTCTTGAATTTCTTACCATACTTGTTCTAAAATTTGACAAGGCTAAGATTGAGCAGTTTTCCTTGGGTAACCAATACATCATTTGTTTGTCTGAAACAAGTTGTATGCAGTCAGATACATGCATATCTTCAATAATTACAACTTCACAAATAGTACCTCTGCCATGCTCTCCTAACTTAATCTTCCCACACTTGATAAATGTTAATCCATTGATGACAAATTTTAATAATCATACCACTCCATCACACTTTTTTTTATTTCTGAATAGTATACATTTAGTGCCCTTAGAGATGGATTGTGGAGAGAGGGATTGAGGATCCATGGATGGATGGATAGATGGGTGGGTGGGGTAGGTACGTAGTTTGATACACTAATCCGGTGATGTAATATTACGTCATTGGATTAAAAATGTAACAATGGGATTATGATGAGATGATGTAAGAGACTGATTAAAGCTGAATGCTATTGTTCATCTTTTAAATGAAGAAGAATCGGAGAGACAGCAATCACGATTTAGAGAACAATGTCATTGTTTAACATTTGTATAGCATCTCCTCTGACATCCGAGTGCGCACACATCTGATTTGAGGAAATGTGTGTGTGTGTTAAAATTGATGATTCATTAAGTTTAGTTTCTAAACAAAAGCCAGTAATATCGTATGAATCACATATACGGTAAAATAGCATGGAAGCAGATTGTGACACGAACACTGGCAGTATCTTGCTGGAAAACTTGATAGAAAAAGTAACCACTAACGATCAGCAAGGGAGGCTGTGGTGTTCAACATCACCACTGCCATTACCTGTCGCTACAGCTCACGATGACAAAGGCTGCCTTAACCCTTGTCCTGCTGAATAAATTACGATGCCACGCCTACTTCTAATTTCCAGCCAAGCAGAATACTTGATCCCAGTTGTTCATACAAATTCAAATACTTAATGACAAACCGTGTAGATCCAGATCAGTTGGCTTCTTCAGAAGCCAACTGATCTGGATCTACACTGTTTGTAAAGGCAGGGTATATCCGGGTTCAGCAGGACAAGGGTTAACTATGTCCCGAAGAACAAGCTGACATTTCTTGCACAGATTATAGTTGTCTACAGAATTATCTCCATGTCCATTTATCACCTCAGCGTCCAGTCTCCTAACCAGGAGCTGTGGCTGATATTGCTGTCGTCAGCCTTTGGTTATATACTACCTAGCCCTGGACTAAAGTACCTGAAGCAGTCATGCCTCAACACCCAGAGAAGTGAGACAAACAGTTCATTAGTAGGAACTGACGTCGTAGATGCCTCCGATGATGATAAAAAGAAAAACAGAAACTTCTTCCTTAGGAAAGAAAACTAATACTAAAGAGGAATATCTAAAATCATTATACATGGATCCAAGTAGCGCAGGCAGTTTTTCAGGCATCAAAAAGTTAAAAAAGGGACTGGTAAAAGAAGGAAGAAGTGATATTAGCAGAGAGGACATAAAAAACATTTTTACAGAAACAGGACACTTACACTGTTAACCAACCTGTTCGTTGGAAGTTTACCAGAAGCAGAGTGGTACACTGTATTAACAACCTAGTGGACGTAGACTTGGCCAATTTTTCTAGATTATCAAGGTCAACAAAAACTATAAATTCCTGCTAATAGCTATGGATGTTTTTAGCCGCTTTGCCAAAGTATGACCTCTGTGAGACAAAACAGCCACATCCGTTTTGAATGCATGCCAGAGTATTTTCAGAAAAGACTCCGTTCCATGCAAGGTACGATCAGATTGCGGTCTAGAGTTTAAAAATTCAAAAGTGGCAGAGTTTTTCAAAAAGAAAGGGATCAAACATTATTTTGCATCGCCCCCTGTCAAAGCAGGATATGCGGAGCACTTTATCCAGTCCCTGAAACAGCTAATTTTCTAGATATCTCTACCATATGAATTTTTTTGTGTACATAGACGTGCTGGAGAAGATTGTAGAAAACTACAACAGCAGACCTCATCGGGGTTTAAATAACACGGCCACCAAAGAAGTGAACGAAAATAATAAAGTGTCCATCTGGAATGATATGTACGTTAACAGTCTGCAGAAAAGCAAAACCAAATCGAGAAAAGTTAAGGAAAAAGCAAATAAAAAGCCTGTTAGCTCACAAAATAAGAATAAGTATTGCTTTAACATAGGCCAACTTGTAAGAATAAGCTATGCAAAGAGCGTTCATACAGACAAACATTCACGGACGAGGTATTCTAGGTCACAACCCATTATTTTATAGATAGCATACCTGTCTATAAGCTGGCCGATCTGCAAAATGAACCGATAGAGGGTCCAAGATATTTAAACATGCGTGGAACCTAGAGTGGTTATTAACTAGCCATGCACCAGCTGCTCACCAAACACATAATTAAAAATCATATTAAACGAAAAACTGTTAAAGATAGACTTTTAATATTGAAATAGCAAAATCCACAGTCAAAGAAATTCTGAGACTCGATTGCCACACTCGCGTTAGGAGAGACAAAATGCATCATAACAGATTCATGCTAATGAAGGAGTTAGACAAACCCGTTGGCAAAGGAAAGAATGATGAGATACTGTTTGTTGTAAAAGTCGTTGTAACTTCACAGTGGCGTATTATAACAGCTTTTCTGACAAAAAGAAAAATCAAAAGGTACATGTGTATTATATATAGTTCACATTTGGCACAAATATGTATATTGCTGAGATAGATTTTTTTTTTTTTTTCATATGAATGATAAGGTAATAAGGGACATTTTATCTCTAGACAACTCCAGAATAATAGGCGGCCACCATCTTTAAGAAGTTTTGCATATTGGCAGTCCTACTGACGTAGTTCCGCGGTGTTTTCAAAGAAGAGGTTCTTACTGGACAGTGACATAATGGGTCTGGAACTGCAGGTGTTGCAGTGCCTGGCTATTTGTCATTCAACTACTAGCGTCTTACCAGTAAACACATCCTCTGAAGAAGTGAAAATGGATTGTTTTTTGTGATGTTTTTCTTACAGATGGCAAATGCAGGTGTTGTCAGAGAACAGCATACACAGAGTGCAAAA
This sequence comes from Anodontia alba, assembly GCA_964016985.1. Lineage (NCBI taxonomy): Eukaryota > Metazoa > Mollusca > Bivalvia > Lucinida > Lucinidae > Anodontia > Anodontia alba. The sequence continues at coordinate 31,660,406 of OZ024821.1, forward strand.
TGGTACAGAAAACAATGAGGTGCCAGAGAAGAGAATTGGGACTGGTCAGAATTGTGCTTGATTGTGCCATTGAAAGACTCATTACGGGTGATGACATGGTTGTTGTGGATGTTGTAAGCAGATAGAAATAATAATACTGGCGAAGACTGCATTTCAAAGTGCGGAAGTAGTTGCTGCCAGTGCCATTTTAAACAGCGAGAGCTGCGAGGTGCCATGGATGACGACGCCCTCTTCAACAACAACCACAAAGGTAAAATAACATAGAGTGAGCTCTTGTCGCACACATTTACGTGCACACACAAAGGTGCACGTGGGGACACACACAAAATCGCGCATGCGAGATCAGACTGTGTGAACACATGATCTTATCAGGGCCCCAGTTTAGAGGAATTGAGTACTGAAGCTTAGAGGGAACTGACCAGACAGGATGGATGCATTTTTTTTTAAATAAATATTCTCTGTTCGTATATATTCAATGAACCCTTTTCTCATTGTGCGGTTTCTAAAACTCAACATCGATAAAAAGAAAAAAAAAGTAGAATAATTAAGATATCCCGTGAAACAAAACTTAGTGAGAAACAATGCATGATCGGGTAGTTCGATTACTCAATGATAATAGTTAATCATTTTTATTGGTTTTGTTTTTGTTGTCTGTTACTAAAGCTAATATTTTTTTTTTTCCACTGAGAATTTCAATTATCATGATGTATTTATGTATTTACCCTAAGTATATGGACACCATTATCTACAGTACTTGCCACACTTGTCCTAAAATGTGAAATAATCCATTTTACTACTTGTTCATGTGTTGGAAATATTGCTGTATATATGGCAAACAGTGTATATCATGATCAGACACTGCAGAAATCAGACGTCATGTTCTGTGGTGTCAGATCTGGGTCTACACTGTTTCCCAAAGCCTAACTGTCCCAATATGGTATCTAACCGTTCTCTTTTTCCATTTCAGAGCAGGTACCCCTTTCCAATCCCTTCCTGGTGCCAGAAGATGATGGGGTCTTTATCAACTCTACGACCAGCTCCAGTAGTAGAAGTAGCAGCAGCAGCAGCACTTCCAGCACCAGCCAAGGTACAACTACTATTGTTCAGACCACCAGACGATTTGGTAAGTAAATTAACAGAACTTAAAATTTTCATAATAGTATTTATCCATTACCACTCTCTGGGCTAATTCAGTAGATGACATATGGGTGATCTTTTTCTTGTTTTATTAAAAAAACAAACAAAAAAACAAACAAAAAACAAGATTGAGAAATAAGAAAATATTTTTCAAAAAAAAAAAAAAAAAAATGAGAAAAAAACTCTTTATCTGGAGCTATGATAAATGGACTACAGTCCGCCTCAGGAATTGTAAGAGAATGCTATTGTACCGCTAAGATGTGTCTGATCCAAACAGGCACAGATCCTATGTTCTGTCATAAGGTGGCTCATTGTTCTGGTCAGTCACGTCATGAGAAAATTTTCAGGCTTGACCAGTCGCATAATTCTTGTCTGGTTCTTGAGTCTGGACTGGTCTTTGTACAAGCTGATCGGTATGTATGTCGAAGAGTCATTTCTCTGGACGCGACCCACATAGTTCTAAACTATGTATTTTCGGTTTTTTTATTTGAGCCGCACTATATTAAATTTGGTTAACAGTCTAAATGCAAACAGCTATAGCCCGATCAAACTGCGATATGAGCAGCCCCTTCGCTGTCCGGAATTAGAATGTTTCAGTCCTGCAGAAAATATCGGCGAAAAAATAAATAAATAAATAAACAACAAAAAGGCCTTTGCAACTGCAGTGCAGACTCTTTCCTTCTGGCGCGGCTCAAAGTTTTAAATATATACATGTATTCTGTTCATCTTTGACATTAATCCGGCACCGTGGTAGATTGTAAATATTGTAAATAGGATCAGTTTTGATTTTAGCCACGCCAGACGAAAAGACTGTCTTCAAATAATAATCATACAAATAACTTTATTTCGTTAAACATTGGCATTATTCATTGAAGATAGTTATTTTCGCTGGGGGCTGTTCGCAACCACTTTTATATTTTTATTATGCTAATTTATGTTATATAGAGCTATAGAGTTAAAGGCTCCATATTCCTCCAGAATAGACATATTTTTTATCCAATAAAGGTTTAATAAATTTATACATGTATAGTGTATTAATACAATCATAAAATGTGGCATCTTACAGCCTGTAAAATTTCAGTTAGTGTCTCATTTTTGAACGGGATTAAAAAAAATGAAATGTCGTTTTTTTTCTGTTGTTTTTTTATCGTATCTCTGAATTAATGTTGGCAACATAAATTCAGAAATACAATAAAAATCATTCCATTTTTGACCCAGTTCAAGAATGAAGGACAAATTGAAATTTAACAGGCTCTCAGGTGCCACATTTTAAGATCATATATGAATATATGAAATCTTTCTTGGATAATAAAATGTCTGTTTTGGAGGAATGTGGAGCTTTTAAAAAAGGCATTTGGTATGGGAACAGAAAACATTTCCCACCAAATTTCATTTGTATGCATGCTTTTCACCCTGATCAACCTGCGCACAGTCAGCCCGATAGATTCAGGTACCATGTTTACCATAATACATGTATATTCGATCATCTTAATTGCTAACTCGACCATTTACAGTGCAGACCCTGATCGGATTCCACGGTCTGACCTAGGTCTACACGGTTTACTCAGGGATATTTGTCCGAATATGAATGGTTTATTCGTATCCTTTAGACATTGACCTTGGCACTCTCTGGGCAAATTCATCTGAAGATAAAATGATAAATCCGTAATATTTAGATGCCTAAATCGCTAACTCAACAGTAAACAGTGTAATCTGGGTCTGCATGGTTTACCCAGGCATATTTGTCCGAATATTTATAATATGGTTTATTCCTATCCTTTAGGCCTTCACCTTGGCACTCTCTGGGCAAATTCAACAGAAGACAAAATGATGTTTTTTTTCTTATTTCACTTGAAAAGGTGTCGGCCAGTTTATGCAAATGGTCTCCTTTAGCATATTGAAGAAAGCTTGCTTGACATTTTAAATCCTACATTCTGGTGTAATAAGAAAAGAAAATGACATCGCTTTTTACCCAGCATACCAACCCATATAATGTCCAGAGGAACCAGAACAAAGTCTTTCTGTTTGAGGAGTATTTATTGTTTCATATATAAGAAATGAAAGTTAGCATATATGAATAAATATTCCTTGTTAACCTATGATTTGTTCAAATTTTCACTTCACCCGAAGGCCATTGTTTCTTCTCTAGAGCTCCTGATAAACTACTTACTATTCAGATATATCTTTGTTTCTCTGGCTATCACCCACTGTAGCATCACATTTAAATTGTTCCAGTGAATATAAAATCATAACAAAACAAAACAAACAAAAAAAATTAAGTAAAATATGAAATCTGTCAAATGCTACAGTGTATGACAAATCAAATTTGCTTATCTAGAACTCCGAGATAAAGGCTTATCTAGGATTCCGAGACAATGTCTTAGCTAGAACTCCGGGACTCAGTTACCTGCTGGCATTTCTGTTACTGTCTTTTTCTTTTTTTTTACCATATCTGAAGTGATAAAACATCATAGATATCAAAATACTTGCCATTTAACAATTTTTGCACTTTTCTCATTCACGTTGGCCTTCTTTTTTGTGGTAGACCCTTTCTTAATCAAACATTCTCATGTGCCTTCCAGTATAAAGTGTCTCGGAATGTTTGTTTGTTTCAAGGCTTCAACAAATGCTTTGTATCCAAAGGGCTTAGAGACAGTAACATGAACACATGCCTGTAGCAAATCGAGTATATTTGACCTTTTGTCGATGACATGGTTACGTATCAAAACATTCCCAAGTTCGTTAAAAGAAATAATACGAGAACCGAAGTTTACGATGAAAAGAAACAGCCTTGCCATTTCGCCCTTCAGTGGTTTTGAAAAGCTGCTGTTATAGTGTGGAGAATTTTGCTATCTATATTCGATCCATGAATTTTGTCGTCATCCTATAGCTCTTGGCCTGTGCTTAATACTGTGTTGACTGTACTGGCTGATGCAGTAAGATTGTTTTTCGCATTACTATTGCTACTGCCTTCATCAAGGTTTGTCGTTTTCTGTGAGGGGATCAGTTGCTCCTTTGTCTTTTTGTCTTGATAAAGCAGTAGCTGCTAGTAGCGTGACAGAGGTATCAGTATTGACCATTCTCTGCCATCATGAACCAATTCCGTTTCTTGGTTTAAAAGTGGCTCTTCTTCATCGTCGTCATCGTCTTCCAATGATGATGATGATGATGATGATGATGGCAATTGTGATGATGTGCCAGAGCTTTGTAATTCTTCGTCTATAATATGATCCATGTAGTAACAAAAAACATATAGAGTAAATCTTTGATGACACTGGAATGTCTACTGAGCAGTTGCTTTTTAGTGCAGCTGTCAATTTCCTTAAGCGCCAATTTCCTTAAGATATTTTTGTGTTTGTATAAGGTGGCAAAGTTCTCCTTGAAGTATGTTGAATGTATTTCATACAAAACATTCAGCTGTTCCACTGTAGCTGTCTGAAGTAAGTGTCTTCATTGATAACTGGTAGCAACACTCAAATGATAAAGGTAATACACGTGAGTAGATGATCTATTCATTTCAGAACCAATTTGATAAATTTGTAATCAAGTTTGAATTTTTAGAGAAAGTTAATACTTACATCTTGGAAGATACGTTAGGATTTATTTCCCTTGACTAGTTGACTAACCCGCTTAAAAAAAATCGATGCGTCCACCTAATACGTGTCAACACAATAGACGCATCTAAATACCTCAGTTCTATATGGCGACAACGAGTTTGTCACCAGAACTGTGGGGAGGAGGGAGGGTTATTCAGATGTAAGTATTAACTTTCTCTAAAAATTCAAACTTGATTACAAATTTATCAATTTCATTTCGAAAGTTAATACTTACATCTTGGAAGATACGTTAGGATGATTACAAAGCTCTTCCTTGGCTGGTGGGTGTTGGTGACCATAATGACCAATTTCCACTTTGAAATGATGATGATAATGATCATGATGAAGTCTAATTCTATACAATAACACCATCAAACATTCCTTCTATACATCAATATATACACGTATACATGTATACATCATTGTTTCTCATGTACAAGTTCATGTACAAGTTCCCTCCATACATACCATGTACTGGATAATTAGTTATCATATACACACACTTGGCAACTTAATGACAGCAACCCGCCGGAAAATGAAATGAATCCTTCATTATTCCAATTCCCATTCCTGAGAATTCAACTGTCTATAATAGAATTTTTTGAAGGTGGAGTCCCTACTCCAATCTGCAGCTTCTAATACTGAAGACAATGATGCTCCCTTGAACAGAGCCCAAGAAGAACCAATGGCTCTTGTTGAATGAGCTTTAACTTTAAGATCTGAATCATTGTATGCTTGTTTAAGCACACTCACAATCCAAGATGATATTGTCTGACTAGTAACTGCTTTATGAGGTTTATTAAATGATAGAAACAATCTATTTTCATCATTCCTGAACTGTTCAGTCTTCTTCAAATACATTTGAATGGCTCTTTTAGGATCCAACTTTACATTCCTTGAAAAAGCTGGAATAAAAATCTTTGTACCTATATGTCCTGGCCTGTCCTGCTTAGAAAGACCATCTCTAATAAAAATAATGCCTTCTGGTACTATGCTCATGAAGCCTTCATCAATTCTCAGTGCTTGTAAGTCGCTGCAACGTCGGAACGTCGATATTGCTGCAAGAAAAACAGACTTCAATGTAAGATATTTTAAAGATACTTTGGATATAGGTTCAAACAAACTTCCTAATAGAAAATCTAAGACTTTCTTCAAATCCCATTCAGGCATCAGCCTTTTCTCTGGTGGTCTGGAATTAAACACCCCTTTCAGTAAGCGCAATATATCTGGGTGTTGTCCTACTGGCATACCATCTGCTGGAGATAAAACTACCGACAGCATAGATCTGTAGCCAGCTATGGTTCTATATTTTAGCCCAGAATGAAACAAGAATGATAAAAACTCTGCACATTGTGTTACAGTGGCAGTATAGGGATTAATTTCCCTTTCACTGCACCAGCCACTGAATTTGTTAAATTTGGCTGCATAGTCTCTCCGTGTCCCAGGTCTCCAGGAAGCTTCCATGAGTTTCTTTTAGGATCCAACTTTACATTCCTTGAAAAAGCTGGAATAAAAATCTTTGTACCTATATGTCCTGGCCTGTCCTGCTTAGAAAGACCATCTCTAATAAAAATAATGCCTTCTGGTACTATGCTCATGAAGCCTTCATCAATTCTCAGTGCTTGTAAGTCGCTGCAACGTCGGAACGTCGATATTGCTGCAAGAAAAACAGACTTCAATGTAAGATATTTTAAAGATACTTTGGATATAGGTTCAAACAAACTTCCTAATAGAAAATCTAAGACTTTCTTCAAATCCCATTCAGGCATCAGCCTTTTCTCTGGTGGTCTGGAATTAAACACCCCTTTCAGTAAGCGCAATATATCTGGGTGTTGTCCTACTGGCATACCATCTGCTGGAGATAAAACTACCGACAGCATAGATCTGTAGCCAGCTATGGTTCTATATTTTAGCCCAGAATGAAACAAGAATGATAAAAACTCTGCACATTGTGTTACAGTGGCAGTATAGGGATTAATTTCCCTTTCACTGCACCAGCCACTGAATTTGTTAAATTTGGCTGCATAGTCTCTCCGTGTCCCAGGTCTCCAGGAAGCTTCCATGAGTTTCCTAGTGTCTGTTGAAAATCCTTTATTTTGAAAGGATCTGTTGAGAGCAACCATGCCACAAGCTTGAAAACTTGAGGATTTGGGTGTACTATTTTTGTTTGTGGTTGATACAGAAGGTCTTGTATTACTGGGAGTTGTCTCGGACATGCTACTAACATCTGAAGAAGGTCCGTATACCAGTGTCTCCTGGGCCACTGTGGGGCGATCAGAATCAACTGACAATGAAACTTCTTCATGTGTTGTAGCACCTTGGGAATCAATGCTATTGGAGGAAATGCATATGCCTCCATGTTCTCCCAGGACACTGATAGGGCGTCTACAGCAAACGCTAGAGGACTGGGCATCCATGAACAGAACATTGTCACTTTGCGATTCACCTCCGAGGCAAACAGATCTATCATTGGAGTACCCCAAATCTGAAATATGCTCTGTGATACCGAATTGTTCAGAGTCCATTCTGTAGGTCGTATTCTGACTCTGCTCAGATTGTCTGCCAAAATGTTCAGACTCCCAATTATATGAGCTGCTTTCAGAGTTATTTTGTTCTTGATTGTCATTTGCATCAGATCCCATGTCAGAAAACATAACTGAGGAGACTTTGTCCCCCCTTGTTTGTTTATATATTGAACCACTGTCGTGTTGTCTGATCGCACTAGGACATTGTGACCTTTTAACTGGGGTAAAAATCTCTGAATGGTCAAATGCACTGCTTTCAACTCTAGATGATTTATGTGTAATTTTCTTTCTGTTTCGGACCAAAACCCTTGACAAATTAGGTTTTCTAAATGACCCCCATAACCCTTTTTTGATGCATCTGTTGTCACAACTTTTGTGCTGAGTGTTTGACAAAATGACTTCCCTATCAGTAAATTGTCTTGGTTCTGCCACCATTTCAAGTGGTTCAGTAAGTGTTTGTTCACTGGTATTTTGGCTTGGAGATCTCTGGTAATTGGTCTCCAAAACTGCAGTAAATGGAGTTGAATTGGTCTCATGAACAACCGAGCATTCGGTATCACCTCTATGCATGAGGCCATTAGACCCAAAAGATGTAAAAAATTTTGAGCTGTTGGATTGTGCATTATCAGAAATATTGCTTGGCTGATTTTCTGAATTCTCTCTAGAGTAGGGCAAACAAGTCCCTTGTCTAACAGGAAAACTGCCCCTATGTATGTTACTTTCTGACATGGAATTAGAGCTGATTTTTCTAGATTTATCATGAGACCTAGTCTGACAAGAAGACTGAGCACTTTTCCTTTGTCCTGTAAAAGTAATCTCTTTAACTGATTGACCAGAAACCAGTCGTCTAGATAGACTGCCAATCGCACATTCTGCATCCTTAGATATGCTGCAATCACGGACACTATTTTGGTGAAGACCCTTGGCGCCATTGTGGGACCAAAACAGAGGCAGGTGAATTGGTAAGCTTTCCCCTGAATGCAAAACCTTAGGAATGGTCTGAATTTTTTGTGGACTGGAATGTGAAGGTAAGCGTCGGACAAATCTACTGAAATTGCCCAGTCTCCTTGCTGTACTAAGCTCATGACTTTGCTTAAACAATCCATTTTGAAGTGCTCCTTCCTTAGATACCTGTTCAGAGGTCTTAAATTTATAATTGGTCTTAAGTCCCCTGTCTTCTTTGGGACCAGAAAAAATGTTGAGTAGAAACCTGTTTGTCTGCTTTCTGGAGGGACATTCTCTATTGCACCTTTTTGTAATAATTTGTCTACCTCCAATTGTAAAATATTTAAATTTTGGGCAGTGACATGAGTTTCTTTCACTCCCATAAAAGGTGGTTTTTGTATGAAATCCATTTTTAAACCTTCTCGTAAGACTGAAAGAACCCACTGATCTTCTGTTATTTTTTCCCATTCCTTTACAAAGAATCTTAGACGGCCTCCTACAGGTATCTCTGGAAATTTGCACATCATGGAGTCATGCTTTATTATTTTTGTCTGTTTGGGAACGAAAAGATCTTACCGAAGAATTCTTGGTAGAATTCCCCTTATAGCCTGAAAAATAGTGACCGCCACCTTTTCCTGTTCTACGAGAACCACTGTTGTAGCTGGAAGATTTGTTGTAAGGCTTGTAAAAATCCTCATTCTGACGATATTTCTTCTGAGATGAGGAATCAGCCTGAAAAGACGTTTTCCTTTTGCCATAAAATTTCTTATTCATTTCTGGCATTAATTCAGAAAGTTGTTTATCTTTTTCTTGTCTGTCTTTGAGCTTTTTCTCAAACTCTGACCCGAATATCCCTTCACCTGACAAAGGGGATGTCAATGCCGCTTTTTGTAAGTCTTTGAAATCATCGAGTCCCGTATCTGCAATTGTTGCTTTCCTGCGGACTAAGTGATGAAAAGTGCCAGTCCTCGCCATCTGATCCAGAGACTTTGTTGACATGGCAAATATGTCTCTAACATTTTGTACCGCTTCATCTAAGTTAGGTGAACTGGATTTCAAATTATTTAACAACTGACCTAAAGCTTGCTGTGTATAACATATAGATATAATACCCAAACGTGCAGCAACTTGACCCTGAAAAGCTATTTTCTCCAGAGATTTAAATGGTTGGGAAAATAAGGATTGAGAACTACCAAAAGTAGCTTTCCTTCCATGTCTTTTAATTAGCAGTCTCTCAGTCAGTTCATCTTAACTCGGTACCTTCAATGTCTTTTCTGAACTATCACTTATAGGGAAAGACTGTTTGCTAACCTCTTTATAGGCAGAAATTTTATCTGGTGTCTGACAACGCCATGATGAATTTATAATTTCAACTTGCGCCTTGTCGAGACATAAACCACCTGAAGAAGAAGAGGAGTCTGTTTGGACATCATCACCAAACATTTCAGTGAGTAAATCATAAGTTAAAGGCTCATTTTCTTTCTTAGAGTCATTTCCAGATGAAAGTGTGTATTTCCCAAATCTAGAATTTGCACTTTGTTCCGACTGCTGATGTTCTTGCTCAACACAGGAATTAACATCTTCCTCTGAAGACAACAAACCAATTCCATGGCGTTCTTTTTGACCAGGTTGTAATGACAATACATCTTCCCTGTCTGAAAATTGATTACTGAAACCAAAATCTCTGTTTAAACTATTGTCGAGAGATATCAAAGGCTCCCGTCCACCTGAAGTGTCGGTATTGTCCGCCTGTGTTTGTGGTATACACGCACCTGTAGTGCTGTTTTCCACTTCAGTTTGTGGCCCCCGCAGATCGGTGCCTTTAGAAGTCAGCATGCCGAATAACTTCTCGAATTTACCGTCCAAAGATGAGAAACGGTCTTCTATTTTCTCCGAAAGTTTGTCCTCCAAACGAGACAAATCATCAAGCTTCGCTGAAGTCCTAGACGACGTAGAAGTAGAAGTTTTGCCTTTCGATTTCACATCTTTTTTCAACTTACCCTTACCGGAAGTGGTGTTGGTTACATGTGAAACCGGTAACGATCTAATGGACGAATTGTCCTCATCCGAATGGCCGAGGGACAACGATTCCCTGCCCTCAAACAAATGCAAACTAGCTTCAGTCATGATGAACTAAACTAAAATTGCATCTTCAATATCGAAAAAATATAAGATAATTTGTTAGAACATAAAAGCGATGTCAACTCGTTGTCGCCGAAAAATGAACTGAGGTATTTAGATGCGTCTATTGTGTTGACACGTATTAGGTGGACGCATCGATTTTTTTTAAGCGGGTTAGTCAACTAGTCAAGGGAAATAAATCCTAACGTATCTTCCAAGATGTAAGTATTAACTTTCGAAATGAAATTACACCTTGTCAGGACACCAGTTAGTGACAAATTAAATGTGATCTGTCACTTAACATAGGTACTGTGTAAATAAATGAGATTATCACACCTTATCCACACTCATAATATATCAAAGATGATAGGATATTGTCCGGGAAGAATATTGGCCCACAACATAAAACGTGTATCGGGGATCTTTGGTGATAAATCAATTATCAATGGTGAATAGGAATTTTCGTTAATGGTCGCATCGTAAATGTTTACGAATTCTTTTGTCTTGTTCTTGTGACAAAAAGGCTGAACAGCTAATGTTGTCAGCTGAAGTCTATTCCTTAGAGTGAACAAGAGTATGTAATGCAGATTGGTCGCAATAGTCTTTGAGAATTTTCCACACGTGAAAATATTGTGCAAAGTAAATATACAGCTAATATTAAGATGGCGACACAGCATAATGGTCAAGTCACAAATGTCTCTAGATGTTATAACATCTTGGTACAGGCCATCAAAAATAAGAAGAAGGTGTTTTTCTCTGCTGGAAAGCTGCTCAATTTCACTGCGCTGTGGCAGGCCTAGAACAAAAGTAATGTTTTCAAATGCTGTTCTCCATCTCGGCAAACATCGGTTGATAGATGTTGTAGAAATATATCACACGAGAGGGCGCCTCTGTAAAAATGGTATGGCCCCCTTTCAATAGTCATTTGATATATGTAGTCTTTCCCAAATTGGACATTCCTGTATAAAAAAAAAGCAGGCATAATATAATAGATTTCTGGCATAAACACGCTTAATGCTTAGCATGCTGGGTAAAAATTTCAGCAGAACAAGCTTTGATTTCTTTTCCTCCAGAAAACAGGTTTTGACATTTCATGCAAATTGTCCTCTTAAAAGAAAATTTGCATGACATGTCATAATCTATTTTCTGGGAAAAATAAGAAAAATACTACCAATTTGTCGTCTGCTGAATTTGCCCAGAGAGTGGTGAAGGTTAATAATCACCCTTTCATTGTCTCCGTTAAACTTAAATGATGTTGAAAGGCATGAAAACCCCCAGATCATTGGCATCAGCAGCCACTGCTTTTTGGACTCATCACTAGGTAATCAAGCAGACTTGCTCAATTTGCAGTACAATAAGGAATTACAGTGTCCAAAATTTAATATTTAGGCAAATTTGGTAACTTGGCTGTTAGGAGAGATTTACCTGTGTTAGGTATACAAGTTTCTTATGCCTGTTTTACCTTGATAAGTTTCTCATATTTTTTTTTTTTTTTTTTTTAATTTGTCCATCATTAATAAGTATTTAGATTGTAATCTGCCTGACCACAAAAGAATATGCAAATTCAGATAACCTAATATCAATTGAATTGTTAGACATTATCAAAATATATATCAAAAAGTTGAAACTACAATGGCCTCCCCTATTGTTGTTACCAAATCTTTTGATCATTTAACGCTTAGCACTCTAGATAAAATTTTCAGCAGACAACATTTTGAAATATGTTTCCTTTTTTCCCAGGAAACAGGATTTGACATTTCATGCAAATTGTCTCAGGAGACAATTTGCATGAAATGTCAGATCCTGTTTTCTGGGAAAAATAAAAAATATTATGAATTTGAATTTGATTAGAGAGCGGTGAAGGTTAAACCATATCTTAAAGCTATATTTGCTGTGTTTCTTATCCCTTCAAGGTAAGGTGACAGTATTTTTGACAGGTATCATTTAAGGGTCCCATTTAACCATTCATCCAGCTGTTCATCCATTTTGTCCATCTGTCAAGAGTTGCATAAACCCAGCTTTGCCATCGTCTATGTAATCTATGCTACCTCGACACTTCCTCTCTAACAGGGATTCAAACACTACAGTATCATTTTATGACCTTGACCTGTACAGGGGCAACAACCTATGTCATCAATATGGTGATATGCACATAGCTGTGACTGTGTCATTTGTTCGGATTTATGCCAAAATCATAAAGAGTGCATATTGCAGTGAAAAATTACTATTAAAGTGCTCCAAATATATCCATTTTGGTACTGTCTTTCACCAAAGTATGCAGACTCCATACACATTGTAGTTATTGTAGGTACTTTGAACAGTTATGCATAAATGATTAGCATTACTGAAAAACATGTTACTGATGAAAATACTTATCTAAATGCATGTATTCATCACCATTATGATGTATGTTGTAGGGGGTGCTGTATTTCACAATCTAATGATGTCATCTTTGCTTCAACCCTAGTGTCCAGTCTCATTTCAGATTAGCTGTATGACTGACGGTCATCAAACCTGGGGTAACCTAAGAGAGACTCTAAAACTGTGGTATTTTGTGACATGATCCCTGTCTATTCATATTTTACATGAATATTAAATAGTATTAATGTAATACTGATAGGTGCTGGCAGAGGTAACAGTGCCTCCCTTGGTAATATAGACACGTAGTAGATGATCTTGAATTAGTTTGTTAACGCCAGCAAAGATTATTTAAACTTAGTATTCTGTTCTGTTCAGCCTGACCCAGTGCACTGTTTGTTGCTGCTTGGTTTAGCAGGAAATGTTTAAGTCGTTGTTGTTGTTGTGCGGATTTTTAACACTACCAGGCACCCGAGGCACATAGAGGCAGCGGCGATTGCTATGATGTACATGTATTTGTACAGCCTTGCTTTCATGGATCACCCATGCACATTTGGTGCTGCTGTCTGTCACCAAGCGCCCCCCGTCCACTTTATACTCAACCCAGGGCACGTCCCAGTATGAGCTAGGCGTAATAATGGTCTGAAAATTGTCTCAACCCGAGCGGGATTCGAACACACGATATCCCGCTTGAAAGTTGAGTGTGTTAACCCTTGTCCTGCTGAATAAATTAAGATGCCATGCCTATTTCTAATATTCAGCCAACAGTTTACTTAATCCAGATTGTTGATATAAATTTGCATACTTAATGGTATGTAAACAGTGCAGATCCAGATCAGTTGGGTTCTTCAGAAGCCAACTGATCTGGATCTACACAGTTTGCAAAGGTAGGGTATATCCGGGTTCAGCAGGACAAGGGTTAACCACTAGGCCACCCAGCCCACATGTTTAAGTCAGACTTAACAGAGAGATTAAATGTTTTTTTTTGTGCCAGACACTGACACTATAACCAAAATGTCAGACAGATAATAGCCAAGTACAGTTACCATATTTACCCTAAATCTTTGGACTCCTTAACTCCTTACCACACAAGTCCTAAATAAATGTCCATATTGTTACCTGTTAATGCATCTAAAATTTGTTGGATAAGTTGCAAACAGTGTGGACCCTGATCAGATGCCACATTCTGTGGCATCTGATCTGGGTCTACATTATTTGCTCAGGCCTGTCTGTCCCAATATTTATGTTTATTACAGTGGCTTTTGCCTACTGACGATGTGGGTAATAGTTCAAATCCCACTCTGCAGTGAATTCTATTCATAGTTATAGGATGTTTCCTTGAACAGCCCTTTATTTTGTCATTGTCCTGAAATGGCTGAAATACTGATATTCGGAAGTTAAAACACCAAAAATCAAACATCAAATTTATCTAAAAAACAAGCAAATTTCTTAACTACTTAACATGGGGGTGGTCCGGTGCGGCAAAGGTGTCGTGTATCTTATGTCACTGGGGCGACCTACTGATATTGGCTTCCGGTTGGGCAAGGCCTGCTATCCTTGTAGCAGGTAAGGGTAGAGGGGGGATGTTTTTATTTTGTCTGTTTCTTTACTTTCATTCTTGTTCTATTTCCCTGTCCCTCTCTTTCATCTCCTCTACTATGTCTTCTATCTATTTTCTCCCTTTCTCTGGGAGACAACACAAAATGACCCACAAGGATTGAAGTGTCGTTAAACCCCAACACAATCAATAACTATTTAACAATAATTTCAAGAAGAGTTTATATCAATTTAATGAATATTGAATTATTTAGCAGGATTCTACATGTTGTAATACCTTTAGGTGTGTATATATATTATTAGTATGGGTTCCAGTACAAAATTTTTGCAAACCCTAGGATCGGAAAGATACACAATTAATTTTGATATATAGGAAGAAAGCAACGACATGTGTGTAAATAAAACAACCATATAGCAGCTATGCATACATTGCATTTCACGAAAACCCGCACATTTCTATGGAGGCCCAGCTGATACTTAAAAAATTCTAAGTTTACAAAACCTTGTGTATTCAGATTATAATCATAGAACAGAAAGAAAGAAATGCTCAAAACAGAAAGCAGAATGTTTATTTTCTCATGTGGGTATGCAAACATGAAGCCATGATTGACACTGAGAAGGTTTTTCCACATTCAAGGGAGAGTACTCTGTTTTCCTATCTGACATCAAGTTTTAAATTTTACATGCAAACTGCATTTTAAATAAACCTTCTACCATTTTCTGTAGCATTTATAAGAAATTTATAGAAACGGATTAACACCAAAAAAAGTTCAACTTTTGGTCTAATATGGCTGCTACGATTAACCTGTAAGAAAAACGTTTGATTGCAAATTTTATGACACCATTTTAAATGACACATTTTAAATTTTACCAGACACCTTTTGGGAGTTTTCTATAAAAAATATTCATATAGAACAGGGTATTATACTTACATAAGTCTCAAAAATGCATATTAAGGGGAATCATCATGCATTTCGTCATGTCCATAATTTCAAAGCCTTTGTTGACAAACTATACTTGATAAGAATGTATGAAGACCAAACATAATAAGTGACGTAATTTGCGCAAACAAAAATGTTCATTAAAATTCCATGAAATACACACAGTTTTACAAAACGCGACAAGAACTTTAAACAATCAGTGCTAATTTATATTCAGACATCAACTCATGTGTACTTTATGCTGAATAGAACTTACTGTTGCTTGGCAAAAGACTGAACTTGTATCATGCAAAAAGCATACAGTTTTTCCAAAATGCAATTTACTAGGTTTCAAATTGCTATACAGCGGTTTTGTATTAACCAACATCCAGGCTTCATATATACAAAAACTCAGCTGTACATCTTTCCGATTGTAGAGTTACGTTTTTTTGCAAGATACAGGAATTGAGATACCCAACTATATTTATCCAAGTAAGGTATTTTGAACATTGCATGTGCAAGTTATGAATAATATCATCTATTTATCGCTTAGCACTAGAGGTAAAATTTTCAGTAGATGACTTTTCAAAACATTTTTCTGATTTTTCCCAGAAACAGGTTATGACATTTCATGCAAATTGTCTCCAATGGAGACAATTTGCATGAAAATGTCAAATCCTGTATTCTGAGAAAAAATAAGTAAAATGTCATCAATCTGAATTAGCCGAGAGAGATGTGAAGGTCAATGAATTGACCACTGCCACAACTCCGCTAGAAAGTGACAAGTCTTTAAAATATACCAGATAATTCCTGGGAGAGTATACAAGATCATATAAAATGGTATGGTTTATTCTGAAAGGGTGTGTTTGCCTTTTAAGGAGCATTGTAATCAGGGTCTACATTGGTTTCTATTTAATCACAACATTATACTCATCAGGTAGGCAAACAGACTTGATTAAGTTTTAGGATAAAAATAGATATTGAGCTACCTAGGAAAGCCCACAATCACAGAACACAGCTTTCCCAAAGCACCAGATATCAAATACTGGTTGAGTTACATGAAATGATCACACAAAACAGTACGGTAACTGTCCTTAAATTTTGTACACCAAAGTTGCCAATAAAATGGCATATACAAACTGTGCAGACCCAGATCAAACTGCTCCTGAAGGAGCAGTCTGATCAGGGTCTACACTGTTTGCTTTGCACTAAGTATTTTAAGAAATAACTGCATAAAAAGCAAAATTCAGGCAAAAAAAAGGTTGGAATAAAGTGTTTGAAATTTTAGGACATTTATTGTAATTGGTTGAAACAAAATGAACAGATGAAGAGAGAACAAAGGAAGAGGAACTGCAACAAAAGCACCACCTTGGAGCCATCAACAGGATTTAAGATTTCAGCCATGATCACATGACTCTCATGTGATAGCAAGTCACATGACAATCTGGTGTTTGTTTAACATATACAATTTTGAAAAATAACTTCAAGAGTTTAATGCCAAAGATAGGTATTGCAGGAAGGATTTGATTGCTTGCATTGATAGGTCTACCATTTATGTACATCTGTTACAGGAAGTTGTTCAGGTAGATGCCACATGGTTGGCACAGGATCCTATTTGACTGGATATAGAGTCTGAAAAAAACAACAACTGACTATGATTTTGGAGAATAATTCCACTCATTGGCCTTGAATGTTGACAAATAAAGGTTTCTGTAAAGCACATCCACTTTCCTGTTGGAAAACCTAGGATTAAGTGATGATCCTTGTTTCTGAAGGGCCTGAGATGCACTCAAGTAGGCCTACCTACTGTAAGGTAAACAGTCATGAACAGCAGGTCAAAAGTTAACACTTAGCAATCTGTTTAAAAATGTCAGCAGAAGGCATTTGAAATATTTTTCTCATCATTTCCCAGACAACAGGTTTTGACAATTCATGCAAATTGTCTCCAGTGGAGACAATTTGCATGAAATATCAAATCCTGTTTTCTAGGAAAGCTAAGGAAAATAGCATTAGTGTGTCGTCTGCTGAATTAGTAATGGTTAATATGGTAGCTATTTTATGAAGTACCTCTTGACTTGGTTGACACATACACACTGACAAAGAAGTTTTTCAGAGATAATAAGTATAGAGACACCTTTTGATTGTATTTTACTTTTCAAACTTTTGTTTACTCATATGCTGTACAAATGTTTGTGCACATGATTAATTGGCTGGTATTGTGGGAAAATGGTCAGTAGACTAATCCTGTTTTGTCTGTCTTTGAAGTTCCAGCCATCATTAGGATGAAATGGACACAATATTTAGTTATTATTTACCCCACATATTGGGACAGACAGGCCTGAGCAATCAGTGTAGACCCAGATCAGATGCTGCAGAATGCAACATCTGATCTGGGTCCACACTGTTTGCCACTTGTTTAGCTGTTTTTAGACACATCAACAGGTAGTAAAATGAACTTGTTCAAATTTTGGGACAAGTATGGTAAGACATTAAGGTGTCCAAATATTTAGGAGAAATACAGTATTGTGTCCAGCAATCATCTAAACCACCATGGTAACAGCTAGACTACATTGATCTGCAAGCAAGCACTTAACTCTTAGTATGCTTATAATGACAAATTTGTGATATGTTTCTTATTTTTTCTGAGGAAGGGCCTACCATTGCATATAAATCATGAAAGGTGTTCTCTGTTTTCTCAAAAAGTATTTAAAACCTGGCACTTTGAGGGAGGGTTAAGTTACTTCTGAATACTTCAGGTACCAGTTCCCTGTCCTACTAGAAACAATTTCTTTTGAAACGCCATTCTAATCTGTTGCAGGGTTATAATGCAGTGACTCCTGCTAGCTATCCTGTCAGCTATCCAGAGCCTTTATAACATCGTTCTTAGCTGTTGCAGGGTTATAATGCAGAGATTTCTGCTAGCTATCCTGTCAGCTATCCAGAGCCTTTATAACATCATTCTTAGCTGTTGCAGGGTTAAAAAGTCATTTCTACAAACAGTGTGGACCCAGATCAGACTGCTCCTCTAGGAGCAGTCTGATCTGGGTCCACACTGTTTGCTGGTATGCAAAAAATAGGTTTGAAAAATTTGCAAGAATATTCAGCAGACGACATAAACAGATGACATTTTCAGATGCAGTTTTTCTTGGCGCTTTAAGGGTTAAACATAATGTTCTGTGATGTCTGGCATTCTGGGTAAAAGGAGACAGTTTGGTGCATGAGATTCCGACACCCTAGGTCGTCACATCTGGTTGACTTTCCTATGTTTTGGTGAGCTTGTTTGCAAAGCCATTTTATCTGATTACTTTGTCAGAGTTTCAAATCTCCCACATGTCTTCTATCTTAAACATTATTAACGCTGAGCATGCTGGGTAAAAATTTCTGCAGACGACATTTTGAAATATATGTCTTATTTTTTCCCAGAAAACAGGCTTTGAATTTAAAGTATTCTAAGTGTTGCAGAGTTATTGAGCACTGACTCCTCAGTCCTGCCCGCTACACTGTCAGCTATCCTGAGCCTTTTAAATTCCCTTCTATGCAGAAGCCATGGGGTTTTATTGTTTTCCCTTTTAATTTTAACTCTTGTCTGCTGAACCCAGATATGCCCTGCCTTTGAAAACAGTATAGATCCACATCAGTTGGCTTCTCCAGTGGCTTCTTCAGAATCCAACTGATCTGGACTGTTTGTCATTGAGTACAAGAATTTTATCAACAACCTGGATCAAGTAATCTGATTGGCTGAATATTGGAAGTGGGCGTGGCCTCTTGATTTTATTTGTATGACGAGGGTTAACCTTTAAGGGAAATAGATACACTGCCATGAGGGGTAGCTTTGTCAAAATCATTTCGCCTTCCTTCTGAAAAGGAGTCAACCCCAAATAGAAAGGATTTGCTCTCCTTGCTATCACTTTGCACTTCTGAATG
This sequence comes from Anodontia alba, assembly GCA_964016985.1. Lineage (NCBI taxonomy): Eukaryota > Metazoa > Mollusca > Bivalvia > Lucinida > Lucinidae > Anodontia > Anodontia alba. The sequence goes on from OZ024821.1 coordinate 31,679,489, forward strand.
CAACTCTGTTATTTGCTCGCTGTGATTAACCCTTGTCCTGCTGAACCCGGATATGCCCTGCCTTTGCAAACAGTGTAGATCCAGATCAGTTGGCTTCTAAGAAGCCAACTGATCTGGAACTGCACTGATCATCATTAAGTATTCAAATTTATATCAACAGCCTGAATCCAGTATTCTGATTGGCTGAAAATTAGAAGTGGGCGTGGTATCTTAATTTGTCCAGCATGACAAGGGTTAACTAAGTATTTGAACAACATAAAGCACTAAGCAAAATTTTAGCAGATGACATTCTATTTCTTTTATTATTTTTCATACAAAATACAACTTGGCATTTCAAGTGAATTGTCTGCCTAGCAGACCATTCTCATGAAATGCCAAGTCAAAGTTTCTCTGAAAAAATATAAAAATGTTGTCTGCTGCAGTTGTGATTAGTGTTTTAAGGGCTAGTATTATAAGTATAACAAATAGCAATAATTTCTTTAAACTGTTATCCTTCAGATGTTTTTATGGCATAATGAGTTTGAAACTCATTAACATATTCTTGCATAAGTAATCATGTTTCAATCTTTTACAAACAGATTTATTTACTTCAGCTTTTGTGAACTTTGTAACAATGGTAGTGAAATATAGGTTTTATTTATTATTTTTCATTGAACCTTTACCACTCTCAGGGCTAATTCAGCAGACAATAAATTGACGATATTTTTCTTATTTTTCCCAGAAAACAGTATTTGACACTTCTTGCAAATTGTCTCCATTGGAAAAATAAGAAAATATTTCAATGTTATCTGCTGAAAATTTACCCAGAGTGCTATAAACCTTTTATATTTTTCAGTGTGTATGGAATCTATTGGGATAATGTAATAAAAGACACCTAAAAGGTAAAAATGATTCATTTGCTCAAAGTACAAAGGAAACATCATTTTCTGTTTATTTATCATTATTATTACTTTTTGAGAAAGTAAGGTATGACATTTCATGTGAATCATCAAGTCTTATTTAATCCAATAAATATAAAAATAAAAATGTCATGTGCTCAAAGCACATAGCAGATGTCATTTTATTATTTTTAGAAAATATGACATTTCATACAAAATGTCAAGCCTTTTTTTATCCAATAAATAGGAAAAAAAAAATTGCCTGCTACAAATTTGAATGGTGCCTTAAAGATTAAATGAATAAATTATTTTCTTATTTTTAGCTGATACACAGGCTTGACTTTTCATTCATATCATCTTACTTTGGTAGAAATGTCAGCCCTATTCTCTTTTTTGTAGATAATTAGAATGAAATGTCAGCCCTCATTCTCTGACTTTATAGATGATTTGAATGTCAAGTTCTTTTTCTGAATGAGTGGAGATAATTTGAATTGTGGGAGGAGTAAGAAAAAATAATTTAACCCTAAGTATGTTTCTAACAGAATTAACCCATTTTCTTGAGTGGACTCTTCTACCACAACTCTTTGGACCAGTCTATTTCCAACAGAAGGGTGCCTGGTTAGTTTTTAATATAACTATTTTTATAGAAATTCCTGTATTGAATGGAATCATTCTGTGGCATCTAATCTGGGTCTGCACTGTTTGCCAATTACCCTTTTTGGGGTCTCCAGACTAAAATGAGTTAGCAGACAACAAGTTACTTGTGATAACTTATTTTTCCAAGAAAACAGAACTTTACATTTCATGCAAATCATCTCCTAAACAGGACTTGACTTTTCCATTGGGAATTAGTCAAATAAAATGTCAAGTCCTATTTTCTCAGTAAAATAAGAAAAAAATATCATCTGCTGATATTTTTTGGCACTTTAAGAATAAAATGCTGTCTGCTTTTATCCAAATTCAGCATTTAATATAAATGATAAAAATACTTGTGTAAATGAAATAAAAGTAAATTGATTTTTTTTAATATTTTAGAGTTATATATTTACAAGTAATAACATGTTAATGAAATCATATATTCAATAATGTTAACGACATAAATGTAAAAAAAAAAAAAAAAAATCATAAATTTAATAATATGTTAATGACGTCCTGAATTTAGTAAAATGTTAATGATATAATAGTAATTTGATCTGTGTTTATGTTTTGAGGACATAAAGGTTATAAAAGATATTCTGTAACAATGATGACCTATTTCAGCTGACATGAGAATTTATCAAACCATAGAAATAATGACCAAAAGATTTATTTCTGACTTAGGTGAATATTTACCTCCTGTAATCAATAAATTTCTCTATCAAAGTATAAAAGATAGTACTGATAGGGCTTGAGAAATAATGTTCAACATTGCAAAAGCTTCTCACATTTTTTCAGCAAAAGAACTCAATGTATTAGCCATATTTCAAGATAGAAATTCCTGCCGGCCTGGGTGGCTCAGTTGGATGCGCCGTCCGACTGGAGACCAGGAGGTCGCGGGTTCAACCCCCGCCGAGGTCGGCAACATTCTTTCGTGGAGATTGATCATGAAATATTTTCTACGGTCATTCTCTCCCTTCCGCTGATTCAAGAAGGGCAGTTGTCAGTTTCTGGCGAAAGAATGTGCACAGTACTGGTTAACCGCTTAGAGGACTAAGCCTGCCCAGTAAACGTGTGGTTAGGTAAACTGACCGCGCTCGACATGACCCCATTGGGTTGACTGGGCCGTAAAACCTCAACACAAACAAACAAGATAGAAATTCTAACATCATGTTAGATAACAACTTTGTTAAGTTTTGAACAACCGGGCCCTGGATAAAATTTTCAGCACATGACATTTTGAAATATTTTTATTTTTCCACATTACGAAAACACGCCTATTCAAATATATAGAAAATTTCACCTCCAAAAACTGAAAAATATTCAGATAAAAAACTCTGATATTTTTCATATTTCTGCTCAAAACATAGATTGTGGGTACTCGTTAGAACTGCCTCAGCGAGGCAGTTCTAACGAGTACCCACAATCTATGTTTTAGAGCAGAAATAAGAAAAATAATGTATACCCCTGTAAACCCCAGTTTTACGATATAAAAATGGAGTTTAAGGGGGTCAAAATTATATAGGCATGTTTTCGTGATGTTTACTCACATCAACAGGTAGTCATATGGAATTTTTATAAATTCCAGGGCAAGCTTGGTAAAGAGCAAGGATGTCCAAACACTTAGTACAGTCAACCCTCTTTATACCATCACTCAATACAATGGCAATTATACCGACACTTGATAAAATGACAATTTCAATGTCACGAAACCTTTGCTCAAGAGCTGACAATTAATGATCAATTATGCAAGAATATTGCATTAAAACTTCGAGCAACATGTTTTGGATATTTGTTAGAATTGCCTCACTGAGGCAATTCTAACAAATATCCAAAACATGTTCTATGAGTAAATTAGAATAAAACAAGGCCTTTCTAACATATCATTCTGTCCATTAACCCTTGTCCTGCTGAATAAATTAAGATGCCACGCCCATTTCCAATTTACAGCCAATCAGATTACTTGATCCAGGTTGTTGATACAAATTCACATACCTAATGGAAAACAGTGCAGATCCAGGTCAGAAGCCAACTGATCTGGATCTACACTGTTTGCAAAGGCAGTGTATATCCGGGTTCAGCAGGACAAGGTTTAAGGATTCTTTACAACAGCAAATTCATTTTAATGGCAACATCTTTGGGAACTAATGCGTTGTGATGAGGGTTCACCATATAATAAGAGCAACTTCTTACCATTCTTCTAAACTTTGAACAGTCCCATTTTATTCCCTGCTCAGATGTCTGAAAATTGCTGGGTGAGTGGCAAGCTCCTTAACTTCTTGCCATACTGTCTTAAAATTTGAACGCCCATTATAGTACCTGTTGATGTATCTAAAATTCACTGTGTGAGTGACACACAGTGTAGACCTTGATCAGACACCACATTCTACAGCAGACTGATATTTTTTTTTTACAGGGCTGTTTGTCCAAATACCTAGGGAAAATACGGTATTTTATGGTAGTTTTAAATTGATCTTTTTTGATTGTGTAAGAAATATGTAAAATCATATCTGTAATTGCATGCAAAAACCTACAACACTTAACCCTTGTCCTGCTGAACCCAGATAGCGCTGCTTTAGCAAGTAGTGTAGATGCAGATCAGTTGGCTTCTTCAGAAGCCAACTGATCTGGATCTGCACTATCTGTCATTGAGTATGTGAATTTATATTAACAATCTGGATCAAGTAATCTGATTGGCTGAAAATTAGAAATGGGCTTGGCATCTTAATTTATTCAGCATGGCAAGGGTTAAAGAACTATATTATATGGCAGCAATGTACTTTGCAGGACTAGATATGCACCCTAGCATCAGCTTAAGTGGAACTCAGTTTTTTCATACACCAGAATGAGCACTATGATCAGAAGGAAAATGAAATACTGCACTATGATGAAGTAAGTGGAGATCTTTTATGGCTACCAAACAGCACTTAACACCAACCTAGTGAAGTCAAATGAAATATAAAAGGTTGTCCATGAAATCAAAGAACACATAAAAGAATGAAAATAAAAGTCTATTTTAACCCTTCTCATGCTGAATAAATTAAAATGCCATGCCCACTTCTAATTTTCAGCCAATCAGATTACTTGATCCAGGTTGTTGATACATATTCACTTACTGAATGACAAACAGTGCAGATCCAGATCAGTTGGCTTCTTCAGAAGCCAACTGATCTGGATCTACACTGTTTGCTAAGACATGGCATGTCATGTTCAGCAAGAGAAGGGTTAAAGTTTTTACAAATTAGCAGATAAGCTCTGTCCACATTTTTATGCCCCAACTTCAAAGGGGGTCATTTGTCCATCCGTGTAGCAGGATATAACAAAAACATTTTGAGCAAGGGCCTTGAAACTTGGTGAGCTTATTTGGGCTGAGGAGTAGATCGCCTTAACCACTAAACAAAATTTGGATTGATTTTGTGAGAGTTATGCCCCTTTTCAACACTGGCATTTTGGAGGGACAAACATATAATTGGGGGCATAGTGGTTCACAAACATACATTTCTAGTTATTGTTTGTTTTTGGCACCTTCTGTTGCTTACAAAGAATGGTTTAAAGAAATAAAGTATGTAGGCATTTAAAATGTGTGCATCTCTGCTTTCCTGCTTTAACAGACTGCCTTAGGAGAAGATTTCACATAAGCTATAATTAGCTTGTTATCTGATCCTTTATGTCATTTTTGTATGTTTATGTTGTACATATTATATTCAAAAAAAACTATTGTTTAAACCAACAGACTGCCTCAAACATAGATATCAGCATACATTCCAACATTATGGTACCTGGCTCCATATGAATTTCCACATTATGAAAACATGCCTATTCAAATATACTAAAAATTTTACCACCAAAAAAATGAAAATTTTCAGATAAAATATTGTGATATTTTTCTTATTTCTGCTCAAATACATAGATTGTGGGTACTCGTTAGAACCAATCTATGTTTTCGAGCAGAAATAAGAAAAATAATGTATACCCTGTAAACCCCAGTTTTACTATATAAAAGTGGGGTTTAAGGGGGTCAATATTATATAGGCTTGTTTTTGTGATGAACTTCTAACTTGTATATTGCCCCAGACAGCAGTTTTTTATGTTATTGACAAGATGTTGTTGTGACATAGTCTTATGAAACATGATCTTTCTTCATGTGCCTATGATTGCTTGTTTTTGCCATATTCCCAGTGAATAAGTGACCTTGCAGCCAATGCCACAGGCTTAGAATATTTTATTTTAAAGTTGTTTTAAAGGTACAAGTTTCTGTAAGTGTTTTATACTACATTGTTTTGGATTACAATTAGACTGCTGTTTTAAATACCAGACCAGTTGAATCTTAATAGCTCAAAAATCGATGGCTTGTTTACCATGGCTGATTCAAACTCATTTTTGAGTCCCTAGGAAATTCTTCTGATAGCTCTGGAAAATAAATATTTCAGGAGATTTTCTTATTTTATGATGAAATTAAATCTACATTTCTGATTTAACATTTTGTATGTTCTTTGTTTCCAAAGGCAATCCTTTTTGACTGTTATTCAAAGCTGGCATATGCTTCCTTCCTAGTAATAGTTCATCAGTCATTACTGACAATGACCAGTCTTAATCACATGCAAGAAATGCTACTGTTTGTGTGTTCTAAGATGGCTGATTAGACCAATTCTAGTAGATGGAACAACAGAGGTCAGAGCAAGACAGCTCTGTTGGTGATGCCTTAGCTCTGGCTTTGAGCTGTGCATGTTTCTGCTCAGCTTCACTGATTCTTTTTTCCTCATATTCACTAGCACCTCTTCTAATGAGGCCTCACCACTTTGTTTAGTCCTGTGCAATTTGTTCCCACTACTCTGTTGGTATGTTGAAATCCTTGAGGGAGCCTTTGAGGGTGCCTTTTTATCCTTCTTCTGACCACCATGGGAGCATTTGCCCATTTCTAGTTCTCCATAGAGGATTTTCTTTCGCAAATGTTCTTCATGCATCCTGGTAACATGGCCTGTCCATCTTAACTGTGCCAGTTTCAGAAGAGTATGTACACTCTGCATCCCTGCCCTTTTCAGGACTTCTATGTCTGGAATCCTGTCTTGCCACATAATCTTTAAAAGTTTTCTAAGGCAGCTTTTATGGAAGTGGTTCAGTCTTTTGTCATGTCGTTGGTAAACTGTCCACGTTTCGCATGCATACAATGGTGTTGGCAGCACCACAGCTTTGTAGATTTTCAGCTTTGTGTCAAGCCTGATTCCACTTCAATCCCAAACACTACCACGTAGTCAGCTGAATGCTGCACTAGCTTTGGCAATCCTGGCATTGACTTCAACATTAATGTGCATAACTCTTGACAATGTGCTTCCAAGGTAGGTGAACTTGTTACCACTTGCAGTCTTTGACCTTTCACTGTAATAGTGGGCTCCTTGTAAGGCTTGCCCGGTGCTGGTTGATAAACCACCTCGGTCTTTTTTATATTATACTATGCTTCCTCCCTAACAGGAATGCAAAGAATGTGGTAGCATTTGATGACCATGACCTTCATATCAAGGTTGTTGTCATTAGTGTTTTATTCATTAACAACACTGAAAAGCTCTGGCAGGAATGACACCACCTTCCACAGAATTCTTGTGCTTGTATTTTATTTTATTGTTATCTTTACAGGATTACTCTGAAACTTGGAAAGCATGCCTACTACAGTCAACTCTCATTATCTTAAAACCCAAGGGACTCTCTAAAACACTTCAAGATTGCTGACCTCGACATATCAGACTTGTGGAATTGAGGAAAACAATTAATCAAACATTTAACAAATGAATATGTAATTTGACTCCTGAAAATACAGATATATTGAAAATATTGTGGAAAAGAGGAGAAATTGGTCCTTAGGAGCAATTTCTCCTCTTTTCCACAATATTTTGTTACCTGTTGTTGCGAAGATTTCCATGTTAAAACAGGGACCAGAGTTTCACATGAAGATAAGCGGTTATTCGAGATAAGCGAGGTTGAGATAATGAGAATTGACTGTATATTAGAAGGAGTTTGTGAGACAGGTATTGTAGTTCTGTCTTGCATGACTTACAGCCACTTTAAAAATTTGAAAATTGTCTATTCTAGACATGTTAAATCTTACAGTGTTGCATATGAAGAGACTCAATCAAACAGAGACTCTGATTTTTGTGATTCTGTGTGTTCTTTGTTTCCAAAGGCAATCTTTTTTGACTTTCATTTTACTCTACTGTAGCTGGTGTTGTGCCGTGTGGCGGCCGTAAAAAGTCTTCCCGTACATAGTGCAGGTTATTTCCTTTGGGATCATTGAGCCCATCCTGGTTATTTTGAAATCAAATACCTCTTAAGCCGGCGCTAGGGGGCGTATGCAGCCTAGCAAACTACAGTGTTGCGTATGAAGAGACCCAATCAAACCGAGTCTCCGATTTTTGTGATTCTGTGTGTTCTTTGTTTCCAAAGCCAGTCCTTTTTGATTTTCATTTTACTGTACTGTAGCTGGTGTTGTGCCGTGTGGCGGCCGTAAAAAGTCTCCCCGTATATCATCATAGTGCAGGTTATATTTTATTTCCTTTGGGATCATTGAGCCCATCCTGGTTATTTTGAAAATCGAATATCATTTAAGCCGGCGCTAGGGGGTGAATGCAGCCTCGTAAACTACAGTGTTGCATATGAAGAGACTCAATCAAACCGAGTCTCTGATTTTCCTGATTCTGTGTATTCTTTGTTTCCAAAGGCAATCCTTTTTGACTTTCATTTTACTATCAATTAGTTAGACTCACTAATGTTTGGCTCCTAAACCCAGTTTTATGCGCAGTATCACTTTTTTTTTTTTTTTTTCAGAAATTTCCCTGCATATTTAAAGTAAAAATAGATGTCTCAGTATTTTTTTTCTCCAAAATTGCATTAATTTTTATTTTCAGAACTTAACATATCTGCCATTCCAGATGCATTTTGAGGGAAAACATTTTGAATGATGATTTTTATTGTCTTTGAGGATTGTTTTTTTTTTTTAAAGCTTAAAAAAACTTATCTGATGAGTGAGTTTCAAAACAAGTGACATAAATCTTTTATGCATGTTTTGCATGACTTATGGCCCCTTTCAAACTTAGAAAGTTGTTCTCTCTAGATGCATTTTGATTGTTAACTTATTTATCCTTGAATGTGATAATTGTTTTTGAAACTCAAAACATTTTCCTATTATCTCACAATTAATAGTACAAGAGACATAGTGTTATGGATTTTGCATGGATAATGGCCCCTTTTAGAAAATTTCCAAATACAATTGTTATCCTAAGTATTGGAACAGACTGGCCTGAGCAAACAGTGTAGACCCAGGTCAGATGCCACAGAAAAATGGTGGTAATGTGGCATCTGATTAGGGTCTACATTGTTTGCCACTCATCCAGCAATTTTTAGACAAATTAACAGGTAATAAAATTCTTGTTCAAGTTCTATGACAAGGATGGTAAGGAGTTAAGGTGACCCAATATTCAGGGTACCTATGGTACATTGGGGTATACCATATTCAACCTAATTACCACACATACACCTATAAGCACACATTCAAGCTATTCCGTAGTCTTCAGATAACAGCCAATATACTCTTTGTCTACTTCTTCATAAAGGCATATGCCAGCCTCGGTGGCTCAGTTGGATGCGCGTCCGACTGGAGACCAGGAGGCCGCGGGTTCAACCCCCGCCGAGGTCGACAACATTCTTTCGTGGAGATTGATCATGAAATATTTTCTACGGTCATTCTCTCCCTTCCGCTGATTCAAGAAGGGCAGTTGTCAGTTTCTGGCGAAAGAATGTGCACAATACTGCTGAACCGCTTTGAGGACAAAGCCTGCCCAGTAAACGTGTGGTTAGGTAAACTGACCGCGCTCGACATGACCCCATTGGGTTGACTGGGCCGTAAAACCTCAACACAAACAAACAAACAAACATAAAGGCATATGTTATGGGTACCTATTTGAATTGCAATGACTTGTTGATGCAATTCAGATGCATAAGCATTATTAAATAAGTCCTTCGCTGATCTTTTTTTACATGTACCCTTAGTATAGGCAGATACATATTTTACCACAAGTTTTCCCTGTAATTTTGAAAACCTAAGTGAACAGTGCGGTAATTAGGTCGAATGCGATATTTTCTCAGTTTCTTTTAGTACTTGGAAGAAGAAACTTCATAGTATCTTAGCTACAATATCACGATGTGCTTCTTCGACCATGACCTATATTTTGCAGTTTGCTTGACTGAGTGATCTACATTTGGCATCCGACAGTGCTGGGGCATTCGAGTATACAGTGGATACATTTCAGATTGCCATTTGGATAAACCTTCGTTGCATTGCATGAAACACTTATCAAATACCGTATCACTCATGAGACGGACCATGATTGAGCTAAGTCCTGAAATCCCACCCCCTTTGTGTTGTATACAAAGATAATCTTCTAGATTACAAGTTCATTCTCTATCCTTTAGAAACTAACCTGAGCAGAATTGTTTACAAATAACAATTATCTTTTGTTCTTCACATTTGAATAGCAAATTGAATTTTAGTTCTTAGCATGCTGGGTAAAATTTTCACCAGAAGATATTTGAAAATATTTTTCTTATTTTACCCAGAAAATAGGCTTTGACATTTCATGCAAATTGTCTCCTAAGGAGACAATGTGCATGAAATGTAGAAGCATATTTTCTGAGAAAAATAAGAAATACATCAATGAAATGTCATCTGATATTTTTACCCAACATGCTAAGCATTAAGAATGGATGAGCTTAAAGGTTTTTGTTTGAATTATCAGTCCCTTTGAAAGGCCTTTATGCGGTAAATAATTTGTAGATTTTCCTTGACTAAGTGGGATTTATGAACAGATATTGTATAGGGACATGTGAAAGCTAAGTAATTATAATGCTTAAACATCACTTGGCATAGTGGTGACACATATTTTAACCCACAGTAAGTAGTTAGCACTCTGAGTATAATTTTAGCAGACATCATTTTGAAATATTTTTTCTTATATTTCCCAGAAAACAGATTTTGACATTTCATGCAAATTGTCTGCAGTGGAGACAATTTGCATGAGATGTCAAATCCTGTTTTCTGGGAAAAATAAGAAAATTGTCATCAGTTTGGCATCTGCAGAATTAGCAGAGAGAGTCGTAAAGGTTAAAGCTGACAGTTTTATGGATACTTTATTCTTATTTTTTCCAAGATAATATTACTGGACATTTCATGTGAATCATTTCTGTGTCTATTCCTATCTTCTTGGGAAAATATTTTAATACCGTCTGATCATCATAGTGCTTTGGTACTTGAAGGATTAAAACTTTGAAGTATTAATTTGCTTTTTTTTATGACAAAATTATTTGTGAAATGAGTGATCATTTATTTTTTTTCCCCCCAATAAATAAGTGTTTATTTTTCATGTGAATTATTCTCATAAATTTAAAGCCTTGTTTCTGAAAAAAAAAAAGTAAATAAAGGTGAGAAATATTTAAAAATGAGATCTGCTAATAATTAGATTTCTGTATTTACTCTGAGCATTCAGACAGTCTGCTGCATCTGATCGGGATCTGCTCTGTTTGCTACTTTTAAGCAATTTATAGCCACATCAGCAGGTAGGAAAATTGACGTTTAAATTTTTTGGATGAGTTTAGCAATGAGTTAGTCTCTGAGTACTTGAGGTAAATATTGCAAAGACTGAGTTTGTATATACAAAACAACAGGAATTACATGTACATATGGAATATTCTTAGAATTGTTAACATGTGAGTATCAGTATGTTTACAGTACCGTATTCGACCTTATTATCGCATATGCTTCTATAAGCGAACGGTCAAGCAATTTGATAGTCTTTAGATTACAATCAGTGTACTTTTATCTACTTCTTTATAAAAACATATGTTGTGGGTACTCATTTGAATTGCCTCAACAAGTTGAGGCAATTCAAATGAGTACCCACAACATATGCTTTTTTATAAAGAAAGAAAATAACGTCGCATAAGCATCATTAAATGCACTCCTTATCAAGTTCTCTGCTGATCTTTCTTTAAAGTATGTCCTTATAATGTGGATATTTTACTGCAAGTTTTCCAGTAATTTTGAAAAACACAGTGCAGTAATTAGGTCGAATATGGTATATACCCTAAGTTTTTGGATACCTTAACTCCTTATTATACTTGTCAAAGTCTATTTCAATACCTGTTGATTTGTCTAACAACGTTAAAGTGAATTTCAAATTTTCAGAAGATTTGTATGCCCAACTACACTTCAACCTCTTTATAACATGGTTCGTTATAACACAGTTTTGGATATAACACGGTTCTAAGATGGATCCCAAAAATGTATAGATTATATTGAAAAGTGACCATAAATGGTCATTTTTCAATATAATCTATACATTTTTGTTTGGATATAACACGGTTGTTTAACTAACACGGTTTATGCTATGGACCCCAACAACAGTGTTATAAAGAGGTTGTGGTGTACCCAGTTTAAAGCCGGCTTCTGTGGCTCAGTTGGATGTGTGTCTGACTGGTGATCAGGTGATCAGAAGGTTGCGGGTTAGACCCCCGCTGGGTCGGCAACATTCTTTCATGGAGATTTGATCATGAAATATTTTCTATCGTCATTCTCTCCCATCTGCTGATTCAAGAAGGGCAGTTGTCAGTTTCTGACGAAAGAATGTGCACAATACTGGTTAGCCGCTTAGAGGACTAAGCCTGCCCAGTAAAAGTGTGGTTAGGTAAACTGACCATGCTCGACATGACCCCATTGGATTGACTGGGCCGTAAAACCTCAACACAAACAAAAACCTAGTTTAAAATGTACATGCCTCTAAAATAAAAAAAAATAGTCTTGTGTCAAAATACATGCTCATACAAAATAAACTTTGTGGCTGGGTGCCTCTACTATAGAAGTTATAAATTTTACTGCCTGGGTGTTTCATATTCTAACCCTTGTAAGTAAATTTGTGAATGATATATTCATTCCTAAGGCACAAATGTCAGCCACTGAAATATTATAGTATAGTAAAACTTCAATGAGGCTGATTGGAACACATTTTTGAGTCCCTAGGAAATTCTTCCAATCCCTCAAGAAAACAAATATTTAGAAATGTTTCAGGGAAAATTTCTTGTTTTATCATCAAAATGTAGGTCTTGTGTATTCATTAGAAGCACCTTATCAAGGCAGTTCTAATGAGTACACTCAACATACCCGGTACCATTATTCTGCAGAAGATCAAAAGGACATCCCAAACTGTCCCCATTTGTCTCCTGACCAGGTGCTATGATTAACCCTCAGTGGTTCAAAGGTGCTACAATTAGTTACCCTTGTCGTGCTGAATAAATTAAGATGCCATGCCCACTTCTAATTTTCAGCCAATCAGATTACTTGATTCTGGATTTTGATACAAATTCACATACTTAATGACTGGCACAGTGGCTCAGTGGTAGAGCATCCGCTTTGTGACCAGGAGGTTGTGGGTTCGATCCCCGGCTGGGTCATACCAAAGACTTTAAAAATGTTACCAGCTGCTCTTTCGCTTGGCGCTCAGCATTAAGAAAGTAGAGCTAGAACTGGTCAGCTTAGTGTCAGTATAATGTGACTGGGTGGAATATCATGTCAAAGTGTCTGGGGCGTGATATTTCAGTGAGGCAGCACTCTAAAAGTGAGCATTGAGCTCCCTGCCACATCCAGACACTGTCGCGATATGACTGAAAGAGGTTGAAAGCGACGTTAAGCCCAAATCAAACAAATAAACACATACTTAATGGCAAACAGTGCAGATCCAAATCAGTTGGCTTCTAAGAAGCCAACTGATCTGGATCTACACTGTTTGCAAAGGCAGGGTATATCCATGTTCAGCAGGACAAGGGTTAAAACTCAGTGGCTCCTACTACCCATCTCTAGAACAAATTTCCATGGTCCCAAAGATGTTCAAGCCATTGAAGTTTGACTGGTCCTGTTAAAAATATCCAAAAAAAAAAAAAAAAAAAAATCACAAATCTGTCTCATTCTGCCGATTTTTAGCTGAAGGCTTTGCATTCAAAAACAGTCTGTATGTCTGTGCAATAACCTATGCATCCTCTACTACTAATGTGAAGCAGGATGTTTTTTATATGTTAGAAATTTTGTAACACAAACTTCTATTAAATCAAATTTTAGCAAGTTTGAATGAATTGTGGTATGTTTGAATCAAAATTTAAAACATGTGCTTATTGTTTCTTAAGCTCACCAGAATGGAAGGTTCAGGAGGAACTTACAGGATAGACAGTGGTGTGTATTCTGCATTGACAGCATTGTCTGCATCACCAATATTCTCAAACATTTTTTCTCCTCTGAAACTGCTGAGCGGATTGAAACCAAATTACATGTGGAGCCTCCATGGGGGGAACAAAAGTTTGTTCTTTGATTGGGTCACATGACAAAGATGGCCGACACACCCATGTATCATAAAAACCTTCGATAATTTTCTTCTCAGGAACCAAATGGCCAATGACCTTGAAACTTGGTATCCAACCCTATCAAATTTGTTCAAATGATGACCCTTGGTTGGCCTTGACCTTTTTATGGCAAGTTCAAATTCGTTCACTTAGACATTTGTATGGAACAAAGGACAAACAGTGGATTTTTCTGATTCTTTTGTAACCTGTGACATCAAAGTTGATTTATGCAATCAGCTAGATGAAATTTTATAAATACCAAAGGTCAAGGTCATTTACTGATCTTTGTCCTGGATGCCTCAGATTCAATATTTTTAAATTCTCTTCTATAATTATTGGGCTGTTTGAAGTCAAATTACATGTGGTCTCTCTGGGATTGGGGAATAAAAGTTTGTGCATGGGATTTGGGTCACATAATGAAGATGGGGGTCCATATATGCTAAAACTAAGGCTGGCTAATCAGACCTAAAATGATAATTGATTATCAGTCCTGCCATTGTGATCAATAATCAATAAGTAAATCACTGAAGATTTGATCATAATACCTGTGTGTCTGAGCATGACTCTTACCATATGTTATACTTTACTGTATATCTTTGGTCAGACAGGCCTTAGCAAACAGTGTAGACCCAGATGAGATACCACAAAATGTGGCATCTCATCAGGGTCAGCACTGTTTGCAACTCATCCAGCTATTTTTAGACACGGCATAGGGTAGTAAATTGTACTTGTTCAAATTTTAGATAAAGTATGATAAGGAGATGAGGTGTCTGAATATTAAGGGTAAATACAGAAAAGTATCAGACACATAAATCAAATAATCGATTGTTAGCAAATCTGTAACGATAATCATTTTTGTGGAATTTATCGATCAATTAACTTGGTGTTCAGGACTCAGGCCCTACCAAGTTTGTCCAAATGAGGACCTTGGTTGACCTTGACTTGCTTTAATTCAAGGTCAGATTGGACCACTTGGGCATTTGTAAGGGAAAAAGGCAATACAGTGGATTTTTCTTGTAGCTTATGATATCAAAGTTGATTTATGCAGTCAGCTAAACTAAAATAAATATACTGTTATAAATACCAAAGGTCAAGGTCATTTACTGTCCTATGTCCCTCAGATTCAGTAAGTTTTAAAATCTTCTCTAAAACCATAGGGCTGATTGATACCAAATTGCATATAGAGCCTTAGTGGGGTTAGGACATCATATTCATGTTCATGGGATCTGGGTCACATGATCAAGATGGCTGTCATGCCCATATATGGTAAAAATGAGTTGAAATTCATCTCAGGAACTGAAAGGCCGATGACCTTGAAATTTGATATTCAGCATTGGTTCTACCTGATTTATTCAAATGATGACCCTTCATTGACTATGACTTGTTTTACAACAAGTCAACTTTGGACTCTTAAACTTTTGTATGGCAAAAAGGCAAAGCAGTGTGTTTTTAGCTCATCAGAGCTGAAATGCTTCAGGTGAACTTACAGAATAATCAAAGTCAGTGGTTCATTGTCCATCTTTGTTGGTGTCATCATTGTTAACACTTGAGCACTAGTGAGCATAGTGGCCCATGGGCCTCTTGTTTTTTTGTTTTTTTTATTTCATTTCTAAGTTTTATTTCGTCAGTTCTTCATGTGGACATTGTGTGGGTGGCATGTGTGTGTGTGTGTGTGTGTGTGTGTGAGGTTCATTATTAACAGGTCTGAATTTTATCATTTGCAGTTTATAGGAGTCAAGGGAGGACAATTACAAGGTCTACCTATCTTAAAGACATTGTCAACTGAAATCTTCACCATAGAATAAATGGGTAAGTCAAATCTAATATTAGCTTAGCTGACACTCTCAGACACAGAATCAGATGATATAGAAAGAGCAGTATCATAGCTCCAGATAAGAGGGGTTATCCATACATTGTTGATACTCACTAGAAGTGCCTCAGTGAGGTGCTTCTAATGAATACCACAACATGTTTTTGTGGAGAAATAAGAAAAATATCAGTACTTTTTGGTTGAAAAATGTACCTTATCAGGAGCTATGCAGTATACTTGGGGTCCATGGAATGGAATGTTATAAATGAATAGTGTTGTAAAGAGAGTAAAATATGTTGCACAACACACAAAGAGGGCCCTTATGCAATTTGCAAACAATGTAGGTACAGATTGGCATGTGCATCTGTGCAGTATAATCTGGGCATTTTCTGTTCATCAACATATATTACAGTATCCACTGATTCTGTAAGCAGATAATGATGGCCCAGATCAGCCTGCACTTATGTGCAGGCTGATCAGGGCCTGCATTGTCTGCAAATTATATTAGGGCCCTTTTCATGTGTTGAGCTTCATATATCTGTCTTCCATTCTGTTCTTCCTTCTATGTACCACATTTACCATAAGTTCAACCAAACTTCAGTGGCTAGCCTGGCACCACACTATGAGTTTTATTTTCTAATCTAACAAAGGTAAAATACTCCTCCTTGACTATTTTTCTGCACATATCATCTCCTTTACCAGTCAGAAACTCATATATAACTGATCAGCCAAATCAGAGAGGACATTCCAAAAGATAGGATTTTTGTAAAATATATATATAGTTTGTATGCTGATTCATATATCAATTAGACGGGAGCCAGTCTATTCAGTGGTTTGAACTCTTTTGGGACCTTGGGAATTTATTCTAGATATGGGTAGTTTGAGCCACTGAGGGGTAACTGTAGCACCAGGAGAAGATACAAATGTAGATAAGGGAGGTCTTCTCGATCTTCTATAAAATAATGATATGTTGAGTGTACTCATTAGAATCACATCAATGATTAATTAGATGGATATTTTACTACAAATATTTTCAGTAATTTTGGAATACCTAAGCTCATAATGTGGTAATTAGCCCTTGTCCTGCTGAACCCAGATATATCCTGCCTTTGCAAACAGTGTAGATCTAAATCAGTTGGCTTCTGAAGAAGCCAACTGATTTGGATCTGCACTGTTTGCCATTAAGTATATGAATTTATATTAACAATTTGGATCAAGTAATTTGATTGGCTAAAAACTAGAAGTGGGCATGGCGTCTTAATTTATTCAGCAGGACAAGGGTTAGGTTAAATACCATATATGCATTTGCATCACCTGTCCAACAGACACAAAAAAGCATGCATAACCTTTATAATTTAAGCCTCCCACGATTATTTCACGAAAACATACACAAAAGCCATTCCGGATTTGTTTTATGGTCAATTAAGTTATAAAATAACAGTCATTTGCCACTTTATTGGTAGATGCATCTGAATAAAAACTATTATTTGATCATAAAAATAAGATTATCAGCTGGAAGGCCGGGACAGGCTTTTAATGGGAAATGTTTTTTCTTCTCACATAATTATTTATTTTGTTAAAATTGAAATAAAATTGGGTGAAAAGATCAGACCTGTGAATTTGTTTGGATATTTTGTTTAGAATAATACATGTATACTACAATTACATTAACTTGGGCTTTTCAAGTCTGTACAAGATTGTAAAGAACTTTTTGCCATATCCGGCTGATGTGAAGTTAATTTTGTATTATTTATTTATATACTTACTTTTTTAGTTAACCCTTAAAGTTCCATGCAAAAATTTGTAGCAGTCATTTTGATTTTTTATTCATTATTATTTAGTTTCCAGAGAAAATAAGCCTTGACATTTCATGTGAATCATCTGCTTGGTAGATGATTCACACCAAATGTCAAGACTTGATTCTCAAAAAAAATAAATTGAAATTATTTTTTGGAGCCTTAAGGGTTACATATTGCTTTAAGGGTTACACACAAACATACACACACACACAAACACACACACATATATATATATATATATATATATATATATATATATATATATATATATATATATATATATATATATATATATATATATATATATATATATATATATATAATGACTAAGACATTTTAAGTTTTCAGTGAGTTTACTAATACAATGGAGAATGGATATAACAATAACGTTACCAAGATACCGACGTAATTAGTTCAACTTCATGACGTGACGTGTGACTAGTAAGCTGTATAACCGGATTCTACATCTCTCCCCCTTTTACAAAAAAAAACAACATTTATTTACTGTAGGAAACATTAAAATATCTTAACCTAGAAATCAGAAAAAAAAGTGTATGTTGTTTCATTTGCAAAACTTAAATTAAATATGACATTTCTCATAGGGAAAAGTTCTCGGTCATGGAATTCATAGTAGCTAGCGAAGTCTTCTGTCTTTCTGATCGAGATTTCTTTTTTCTTCTTTGAAAGAGAGTTTGTTTTCCTTATAGGTCTTTGTCTTTGCTTAGTTCCTCTTTCTTTCTCTCTCCTTGGATGAGCTTCATTGTTCCGGCTTTTATATTGCATTTGTCTTGGCCTGAGGTTCGGGACATGGTACATTCCCACCAGTCACATTCTTGAAGTTCTGTGGTCTGTGATTCAAAGCAGTTCTCTTCTACTCTTGCTGTTTGTGTCGGCAGGTTCAGAGGCCTGTCATCCTGTCATCTTCACTATTATGACTCTCTTTGTAAGTCATTTCATTAATTTTGTGTGTTAGCATTTTCATTGACTGTTCCAATTTCACCTCAAATGATTTCCTCTGTTTCTCTAGTTCAAACCTTAATTGTGCCAGTTCCTCCTCATGTTTAAGCTCTAAGCTTCTGATTATTTTTCTCTGTCCATCATTAAGTCTTACCCATGGTTCTGATTCTAACTGGTAGCCCTGTCTGGTTCTGTTCTTTTTACGCTGGATAAAATCAAAATGATTTTTAAGCTGACGTATGTCTTGCAATTTCTTTATCCTCATATGTGCAATAGATTTAGTAATGAAATCATCATCCGAATTCTCAGTACTGTCTGACTCCTCTGTTGTTTTCTTCCCCCTGCTGGTATCTTTGTGGTATTTCTTTATTCTCTGCTGCCTGAATTCTGATCCCCTATACATATCTGATTTACAAACAGCTGCAAAGTGGTTAAATTCCTGACATTTGTAATATAGTTTGCCGAAAGCTGGGCAGTCTTCAGCACCTAAACAGACTTCAGAATACCCGCAAAATCTGCATTGTCTCTCATCTTTGTTTACTGTCTTCTTAGCTTCCATATTCTTACTGTTCCTTTTGTATGCGCGTACCCTTGCAATATATCCTCTTTCTTGTAGATTTTCTTTCATATCATGCACTTGAGTAGAAATGTTTTCCATTTGACCAGCCTCTAGTAGGAATTCTTGCAATGTCCACGCTTTGGCCATACATTTCTGGATCAGATGTTTGTTTTCTGTTGTCTGAATCAGGTGTTCTAATAGCCTTTCTTCAAAGTTACTTCCAAAATCACATTCATGCGCTTTCTCTCACAAACAAGTTGCATATGCAACCTGAGTTCACCTTCTTCAGGTCTCATTTTTAAAAACATATACCTTGCATAATGTTTTAGTCACTTAGCTTCTTTCACAACCTTTGGTAATCATCTAAATCCCTGTCATCAGGATCCGGCAAGCTTTTTTCTAAACGAGAAATGTCTTGTCCGCCATATATTATAAGTGCATTCTTTTTGTCCAAGGCATTTGTTATTCTAAAATAACGGAATTCCCTCTCTATTCCTTCTAACCAGTCTTCCCAAGCTTTTCCAGTAGAAAGCTGATCTTCAGAGGGTCTAAATTGCAAGGCTCTTAAGTTTCTTGATTCTGTGATAATTGTTACCGTCTCGTTTTCGCCCATGTCTAATCCGTGTCTGGTCATTTGTATTTCTCGACCATATATTTCACTATATTATGCTACTTCCTTTTCAGGCGCCGTAGCTCACAATTGTCTCAGCTGACCTATCTCTTGCCTTCCATTTATCCCACTTTTAGTCATTTAGTCTTTCATATGTCTGTTTTATCCTCATCACCAATGTAATGACTAAGACATTGTAAGTTTTCAGCGTGTTTACTAATACAATGGAGAATGGATATAACAATAACGTTACCAAGATACCGACGTAATTAGTTCAACGTCATGACGTGACGTGTGACTAGTAAGCTGTATAACCGGATACTACAATATATATATATATATATATATATATATATATATATATATATATATATATATATATATATATATATATTTTAGTATATATTCTTTATATACATTTACTTTTTATGATAAGCATATGTATTTCTTTTACAACATTTGTGTACATTTTTCATTTTTCAGAACCTTACTGAAAGCATAAGCTATTTTGTGAAAATCTGAGTACTAGAACACTTATTCTAATTTATTTTATGGAATTTATGATTTAAAACAACAGTCCATGAAATTCAGTTTAGAACAAAAGTTAAACTCCTGTATTTTGTTTTTTTATATATCTAAAGCAGATGATTCCCCTTATTTTTCTTTTGACTGTACACATATGCTAAAAAAAAAAGATGTGGCCGGCGAGTCCAGTTGTGAAAAACCCATTGAAATATTCAAAATACTTACAGAGTTGCTGAGATTTTTCATTTTTGTGCTCATTTGGATCTCATGAATATTCATGAGGATTAAATGGTGTCATTGTTTCTTATGAATAATTTCTAAAACGATTTAAAAATTTTAATTTGAAAATATTCTCAGAATGTATGCAGAGAGAAACAGATCTCCTCCATATTTGTATGAACGGCTGCAGTGCCTACACATTTTCATAATCAGTTTGATTTTAAATGAAATTTAACTTTTAAATTAAATTTAGGTAAAATTTTAAAATTAATCTAAATTCCATTTCTGAAGTCATCTTATTGAAATTTTATATACTTTTTATAATAATCTTTTGGAAAGTAATTTTCAACAATTCATTTATTTATTCTTGGTAAGTTTTTTTTTCTGATATAATGATCTGTATCTTGCATTTTTAATATTTAAAAAAATGCTTTTAAAATTTAATTAAATCAATTTTCATTGTTTTTAAGAAAACCCTCTAGCTTAAAATATAAATAAATGTCCAAAAAGATTGCCTTTGGAAACAATACACTACAGATAAAAAAAATGGGAGTCTCGGTTTTACTGAGACTCTTCATAAGCAGTAATGAAGTTTGCAACACTGCTTATGCCCTGTAGCATATACATGAGCAGATCTCTATTTTCAAAGATACCTCAATTGGCCCAGTGATCCCAAAGGAACTGAAATATAATCTGCACTATGATGAAGTAGGGGGAGATGTTCTACCACCGCCACATGGCACTAACACCAGCTGCAGTGTAATAAAATAAACATCCAAAAAGATTGCCTTTGGAAACAAAGAACACACTACAGATAATGAAGTTTGCAACACTGCTTATGCCCTCTAGCATATACATGAGCAGATCTCCATTTTCTAAGATACCTCAATGGGCCCAATGATCCCAAAGGAAATGAAATATAATCTACACTATGGTGAAGTATGGGAAGACATTCTACCACCCCCACACGGCACTAACATCAGCTGCAGTGTAGTAAAATAAACGTCCAAAAAAATTGCCTTTGGAAACAAAGAACACACTACAGATTAGAAAATGGGAGTCTCCATTTTATTGAGAATCCTCATAAGCAGTAATGAAGTTTGCAAAAACTGCTTATGCCCTTTAGCGTATACATGAGCAGAACTCCATTTGCAAAGATACTGCAATGGGCCCACTGATCCCAAAGGAAATGAAATATAACCTCACTATGGTATTGAGGTGTGTAAGTCACTTTTTTCTGCAAGATTCCATAGTTGGAAGATATAAGGCTATGTCATTGTAGAACGATGTCTGCATCTTTTCAATTTATAGAAATTTACATTCATGTTTGACTTTTTAAATTGTGTTAGAAGCCTCATCATTGTAAATGATTTAGAAGCCACTAATGTTGTATTGAATATTATGGAAAAAATTATCAAGCAGAGATCTGATATTTAATGGGTGAATGCCTTTCAATCTGACTATCTTTGTTTACAGTTCCCTGTCAATAAACAGGCTTAGATCACGTACTTAGAAGGAAATCTGAAAAAAAAAAAAACACACCAAAAAACAGGAAATTTACGAGAAATTACACTCCCATTCAGATTTTGATTTGGGTTTATTTTTTCATTTTGGAATATAGAGACTTAGCCTTACTGTAAATGAAAAGGCAAATCAATATTACACTTCAGAAGGAAATCTGAAAAAAAAAAAGAAATAGGAAATTTACGAGAAATTACACCCATTCAGATTTTGATTTGGGTCTATTTTTTTAATTTTGGAATATAGAGACTTAGCCTTACTGTAAACGAAAAGGCAAATCAATATTACACTTCAGAAGGAAATCTGAAAAAAAAAAAGAAACAGGAAATTTACGAGAAATTACACTCCCATTCAGATTTTGATTTGGGTCTATTTTTTTCATTTTGGAATATAGAAATTTAGCCTTACTGTAAACAAAAAGGCAAATCAATATTACACTTCAGAAGGAAATCTGAAAAAAAAGAAAAAGAAACAGGAAATTTACGAGAAATTACACTCCCATTCAGATTTTGATTTGGGTCTATTTTTTTCATTTTAGAATACAGAAACTTAGCCTTACTGTTGACGAAAAGGCAAATCAATATTACGGTACATTCTATAAGGCATGTGTCTCTTTTGGACAATCGATGAACAACAATTTTCTGTAAAACAAATAAATAATCTGTCAGTTACCTGCAAACATTGCCTCTTTAAGTCAATTGTGATTTTAAGTCATTTTTTCAAACAGTGTGGACCCAGATCAGACTGCTCCTCTAGGAGCAGTCTGATCTGGGTCCACACTGTTTGCCTGTATGCAAAAATAGATTTGAAAAGTTTGCAAGAATATTCAGCAGACGACATAAACAGACAACATTTTCAGATGCAGGTTCTCTTGGTTTAAAAAGTTCTTGTAATATTTTGATACCCTTTCTTACACTTTCTATTGGTACACTCAGGAGTGATTCATCTCCTGTCCCGAAACTTATGACCCAAGATATTGTAGTAAGTAGTATGTATAGACACTGTAAATTCTCAAAGTATTATACAGATATTGTTATTACTCCTTTGGTTTGTATACACACATTGAAAAAAAAAAAAAAAAATAGCTTAGCAAATTTCACACTTAATTTGTCCATGTTTGACAACAACTTTCCATTAACTTTTCATTTTTATAATAACATTGTCTGGGCTATGATTATAATGCAGAGCCCTCTACAAGAAATTTATTATATTTTTAATGTTCAGCATGCTGGGAAAAAAAATCATCAGAAGACATTTTGAAATTTTAATCCATAGAATTCTTTTGATCATATCCAAAAATGAATTTCACTTACTGTGACAGTTTTGACTTTGGTTTCTGCTCAGGTTGTAACACCTGCTTAAGCAAGAAGGTGTGATGTAGGCATCCAGTTTTCCATCCTTCTGTCCAATCATCCATCAGTTTGTCAGTATTTCTGAATAACTATTTTACCTACAATTATCTTACTTGGTAAAGACATTCTCCTGAACAAGGACTCAAACAATGTGGCATCATTTTATGATCATGACCTATTTTTCACAGTCTGACAACGTTGCCATTTTTTTATGTCATCTCTAGCATTTAGCTCCATTTCTAATTAACTTCACTGTAACATCTAACATGGCATGTGCTTTCTCCTTTATATGGACTCTAGCAATGCTGTCTCCTTTTTTTGTGATGCTGACCTATATTTTGCAGTTGAAAGACTGTCATTATCTATGCCCATGGGCGTGGACAGTATATGGTTTAGTTTGGACACGGAAGTGATGCAGTTGTTGACCCACAATGTACCACTGAACCTATGCCTGTTGTTTACAAGTAAAACCCAGGACTGGATATAGCACTGAATAGAATAGCATACTATTTCAAGTATTGTAACACCTATATATACAGAATGTGTTCTCGGTTCGCGTGTACATTTTTTGGCACATTGCACTTATGTAAATATTCTATAAGGTTACCATTGCAGCACTTTATGAAAGTTTATGGGATATACAATAACCTTGTCAATAATCTCTTTAAAAGAGTATGGATGCATCGGTACAGCCAAGTGCAATTTATAGCATTCCTGGGACAGCGTGAAAAAAAATTGATATTCTTATAACTTCTTATTTTACTTTTGATGAGACTAATTTTTTTCCGATGAGATATCCTTTAGACCTTTCCAGTTCACCCTGTGCATTTTGAAATTTAGCCAAATTAGCCAATATTTGCATATATTGGACCCAAGACTATTAAAATCAGCTTTCACATTATTGTGCGTGAAGCGTAGACCATGCTTTCCATGAAAGCTTATACTTGCTTTTACATAAGCCCTAGCATTTAGCTCATTTCTGATTAACTGTACGATTTACAGTAATTGCACTTCTTCCTTAACCCTTAAGCGCCAATCACAACTGCAGCAGACGACACTTTTAAATATATATGTATTTTTTAAATTTTTTCTCTTAGAAAATATGTATTGAAATTACATGTGAATCGTCTGCCAAGCAGACGATTCACATGAAATTTCAAGGCTTATTTTCTAAGAAAAATAATTTTTTTAGAATGCCGTCTGCTACAAATTTTGCTTGGCACTTTAAGGATTAACATGAACTCAAACACTATGGTGTATCATTTTATGATCTGACCTACATGTATATTTCACCGGTCTAATAACTTTGTCATTTCTTGCATCAGCCCTAGCACTTAGCTTCATTTCTGATAAACCATATAACCTTTGATAATCAAACTTTGCATACACTTCCTCTCTTACAGGGGTTCAAACCCTGCCTGACAAACATTCCGGTCTAATGACTGTCATTTTTTGTATCAATCCTAGCATTTAGCCCCATTTCTGATTAACCCTTAAAGCGCCAGTCACAACTATTGTCGTCTGCTTTGTCTTCTGCCGGTTACTTTAAAAGTTATCTCTGCAAACAGTGTGGACCCAGATCAGACTGCTCCTTTAGGAGCAGTCTGATCAGGGTCCACACTGTTTGCCTGTATGCAAAAATAGGTTTGAAAAAGTTTGCAAGAATATTCAGCAGATGACAAAAACAAACGACTTTTTCAGATGCAGATTTTCTTGGCGTTTTAAGGGTTAACCATATGACCTACAGTCATCAAACATAACCCCCATATACTGTGGTATCATTTTGTAGCCATGACCTAAATATCATAGTCCAATGACTTTGTCTTTCTTTACATGAATTTTTTACTTGTTTGTAAAGCAGGTGTGACTGGTAGCTTTCCACAGAATTCTTGCTTTTTATGATAACTGTGAGATATGTTACAACTGATATGCCCTCAAAAGTATGGTGCAAAGACTTAAAATGTAGTGACTTTTTTTATTGCCAGCTAATAAACCACAGCAATGACATGTAGCAAAGCCCCCACAAAAAATTAGTCTGAAAAGTTTTGCTATTATTTATTTTTTCATTATTTTCATACCGTTGTTAAGAAATCAAATTTTGCATACCCAATGGAGTATCTAGCTTTAAAGGAAATGGATACATTTGGAAGTTTTATGCTATTTTTTACAAGGATGACAACTTTTGTGGCTTCCTGTATGCTTTCCTACACACCAGCCCCTTCCAAAAAGGAAATAATTAAAAAAATTGCTCCCTGAGTAGACCCCTGCTTATGCCTGTCTGTCTATCTGTCTGTCTGAAAACTCAGGGTACATATGGTATTCTTGTTTTGTATGCCTCTGTGAATGTCCTTTTGTATCATCATGTGGATGGCAGAAAAAATGTGTCTGGGGAAAACATTTTTTTTTCATGCATTGCTGGAAAATAAATGTCAATTTTATTTTTCCAGAAGTAATCATACTTCCTGTAGTAAGTGAGTGTTTTATGCTAAGCATGCTGGGTAAAAATTACAGCAGACGACATTTTGACATGTTTTTCTTAATTTACCAGATAATAGGCTTTGACATTTCATGCAAATTGTCTCCTTAGGAGACAATTTGCATGAAATGTCAGAGCCTATTTTCTGGGAAAACTAAGAAATATTATCAATCTGTCATCTACTGAATTTGCCCGTACAGTTGTAAAGGTTAAAGGAGCTTTTTAAATTTTCAACAGATATTTTACTTACTAGCTCATAGGTCTATTCATGTTACATGTAAACCCAACAATTTTGATGTCAATATTTCTTTAAAGAATTACATTCAGCCTGCACTTAATTCTTACATATAACACTAATATAAAGTCATTTAAATTTTATTGACACAAAAGATCAGAAGAATTAAGTACAATTGACTGAGAATCCGCATGCCTCAATTCAGGGTGAGATAAAAGGCCATTTTTAATTTATTTTCAATTTTTTAGTAGAATAGCTATTTGAATTGTTCGAGTGTAACAGTTTTATACGATTATACTTCTTAATTTGTTTTTACATTTGGAGAAGGTTTTATTCAGTAATGTTCAAGTTTGGGATATAAGTTTTTAACTAGTTTATTTATTTGAAGGAAATTGCTGCCGAATACTTCTGCATTCTTCAAGTAGACATTCTTGTGATATACATGGAAAATTGAGCATATTTACATCAGTGTTTAACCGATATTTGGATTTTGTTCTGTCAGATATTAGGTTAAAAAAAATTACTGAATTTAAATATGCTTATTACCAATAAAACACCAATACAAGTGACATAATGGAAAGTCCCTGCATGGTTCAGAGCCATAAAAGGATGTCATAATTTATGCCAGTATGTTTGAAATGCATTGCCAAGTTTTTTTATATAGCATTTCAAATCTTGTTAAGTTGTTAGCTTACAACAAATTGGAAGTTTGAAGGTAGCGAGTGGCATTTTAATAGCACAGGTGATGTATTAGATGTAAGTAATGATTTATTGATACACATATTTTTTATCCACATTGAACCCTTGTCCTGCTGAACCCAGATATACCCTGCCTTTGCAAACAGTGTAGATCCAGATCAGTTGGCTTCTGAAGAAGCCAACTGATCTTGATCTGCACTGTTCTCCATTAAGTATGTGAATTCATAGTAACAATCCGGATCAAGTAATCTGATTGGCTGAAAATTAGAAGTGGGCGTGGCATCTTTATTTATTCAGCAGGAAAAGGGTTAAAAATGGGCTGCATCACGCAAAAATGTATATTCGAACATGCACAAAATATGCAAATTCAGCTCATCCTGTGCATGCTCAGTGTATTATCATGGCCTTTGCTCTGTATTCATAACATTCTGTAGTATCCAATGATTCTGTTTGCGGACAGTGAAGGCCCTGATAAGACTACGCAGATGCAAAGACATATTTTCATTTGGTGCCACCCAAATGTTGGTAACAAATTAACATTGTCAAATTATGAGGCTGTTAAATATATTGAGACATTGTATTGTTTTGTCAAATAATGTTAGTGCTTAGCATGCTGGGTAAAAATTTCAGCAGACATTATTTTGAAATATTTTTCTTATTTTTCCCAGAAAATAGGAATTGGCATTTCTTAGGAGACAGTTTGCATGAAATGTCAATCTTATTTTCTGGTAAAAATAAGAAAATATCATCAATTTGCTGAATTTGCCCATGGCACTCTGTTAACCTGTTGAAAAAATTCATTTCATTAACATGCCCATACAAAAATGTGTATTTTAAGGGAACCTCCTAGGAGGAATAGCAGGTATTTTGACATTTGTTCCAGCAAAGCCCTGCTAAAAGCCCCATACTGTAGGGATATGTAATAGGTAAAATCCCCACTCTTTATCTCCACACAGCATATGGCACTGCAGATCTCCTCAGGTTTGGTGCTAAATCAAAATCCCCATACTTAGAGCTAATTTGGCAGACAACAAATTGATTATATTTTTTTTATTTTTCCCAGAAAACAGAACTTGACATTTCATGCAAATTGTCTCCATTGTATGCGCATGATAAAAATAACAAATAGTCTGGAATGTGATAATTATGTTGACTATTTCATAAAAATCTGAACCCATTATCTGTCAATGTCATCCAGTTTATACACCTGTATAATATATTGTTGTGGCACACCATGGCAAAAAGGTCATTATGGGTGTCAATAGAGGTAACTTTTGAACTTAGTTTTGTACTGAATAATCTACACAATTTCAAAAGCTACCTCTATTATAATGTATCATTGATTTTTTAATTTTACCAGTAAAACTCAAGATCAACAGTTAAATCTAGGTCTGCACTGTTTGCTTGGGTTTATCTGTCCGAATATTTAGGGTACATCAGAACTCTAGATAAAACTCTTTTCTTCAGCAAAAAAACAAATCTTCATATACATGTATTTATTTCACCACTAAAACATATGTTGTAGGAACTCATTAGCAGTGCCTCACTGAAATGCTGCTAATGAATACTCAAAACATATGTTTTTGAGGCGGCATTTTTGCTGAGGTTTTACGGCCCAGTGAACCCATTAGGGTCATGTTGAGTGTGGTCAGTTTACCAAACCCAGTCAGACTCCAACCTGACTAAGCCACCGAGGCCAGCTTGTGGCGACATAAGAAAAGTATTTATGTGGATACCCCTCTTATCTAGAGCTCTGCATCATACAGTAATAATGATGATGATTTGGTGTTTAACGTCCCTTTCAACATTATCTAAGTCATACAGAGACATTGGAAGGGTGATAATGAAAGGCTCTGTGCAACAGTCATGAGTTGAATTCTGCCTCTAGTGGGATTTGAACCCAGGACCTTGTGATCCAAAGTTGGGACCCTTGATACTCAGGGTAAAATTTTCATCAGAGGACATTTTGATATTCTTATTTTTTCCAGAAAACAGGATTTGACATTTCATGCAAAGTGTCTCCATTTTTCCCAGAAAACAGGAAAATTCACATGAAATGTCAAATCCTGTTTTCTAAGAAAAATAAGAAATGTATCAGTGTTTCATCTGCTTAATAAGCCCAGAAGAAGCTAAAGTTTAACCCTTAAAGCGCCGATCACAACAATTGTCATCTGCTTTGTCTTCTGCTTGTGATTTTAAAAGTCATTTCTGCAAACAGTGTGGACCCAGATCAGAAGCAGTCTGATCTGGGTCCACACTGTTTGCTGGAATGCAAAAAATAGCTTTGAGAAGTTTGCAAGAATATTCAGCAGACGACATAAACAGACAACATTTTCAGATGCAGTTTTTCTTGGCGCTTTAAGGGTTAATATGTGTTTCCAAAAATTAGAATAAGTCCATGCTGTATCAAATAGATGTTAGCTAAATGACAAACAGTGCAGATCTTGATCAGACTGTTTAAGGAACAGTTTGACCTTGCAAATTTAATGTTAACCTTTAAAGGGCTAATCATAATAGCAACAGATGACATTCTGAAGTATTATTTTTATTTTTGAAACAATATAAGGCTTGATTTTTCATGTGAATTGTCTGCTAGGTAGACCACTTATATGTAATAGCAAGTCTTAGTTTCTTAATTTCAGAAAGTTGTCTGCAGCAATGAATGCTGCTTTAATGGTTAAGTATGGTAAGAAGTTAACGCTTGTCCTGCTGAACCTGGATATACTCTGCCTTTGCAAATAATGTAGCTCCAGATCAGTTGCCAGCTGATCTGGATCTGCACAGTTTACCATTCAGTTTATGAATAATGTCAACAATCTTGATGAAGGTATCTGACTGGCTGACATTTAGAAGTGGGCATGGCATCTTAATTTATTCAGCATGACAAGGGCTAAGGCCTCCAAATGTTTAGAGTATCCATTCTAGTTCTGACTTCAAACACTATGCTGCTTACTGGAACAAATCTATGGAAGTCCATGGTGGCCAGATGGTTTATTATACTTGCAGTCTGATCAGGGTCTTTGTTGCCAGTATGTGGGTGGTGGTAAGGCCCTGCTGAACTTGTAATACTGTAATAACCCTAAGTATTGGGACATCTTATCTACTTACCATACATGCCCTAAAATTTGAAATAGTCCACTCAACTACCTCTTGATGTGTCTAGAATATTGCTGTATGTATGACAAACAGTGTAGACCCTGGTCAGATGCTGCATTCCGCGGCATCAGATCAGGGTCTACACTGTTTGCAAAGGCCTATCTGCCCCAATACTTAGGGTTATTATGGTATTAGGGTGTTAGTATTTCTTCTGTTTCTGAACTGTCTTTTGCTTCTCCATCAACTTTCTCTCTACCTCTTATCTACTTCCCTTCATGCCAGGCTTCAAATCACAGTCGGTAGCCTGTCTGACTGCAGATCCAGGTGTCGCAGGTTCGAATTCCACCTCAGCCACATAACTTTCATGGAGATTGATCATGAAATAATTGCTTTGGTCATTCTTCCCCTTCTGCTGATTCAAGACAGGCAGTTGTCAGTTAATGGCAAAAATATGTGCACAAAATACTGAGGACTTAGCCTGCCCAGGAAACATAAGGCTCAACATGACTGGGCTATAAAAACCTAACTCAAAACTTGCTCTTCTGACCTTTTTTACCTTTCTTAGGGAGACGACACAAATGACCCACAAGGTTGATATCTCATTAAACAAGAACTCGAAGTTTTGTATCTTAAACAAAAAGTGAAAATCCTGGTCAGTTGTGTAAGGATGTTTAGGATTGTCTAATCCATCAGTGTTTGCATTAAACCACAAGGTTCCTTTTCATCTGATAGGTCCCATATTTTAATTACAATGTTACAAATTACAAATTCATTATACAATATACTAAACAAAACCTAATGGATTCCCTACTGGTTTCATTAATATTTCATTGTTTGAAACCAAGTTTTGTTATGCCTCAGTTAAACTTTGATGTTTGTCAAACTAAACATTAATTTTGATAAAATTTAAATAGAACTGTTTACAAACCTGTTACTGTATTAAAATGCCATGCAAAATTGTAGCAGACGACTTCTATTTATTTATTTTTATTCAATTTTCACAGAAACAAAGACTTGGCATCTCTTGTGAATCAAGCGGATGAGTCACATGAAATTCAAGCCTTCTTTTCTCTGAAAATAATAATGAACAAATAAAAATGTTGTCTGCTGCAGTTGTGGTTAAAATTTTAAGGGTTAAACTGCCCTGACACAGGAGGTATTCAGATGCAATTTTAGTGATAGATGCCTTTGAATCTCCTAGGTTTCAGACGCCACAATAACTAGGTGATTGGTGAGATAAAACTTCAAGTACCTGAGGAATGGAAACCCTTGCCATGCTGAATAAATTAAAATTAAGATGTCATGCCCACTTCTAATTTTTAGCCAATCAGATTGCTTAATCCAGGTTGTTGATGCAAATTCACATACTTAATGGCAAACAGTGCAGATCCAAATCAGTTGGCTTCAGAAGCCAAAGTCCGGGCATATCCCTTTTAGCAGGACTAGGGTTAAGGTGTCCAAATATTTAGGGTTGGGAAAAAAGGGTGGGGACAGTAAAAACCTAGATCAGCAATTATTCACACATTCCAGTCAAGGCCTTTATTCCTAGCTCCATTTAAGAGAAGGGGGATCAACATGATATTTTTCTCATTTCTCCACAAAAACACATGTTGTGAAATGTCTTGCCGAGTACCCACATGTTTTCGTGGAGAAATAAGAAAAAATATCAGTAATTTTCCTCTGAAAAATGTGCTTTATCTGGAGCTATGTTTATTCCCAGCTAATTACGGTAGAATATTATCGAAGAACGTCATTTGCCTTTCACATACCTTATTTGCCTGAAATATTGTGACACCCTTACTTCTTACCATTTTTGTCCTAAAAATTTGTTAAGTCAGTTTTACTATATACACTAGAACCTCTTTATAACACATTTTGTTATAACATGGTTTTGGATATAACAACATTCAAAGATGGATCCCAAAAATGTATAGATTATATTGAAAAATGACCATAAATGGTCATTTTTCAATATAATCTATACATTTTTGTTTGGATATAACACGGTTGTTTAACTAACACAGTTTATGCTATTGACCCCAACAATAGTGTTATAAAGAGGTTGTGGTGTGTTTATATAATTATATTGACTCTGCTGATTATATGTATAAAAAAAACTACAGGATGTGCTTAGACCTCTCTTAACCCATTTATGCCTAATGGACTCTTCTACCTCAACTATTTGGACCAGTTCATTTCCAATAGAAGGGATGTCTGGTTAATTTTTATTATCACCATACTTTATAGAAATCCCTGCATTTAATGCAAACAGTGTAGACCCTGATCAGATGCCACATTCTGTGTGTCTGATCTGGGTCTACATTGTTTGCCAATGTCCCTTTTATAGGACGCTAGGCATAAATGGGTTAAGGGTTAAGTTGCAGTAACACTTACCACGCTATGGGCAGATTCAGCAGACAACAAATTTGTGATATTTTCTGATTTTTCCTCCTAAGGAGACAATTTGCTTGAAGTGTCAGATCCTATTTTCTAGGAAAAATAAAAATATTTCAAAATGTTGTCTGTTGAAATTTTTAACCAGCAGGCAAAATATTAATGTGTCAGAACTTATTTTCTAGGAAAAAATAAGAAAAATATAACTTATTTGTTGTCTGCTAAATTTGTCCAGTGAGTACTTAAGATAATCCTTAAAGCATCAAGCAAAATTTGTTGCAGACAACATGTTAATGTTTCAGAGAAAATAAGTCTTGACAGTTCATGTGAATCATAGAATCATCTGCTTGTCAGATGATTCATATGAAATGTCAAGACTTATTAATAAAAGAAATATTTCTAAATGTCGTCTGCTGCAGTTGTGATTGGTGCTTTAAAAATTTATAATAGTGTACAGAGTACATCGAAATGACACATTAATGTGTGGGCTTGATGTAAGAATGGAGCATAAAAACTGTGCAAAGCTGATCTTTTTTTCTCTTTGATTATAGTTTGTTTGAGGACAGAATTTAAATCTAAGTACTGGGACAGACCAATCTAAGCAAATAGGCACTGCAGAATCAGGCATCTGATGAGGGCTGTATTGTTTGTCACTCATCCAACATTTTTAGAAACTCAACCGGTAGTAAACTGGACGTCTTTAAATTTTAGGACAAGTATGGTAAGGAGTTCATTTGGGATATTTAAAACTTTGAATGCCAGGTAAAAATTTCAGCAGACGACATTTTGAAATATTTTTTCTTATTTTTCCTAGAAAATAGGATTTGATAATTTGCATGAAGAATCAGATCCTATTTTCTATGAAAAAGAAGAAAAATATCATCAGTTTGTTGTCTGCTGAATTTGCCCATAGTACTGTAAGTGTTGAAATACAGTAAGCATATACAACATGCAGTTTGCATTAACCCATAAAGCACTAACATGATGTTTTGATTTTTTTTTTCTGTATATTTTTAGACAAAATAAGACATGACTTTTCATGCAAAGAAGACAATTCACATAAAATGTCAAGCCTAAATATTTTCTATAAAAAAAATGAATTAGAATGTTTTCTGCTACAATTTTGCCTTTTAAGGATTAGCCCAGGTACATTGTATCTTATGGTAAAAGTTTCATCATTTCCAGATCAGTTTTTAACAATAAATTGCTTATCATTTCAGATTTAATTTCATAGCAACATGGATAGAATTAAACCTGAGAAGGTCCCCCGACAACGGGTGCAGAAAATTTGGCGAAATGTGCGCTGGCATGAAAGTTTTCCAGATGATTCTTTATCTATGGATGTGACAGATATTACACCACATTTTGCACTGAGGAAAATAGCCCTTCTGTTTGAGACAAAAAAATTCAGTGAATGTGCATCATTAATTCGGAGGCTTAATTGTGTGACACTGGGTTCCATTTTGAAAGAAGTTCCTCTTGATATTTTGCACGACTCTCTTCCACAGAGTTTGACTATTTTGGAAGCATTGTATGTTAAACTGTTTGAAACAACAGAATCTCCGTCAGATTTTCCACGAGAGGAGCTACATGTAGACCAGCTTCTCCAGAGACTCGTGGCAATGTTTGCAGCACAATCCTCATTGAACAATAAACATGAGAAGAATTCAAACAGTGTATATCCATCATGTAGAAATATTTTACGAGTTGTGACTTGGATAGACCCTAGTATAAGAAGGCATGTTAGATTTAAGAAAAGAGACCTTGACAAGTGTTTGCGTCATCTTGGCCGTCATGGATTGGTTGAGAGCTCTGAAGATGGTCTAATGAATTTACATGATGCTTTGAAAACTGAACTTGAAAAAGTTGTTGCTCAATATAGAAGTGCTTTACAGAAACTTGATGAATTAAGCCTTTCAGCTAAACATCCAATGGGTAGTTCTGTTACCTTTGGTCCAGCGCCAGCTCTTTCCAGTCACCAAAGGCTGATGCAAATATCACGGGATGATGTCCAGGAGAGACTGATAAAAAATCGGACTATACACAACATAGGACAGCCAGGAGTTGGAAATCAGTGTTTGAAAAAATTGATACATATTCTGGAGAAGAGAATTGAATATGATAAAATGGTGTTATTTCATGACACAGAAATTCGTAAAATGTGTAAAAATTCTGATATTAGTGATTCTGGTCAGTTGTCTACGAATTTGAAAGAATTTTCTCAAGGTTATGCAACAGTGTTGCAACTCTTGAAGGAAGTTGCTGATGAGGACATGATCACTGAGGATGAGGAAGAAGATGGAATAGTGTCCAGTGATGAAGAAGTTATCACCCCATTAATGCATGCTGACAGAATTCGAACCTTTTCAGGAACAAATGGGATTTTGCCACACAAGAATCTTGGAGGTGAGATGATCTGTTTTATCTTAACTTTTACATGTGTAGTTTGAATTATTTGAGCTCATATTAGTCTTGATCGCTTTAACCGTTTCAGCCTGGAAGACTAAAACCAATATATGTGCAAATAGTATAGATCCAGATGAGATGGCTCATAATGTGCCATCTCATCAGGATCCAAAGTGTTTACCATTATGTTTTTGATTTTAGACTGAAACCCCTATTTGCATGAGTGGACAAGTCTAAATTCAAGAATGAAAGAGTCCATTTCAAAAACTCAGGGATGAAAGGGGTAAATTCTTCTGAGTGAATAGTTGAGATGTTGTAATTTCCCTGAGTGACTGATGTACATAAATGAGGCCCCCTTTTGCATAAGACAGCTCATATGCTTAGTGTGTGTTTGTATGCATGTTTTTTTGTTTTTTTTTTGTTTTTTTATTTGTATATCTACACTTTATGAATACAATGTACATTGTATAGCAATGAAATGATGACCTAAAAACATTCTCAGAGACAGCACCACCTAACTGCAATAATTACATGTATTATGATTGGTGCTATTGTTAACAATATAGTCATACATGTATTTCTTTTTGTTTTTGAAGCTCCGCCTTTCTTCTTTACAGAATACATTTCTCTTTTCATTCATAATATTGTAACAGAGAAAAATGTTATTTTAATTTAGTGAAATTTGCATGTGAAAATTGTAAGTTTTAGTTCTAGTAAGTCAATCTTTTATGAGGACAGTACGGTCAAATAATTAACCCTACTTTTGCTGAACACAACATGCCCTGTCTTAGCAAACAAGAAGAAGCCAACTGATCTGGATCTGCACTGTTTGTTATTAAATATGTGAATTTCTATCAAAATCCGAATCAAGTTATCAGATTGGCTGAAAATTTGAAGTAGGCATGGCATATTAATTTATTCAGCAGGACAAGAGTTAAATGTTAAGTTCTGCTAAATGAGTCTTGTGTGACAGGACTCAAAGTAAAATATAAAATCTGGTTGGTGCTTAGGTTTGGTTGCTAAGAGACAACCAGTTTGAATGGCCCAAAGAAAATCAGATAGAAGGCCATGTCAGCAGTCTAAATCATGCGTTTGAGCTGAGAAGTTGAAATCTTGCATTTGGACTAACAAGTCAAAAATTTAGCTTTTAGGTTTGATTTTTATAATACTACATTTTTAGGCTGTGTATGGACACTGAAAAAATGTAACATTACAAGTTTTGGAAATAAGCAGTGGCCTGTTGGCAATTGCCACGAACATTCTCCACATGTGGGAATTAACTTAACATTGTATTTATGTAGAAAACTAAGAAGATAAAAAAAAAAAAAAAATATATATATATATATATATATATATATATATATATATATATATATATATATATATATATATATATATATATATATATATATATATATATATATATATATATAAAAATTAAAAATTTGGAAATAGTATTCAGACTTCAGATGTTATGGATTTAGATGGTAGAATTGTCTGTTTTTGAAGTTATCTGAGGCTGTCTACCATATTTAAGTTATTCCCACTAATACAAAGTACTCATTAGAAAAGTCAAAAGGACCATATGAAAAACTTTGTTACAATATCACATTTTCATTGTGTTTGTCCATTCCATTTGGAATATCATATAATAAATTGTTGAGGATTAAATCCTTAAAGCCATCTGATTGAAGATCCGGGGGTTGCAAGTTCGAATCCCAGCTTGGCTACATAACTTTCGTGGAGATTGATCATGAAATCATTTCTATTGTCATTCTGCCCTTCTGCTGTTTCAAGAAGGACAGTTGTCAGTTACTGGTGAAAATATGTGCACAAGTACTGGTTAAAGGCTTAGAGGACTAACTCTACCCAGATAAAGAATGAGTAGGTTTTCTGACTGGCTCAGCATGATCTTAACTTTGACTGGGCCATAAAACTACAACTCAAACTGTATTCTGGCAAAAAAAATATTTCAAAATGTTGTCTGCTGAAATTTTTACCCAGCATGCTAAACATTAAAATGTTTGGCATGGTGGAGGTCAAAATGGCTGCAGTAAAATTTGTTATAAGAAGATAATTGGCTGATTCGGAATTTTAATCCATTTTTATTCCAATAGCAAATTAGTCAAGAATGACAGGTTTACTTTCTGATAGTTTTATTTGTTTTCTTATGCCGTAAGGAAAATTTAACAGTTTATCTACACAGAAAAATGTATTGTGGCTTTATTTTGGCCGAGCTCTCTGGGGGTCAGCTGCTTACATAGGTTTAAAAATTTTGATTGAACTTTAATTTCAATATATGAGTTTCATCTATCAAATTAGGCCAGACGTGCTCCTCATTTTGTTAGAAGTTACAATTAAAGGTGGACCACATTCAAAAATACTATACTAATTAATCTTAAAGGATCAAAAAGAGGTTTAAAATAACAGTTTAACAAACAAGAATTGGCAAGTCTTTTTAACCCTTGTCATGCTGAATAAATTGATATGCCATGCCCACTTCTAATTTTCAGCCAATCAGATTGCTTAATCCGAATTCTTGCCACAAATTCATATACTTTATGGCAAACAGTCCAGATCCAGATCAGTTGGCTTCTTCAGGAGACAACTGATCTGGATCTACACTGTTTGCAAAAGAAGGATATATCCGGGTTCAGCATGACAAGGGTTAATTTATAAGAATTTTGATGGACTTTTAAGGGGACTGAATATACCTACAGATTTTCTCCCATTTTTTACAAGGGAGAGAACTATTGTGACTTCCTGTTTGCTTTCCTGCACCCCAATCCTCTTGAGAAAATGTGTCTACTCTAAAAGGAAATGCCAAACAGTACAGACCTTGATCAAACAGCACCTTTTAAGGAGTAGTTTGATCTGAGCCAATACAGCGCCTACTGTCCTTTCGACATCTCTTGGAAAGACGTTTTTTGCTTGGCGTTTTATTTTAAATGAAAATATTTTGTTCTGATTGACCATATCTTATCAGAAACCATTTGTCTTTTATGTTTCTGTGTTTTGTTCTCAAATATTTACACAAAAATTAAAGTTACTGCCAAAAATTGGTCTGACCTATGCAATTTCTATAGTAAAGTGATTTTTTGTGATTTTTGTCTAAGAAAATATTTTTTACTTTTCTTTGCTGAATTTGCATTATTGATGTTTTACAACAATATTGTGAAAATTTCAGAAAAATTGAACAAGTGGAACTTGTTGAAATTTGGCTCCAAGTTACCTACCCTATAGATTTCTGCATGATTTGGCTCCATTTTTACTATGGGAAAAAGTGAAAATTTTGATTTTTTAAAAACCAATGACTAGAATAAAATTTTTTGTACATAGGTAGTTACGACAAATGGTTTTGCATTAAATCATGACAAAAATTTGCAAATTTACTTCTTCTGTGTAAAGCGCCAAGCAAAAAATGACTTTCTGAAAGATGTCGAAAGCACAGTACACTTTTAGCTCAGGCATTTTTGTCAAAATATTTAAGGGTCAATAGTATACTCTTAGTATTAACACTGCATGGTATGGGCAAATTCAGTAGATGACAAATTGATGATATTTTTCTTATTTTTCACTGAAAATAAGCTTTGGCATTTCATGCAAATTGTCTCCTAAAGAAACAATTTGCATGAAATGTCAAAAACTGTTTTCTGGGAAATACACAATATAGAGGATATTTACTCTTTTGGTGTGAATACCATAAATATTGTCATCGAGTGTAATGAAAACATCAATATTTTCACGAGTGCGAAGCAGGAGTGAAAATTTGAATGTTTTCATTACAGGAGAGGAAAATTTTTTATGGTATTCACTGAAAAAGAGTAAATTTTCTTTTTATTTTATTGTTTACACGCCAATGCGCGTTTCTGATGTCATAAATAACGTCACCAAACAAAACATGAACGTCATGGCGTCGATGCTCAGTGCTTAACATGTGAACACTGGAGAGACAAAAAAAAAATAATGAAATAAAATAAATAAAAATCGGCAAATCGAAATAATTTTGATACCAAAATGTTCCTTACATTCTAACTAAGAAAATGCATACCAACACTTGATACTTTAGTTAAGAAACAAAGAAGTTAGAGGTGTTCAAAAATCTGAAGTGGAGGTAAGATCCACATCTGAAACAATGAAGAAAACCGAAGTCGCCCAAAGCGAGGAGTGAAAATATAAATCGTATCAGTCACTTTAGTGAAATGATACGATACCAATTCACTAGTGAGTGATACCACTTTTATTTTCACCAGATATACATTGATTTCACCACTAACAATAAAATAAAAGTAAAATATTTCAAAATGTCTGCTGATATTGATCCCTGCATGCTAAGCCTGAGCAAACAACATAGACCCAGATTAGATGCTGCAGCATATGGAGTCTGATCAGGGTCTACACTTTTTGCCACTCATCAAACAATTTTAGATACATCAGTAGGTAGTAAAATGGACTTAAAACGCCAAGCAAAATTTGTAGCAGATGACATTTATTTTTATTTTTTTAATTTTTCAAAGGAAACAAGTCTTGATATTTCATGTGAATCATCTGCCAAGCAGATGATTCACATGAAATATCAAGACTTGTTTTCTTTGAAAAATTAAAAAAAATATTTCAAAATATCGTCTGCTGCAGTCGTGATTGGCACTTTAAGGGTTAAATTTTAGGACAAGTTTGGTAAAGAATAATTGGAATATTCCTTTTTCTCACCAAATATGATTTTAATGAGAACATGTTGTCATGGAAGAATAAGAAAATAATTTTTAACCTGAATAGTTCCAACTCAAAAGGGATACAATTATTTAGCACAATTTGATTGGTCAAGTGCAATATGAAAAGCGATTTATACATGTTCTTCGATACTCCGATACGCAGGAATCTCGGAACTATTTTTTGTGCAAATTTCGAAAATGAGCTGTTTTATCCATATTTTTTACATAAATATGACCTAGTTGGAATTATAAGAAATGAATTTCATTTTTATGGATTGGCTGGCAAATCATTTACAAACTTAACGCTTAAAGCACCAGTCACATCTGCAGCAGATGGCAATTTTTTTTTTTTTTTTTTTTCAGAGAAAACAAGGCTTGCCATTTCATGTGAATTGTCTGCTGGGCAGACGATACACTGTTTGCAAAGGCAGGGTATATTCGGGTTCAGCAGGACTAGGGTTAACGCTCTGTATTTTTGTTAGTGGATCAGAAGTAGTCCAGATATCAACTTTTAAAACTGAGGAATGAATGACAAGCAGTATAGACCCTGATCAAATGCTGCATTCTTGGTCTGTACTGTTTGCTCAGGCCATTCTGTCCCAATACTTAGTTTATTATTGTATGGTTTGACATCTCATATTAATTTTCTGGGAAAATTAAGAAAACATAAGTAAAAATAAATAGTCATCTGGTGGCGGGCTTAAAGTAAAATTTAGCTTAGTAACTGTCACTAATTGTTGAAGAATTAGCACATTTTTTGTTTGACCTTGAACAATTTGAGAGGATCTTTTTTTGATCAAAGGGTTTGCTTTACTTATCAGACAATCATTTAATTTTTACCACTCTCTGGGCAAATTCAGCAGATGACAAACTGATAATATTTTTCTTATTTTTCCTAGAAAAACAGACTTTGACATTCCATGCAAATTGTCTGCAATTTGCATAGAATATTGAAAACCTGTTTTCTGCAAAAAATAAGAAAAATATTTCAAAATATCGTCCGCTGAAATTTTTACCCAGAATGCTCAGTGTTTAAAGAAATCAGTTGAATGCATAATGAACATAAAATATATATTTAGAATGTAATAAATGTGACTGATCTTAACTGTGGAACTTACATAAACCCATAAAAAATTAGCATGACTGTTAAGTTTCTATGTTTTCTATAACAGGTGAAAAAATTTTAATCAATATTTCCGCAGCCTTGGATCAAACCAGGGCCGTCTGCGTGGCAGGCCAACCCTCTACCGCATCGCTATAAAAGCTGGCACACCACAAGGCAGTGCAAGCTATCATATACCTATCACTACTACATATTCCCCCGCATTTTTAGATTAGTCCCTGAAATCTCACTTTGAGCAACCAGTCAGTGTCAGGCCACCAAGACTGTTGGGCCATCTAGCCCATCAGATGGGGAGTTTACATTGAGCGCCAGATGTAACAGGGTGAAAAAATTCTAGCCCCCTTTTCTGCCACTGGGGATCAAGCCTGGGCCATGTAGATAACAGGCCAACCCAATACCATGTCACTATAAAAGCCAGCTTGTATCGCAAGGCAGTATACGTTTATCATATACTATCACTACTACTACAGCTTAATATACCTATCAGATTTAAATTGTTTTCTCAAAGAAGAGAATAAAATTAGAATATGTCTTTTAATTGTGACATGTTTTCTGATAATATTAATTAGAGCAATATAAATAAGATTGGCACAGGGAGAAGCCACCCATACCGTCAATACCTCCAAACGATAACATCATGCTTGACACATTTGGCATGAGTTTAATTAAGTACAGACATATTAATATAGCAGAATGTTCTTTGATCAGGGTATTTAGGAAAAATATCTACAATCTTCATGATTTAAATGTTAAATATGTCACAGATAATATCTCAAGTCAATTTATGACCTAAATGCATACACTTATTTAAGTACATTTAATAATTAACTTAAAATGACTTTTCAAAAATCCATGATGTTCAGATGAAAATTTCCAGGTTTCAGTCAAACTTGCTGTTTTATTTTGCTGTTGTTGAATAAATAGAGTATAAATACAATCAACCCTTCTCTTGCTAAACACGTCATGCCATGTCTTAGCAAACAGTGTAGATCCAGATCAGTTGGCTTCTGAAGAAGCCAACTGATCTGGATCTGCACTGTTTGTCATGAAATATTTGAATTTCTATCAAAAACCCAGATCAAGTAATCTGATTGGCTGAAAGTTAGAAGTGGGCAGAGCATCTTAATTTATTCAGCATGAGAAGGGTTAAGGAGGAGTATTTGGTGACAATTTAGGGATAATTTGCCTTAGTACTCCACAAAAACATATATTGTGGGTTCTCATCAGGCCTGAAAAAAGAAGGTATTAGATTCTCAGGCACTGCCACATTCACATTTTTTTCTGTGTCCAAAAAACAATTCATCTGCGCTCAAATCTTGAAAAAATAATTAAAAAGATAATTTGACTTCTGTTTCAATTGAAAGTTTGAAATTGAGATTGGAAGTTTGAGTACGAAGAAGAAAAAAAGTTGCCTCTTTGGATATTTTTTTGAAAAAAAAAAAAAAAAAAAAAACAGAAAAAAAAACACCTGCCTCCCTTAGATGTATGTTTCATCATTCCATTTCATTTCACTCTGTTTCGTAATGAGCATATTTCAAATTTTTTGGTCTGTTTCATCCTGTTTCAGAGTTTTTCATATCTTATTCGTTTCATTTGTTATGAGACAGAAATGGGTTTATAAAAGAAAAAAAAAGATGTATGTTTCATCGTTTCATTCCGTTTCACCCTGTTTCGTACGGTAATGATCTTTGAACAAGTCTTTTGGTCTGTTTCATCCTGTTTCACAGTTTTTCCTATATATCTTAATCGTTTCATTTGTTATAAACAGAAATGGGTTTATAAAAAAAAAAAAGATGTATGTTTCATCATTTCATTTCGTTTCACTCTGTTTCCTAACGAGCATATTTCAAATTTTTTTGTCTGTTTCATCCTGTTTCAGAGATTTTCCTCAATATCTTATTTGTTTCATTTGTTACGTAACAGAAATGGGTTTATAAAAAAAAGTATCTGTTTCATTGTTACATTTCGTTTCACCCTGTTTCTTAACAAGCACTGACCAGGGTGTTTGAACTGTTTCATCCTGTATCCTAACAAATTAAACTGACCATCAGTGAGAACTGCTATTGGTCTGTTCAAGGTGTTTGAACTGTTTCATCCTGTTTCGTAGCAAATGAAACGAATGAAACTGACCATCAGTGAGAACTGCTATTGGTCTGTTTCATTCTTTTTCAGTCCATTTTAGAGTATTCCTTATATATTTTAATTGTTTCATCTGTTTCTGTTACGGAGAAAAAAACATGCCTCAAAAAAAACCTGCATGATTTTTGTGCAGTATATGCACTTATGGTAAGGAGTTAAGGTACCAGATACAGTATTTGTAACCACCAGTCACATTAACCTGACATTTTGTCTCTGGGACTGTGTCTACCAGTTCATGCTCTCTCAAGCATGCTCTGCTTTCTTGACCCATTGTAGACTGAATGAACTCCCCCACACTATATATTGGAAGATTCTAATATCAATTTTGGGTATGTCAGGCTTTATGATTTAGATATTCCTATTTGAAAACAGTGGGGACCCTGATCAGATGCCACATTCTATGGCATTTGATCTGGGTCTGCACTGTTTGCCAAATACCCTTTTAGGGGTTTCTAGACTTCAATGGGTTAATGCTGAGTGTGGGGTGAAAGATATAGAGTCCTATCAGGGCTGTTTCCATCTCATCAGACAATTATTA
This sequence comes from Anodontia alba, assembly GCA_964016985.1. Classification (NCBI taxonomy): domain Eukaryota; kingdom Metazoa; phylum Mollusca; class Bivalvia; order Lucinida; family Lucinidae; genus Anodontia; species Anodontia alba. The sequence continues at coordinate 31,722,602 of OZ024821.1, forward strand.
CCAGATTGCAAGAATATGAGATAAATACATGTTGTGGTCTTGCCCTTCCCATCAGTAGGAAAAACAATGCAATAAGGATGCAACAAAATTTGAACAAGCCTTGCTTTTTTTTTTGCTAGTGGTTTACCCTTGTCATGTAGAATAAATTTAAGATGCCATTCCCATTTCTAATTATCAGCCAATCAGATTACTGATTCCAGATTGTTGATATAAATTCTCAAACTGAATGACAAACAGTGCAGATTTAGATCAGCCTGTTTAATCCAGGTCCTGCTGAACCAAGATATGCCCTACCTTTGCAAACAGTGTAGATCCAGATCAGTTGGCATCTTCAGAAGCCAACTGATCTGAATCTGCACTGTTTGTCTTTCAGTATGTGAATTTATATAAAAAATCTAGATTCAGTAATCTGATTGGCTGATAATTAGAAATGGGCATGGCATCTTACAAAAGCATTTTTTTTTCTCTCTTTATTTTCAGAAAACAGAATTAGACATTTCATGTAAATTGTCTCCAAAGGAGACTATCTGCATGAAATGTCAAATCCTATTTTCTGAGAAAAATAGGCATAACATTTCAAAATATTTTCTGCTGAATTTGTTATCCGCAATCCTTAGCATTAAGTTAGAAACTGAATGTCTCATGTTATTTAATAGCTCCAAATAGGGTATTTTGTTTTTAAACCTAAAGATCTTGATTTTTTATTAGATTCTCCATGAAAACATATGTTGTGGTACTCATTAGAAGTGCCTCTATGTTGTGATGCCCATTAGAAGTTCCTCAATGAGGCACTTCTAATGCGTACCCACAACATATGTTTTTATGGAGAAAAAAGAAAAATGATTGCCTGGATTCTCTTCTTATCTGGAGCTATGGGTGTAAATACAACCCTGTCTAGTGACCTGTAACTCCTGGTTTCAATTTTTTATTTGAGGGCAATATAACCTTGTCTGGTGACCTGTAACTTCTGGTTTCAGTTTTCAATTTGAGGTAATACAGCTGGGAATCAGAGGCCTGAGGTCACTGGACAACGTTACATTTTGATCTATAGATATAAATATAACCTTATAGATCAAATATATAAATATAATCTTGTCTGGTGACCAGTAACTTCTGGTTTCAATTTTCTACTTGAGGTGATAAGGCTGGGAACCAGAAGCCTCAGGTCACTGCACAAGGTTACATTTAGATCTATAGGTATAAATATAACCTTGTCCTGCTGCCTGTAACTTCTGGTCTCAATTTCCTATTTGAGGGAATACAGCTGGGAACCAGAAGCCTCACGTCACTGAACAAGGTTATATTTTGATATCTAGGTATAAATATAACCTTATAGATTGTATATATAAATATAACCTTGTCTGGTGACCTGTAACTTCTGGTTTCAGTTTTCAATTTGAGGTAATACAGCTGGGAATCAGAGGCCTGAGGTCACTGGACAACGTTACATTTTGATCTATAGATATAAATATAACCTTATAGATCAAATATATAAATATAATCTTGTCTGGTGACCAGTAACTTCTGGTTTCAATTTTCTACTTGAGGTGATAAGGCTGGGAACCAGAAGCCTCAGGTCACTGCACAAGGTTACATTTAGATCTATAGGTATAAATATAACCTTGTCCTGCTGCCTGTAACTTCTGGTCTCAATTTCCTATTTGAGGGAATACAGCTGGGAACCAGAAGCCTCACGTCACTGAACAAGGTTATATTTTGATATCTAGGTATAAATATAACCTTATAGATTGTATATATAAATATAACCTTGTCTGGTGACCTGTAACTTCTGGTTTCAGTTTTCAATTTGAGGTAATACAGCTGGGAATCAGAGGCCTGAGGTCACTGGACAACGTTACATTTTGATCTATAGATATAAATATAACCTTATAGATCAAATATATAAATATAATCTTGTCTGGTGACCAGTAACTTCTGGTTTCAATTTTCTACTTGAGGTGATAAGGCTGGGAACCAGAAGCCTCAGGTCACTGCACAAGGTTACATTTAGATCTATAGGTATAAATATAACCTTGTCCTGCTGCCTGTAACTTCTGGTCTCAATTTTCTATTTGAGGGAATACAGCTGGGAACCAGAAGCCTCACGTCACTGAACAAGGTTATATTTTGATATCTAGGTATAAATATAACCTTATAGATTGTATATATAAATATAACCTTGTCTGGTGACCTGTAACTTCTGGTTTCAATTTTCTACTTGAGGTGATAAGGCTGGGAACCAGAAGCCTCAGGTCACTGCACAAGGTTACAATTTGATCTATAGGTATAAATATAACCTTGTCCTGCTACCTGTAACTTCTGGTTTCAATTTTCTATTTGAGGGAATACAGCTGGGAACCAGAAGCCTCAGGTCACTGGACAAGGTTATATTTTGATCTATAGGTATAAATATAACCTTATAGATTGTATATATAAATATAACCTTGTTGGTGACCTGTAACTTCTGGTTTCAATTTTCTACTTGAGGTGATAAGGCTGGGAACCAGAAGCCTCAGGTCACTACACAAGGTTACATTTTGATCTATAGATATAAATATAACCTTGTCCTGCTGCCTGTAACTTCTGTTTTCAATTTTCTATTTGAGGGAATACAGCTTGGAACCAGAAGCCTCAGGTCACTGGACAAGGTTATATTTTGATCTGTAGGTATAAATATAACCTTATAGATTGTATGTATAAATATAACCTTGTCTGGTGACCTGGTTTCAATTTTCTACTTGAGGTGATAAGGCTGGGAACCAGAAGCCTCAGGTCACTGCACAAGGTTACATTTTGATCTATAGGTATAAATATAACCTTGTCCTGCTACCTGTAACTTCTGGTTTCAATTTTCTATTTGAGGGAATACAGCTGGGAACCAGAAGCCTCAGGTCACTGGACAAGGTTATATTTTGATCTATAGGTTTATAGATTGTATATATAAATATAACCTTGTTGGTGACCTGTAACTTCTGGTTTCAATTTTCTACTTGAGGTGACAAGACTGGGAACCAGAAGGCTCAGATCACTGGACAAGGTTACATTTTGATCTATAGGTATAAATATAACCTTGTCCTGCTACCTGTAACTTCTGGTTTCCATTTTCTATTTGATGGAATACAGCTGGGAACCAGAAGCCTCAGGTCACTAGATAAGATTATATTTTGATCTATAGGTATAAATATAACCTTGTCTGGTGATCTGTAAGCTGGTTTCAATTTTCTATTTGAGGTAATACAGCTGGGAACCAGAAGCCTCAGGTCACTGGACAAGGTTATATTTGATCTATAGGTATAAATATAACATTGTCTGGTGACCTGTAACTTCTAGTTTTAATTTTCTACTTGAGGTGATACAGCTCAGAACCAGAAGCCTTAGGTCACTGGACAAGGTTATATTTGATCTATAGGTATAAATATAACATTGTTGGGTGACCAGTAGTTTTTGGTTTCAATTTTCTATTTGATGTAAAATAGCTGGGAACCAGAAGCCTCAGATCACTGGACAAGGTTATATTTTTCTCTATATGTCTTTATACCTAATTGCTGAGCAATGCTTGAGTAAAAATATAACCATGTATTGTGACCTGTGACTTTTGGTAATGCTTTTCTGTTTGACATAATACAGCTGGGAAGCCTCAGGTCACTGGACAAGGTTATATTTTGATCTCTCTCTCTCTCTCTCTCTCTCTATATATATATATATATATATATATATATATATATATATATATATATATATATCTATATATATATATACATGTATATATATATAACAGTTTACAAATGTGCACATATTTTTCTGCTTTCTCCAGGAGGTAGTACAAGTGGAAAATATAGATATAGAAGAGGTAGGAATATGAATATAGCGGGCTTTTATTACACATTTATAACAATATAATACTGATATTGTAAACTTCATATACAATATTACAATTAACAATTGTAAACTTCCAGTACAATAAAATAACTAACAATTGTAAACTTCCAGTTCAAAATTTTAATTAACAATTTAATGTTGTACACTTCCTTCATACAGTTAGTTAACAGTATGATACTGTAAACCTAGAAGTTTAAAGGTTGATACCTGATCATATGTTTAAAGGTTGATACCCAAGCTACTTTAGATGTAACAAAACACACAGGGGCTTCACTTTTGTTCCAAACTGATTTTTCCAGACTCTTATTTTCTTAGCCCTTAAAAGTGCCAATCACAACTACAGCAGATGGCATTTTTATTATTTTTTTTATATATATATTTTTCATAGAAAGTGGGTCTTGACATTTCATGTTAATTGTCTGCTTGAAGACTTTTTTTTTCTGTGAAAATGTTGTGACTTATTTTCTGTGAAAAAAAAAAAAAAAGACTGTTGTCTGCTTACAAATTTTACTTGGTGCTTTAAGAGTTAATTATATTCTCCTAGAAATGTTCATGAAGTTTAAGCTTAATTTTCTGGAAGCATACAAAAAAAAAAGGTTTTAAGGGGAATGGATACATCTCCAAGGGAAATAACTCTAACATAGAAAGATTTGCTTCTTGTCTCATTTGGAGCTTTTCTTAAAGGAAACAGTTTGCTTTCCCTGGGAGCAAATTATTTCCTTAAAAAATGTCCCTTATTATTTTTTTTTATGTTTCAAATACTAGTGGGGAGCAACTTCCTGTCTGCAAAAGGTTGTCTCCCTTTGCAAAAGTGGCCAAATCTTTCTGGTGTATCTCTACACTGTTTGCCACTCATCCAGCAGTTATAGGAATATCAATAGGTAATAAGATGGACTTGTTCAATTGTTTTTAAGATAAGTTTAGTAAGGAGTTAAGGTGTCTCAATATTATAGTAAGTCTGGATTACCAGATTAGGTAAACCAGTCAGAAATGTCTTAATATTCTAGGTTTTCTAGGTTTACAGTAATCATTGATTAACCCTTGTCATGCTGAACCAGGATAAACTCTGCCTTTGCAAACAGTGTAGATCCAGATCAGTTGAAGAAACCAACTGATCTGGATCTTCATCGTTTGTCATTAAGTATGTGAATTTGAATCAACAATCTGGATCAAGTGTGATTGTCTGGAAATTAGAAATAGGCGTGATATCCTAATTTATTCAGCATGGTAAGGGATAACAGACATAGACTGATCAAACTGACCTGTCACTTTCACCTTTGCATTATAATATTTCGAGGGTTGAGCGCAAGACTATAGTAACTCAAACATATTTTTGAAACCCTTGTTTAGGGGCAACTTGGACCCCTTTGTATACAATGCAAATTTAGGTGCCATTGCTCATACGAGCAATGGCACCTAAATTTTCACTGTTTACAGAAAGAAATGTTGTAATCTTCATAACACCTTCATGGTGAGGAGATTAGGTTTGGGGAAAAACAACCATCTGACTTGCGCCAGTCTTGCGCTCAACCCTCGATTTATAAATTACCTAATTAACTACATAAGCAGGTATTACTTGTACAGATCAGTGGCTTGCTGTTTCACATGGAATGCAAGAATTTTTTTGCCATGATGCCTAAAGTGGAACAATCCTTAAGAATATTAACCCTTGTCCTGCTGAACCCAGATATGTTCTGCCTTTGCAAACAGTGTAGATCCAGATCAGTTGGCATCTTCAGAAGCCAACTGATCTGAATCTGCACTGTTTGCCATTAAGTATGTGAATTTATAGCAACAATTCAGATCAAGCAATCTGACTGGCTGAAAATTAGAAGTGGGCATGGCATCTTAATTTATTCAGCATGACAAGGGTTAAATGTAAAGGTTAAAGTGACAGGTAAATTTGGTTGATCTATAGCTATGCACAACCACAACAAACAGTGTTGGGTACATGCCAGAGCTCTAGATAAGATGGGGTATCAGGTAAATATTTTTCTTATTTCTCCACAAAAACATATATTGTTGTTACTCATCTTAACCCTTGTCCTACTGAATAAATTAAGATGCCATGCCCACTTCTAATTTTCAGCCAATCAGATTACTTGATCTGGATCGTTGCTGTAAATTCACATACTTAATGACAAACAGTGTAGACCCAACTGATCTGGATCTACACTGTTTGCAAATGCAGGGTATATCCGGGTTCAGCAGGAAAGGGATAAGATCTCTGCAAGGCATTTCTAATAAGCACCTTAACATAGGTATTTGTGGAGAAATAAGAAAAAAAATCAGTACTTCTTTGATGAAAAAAAAAGCCTTAAACAGAGCTATTCTAACAGTCAATTAAGCACAAAAATAACAAATGGTTTGTGGCATTTTACATGGGAAAAAGGATGAAAAGGGAACATAAATAATATATGTATGTCTATAATACCTTAATTTATTTGTCAGTTTTGTTTTTCTATTATTCTAGTAGAATGTGTTGGGGATTTTTTTATTTATTTGTTAATAATGGTGTTTGTTTCTTCCATAAAATTTTTAGTTATGGTACATATCAGGGCCCAGTTGCTCAAAGCATGGTGAGATTAAAACATGTTAGCATTAAAATTAAATATGGCAATATAAAAAAATAAAATTTAGCAATGTTGAGACTGGGCACACTGGGTCTTTTCAACCATATATCATATTATTTTGAAGAAAATACAGTCTTTTAGAGTTTATTTTTGTGTGGTCAATTCAGGGCAATTTTAAACTCCGGGGCTTAAGTGCTATTGAGACCGGACAGGCTGTGCATGGAAACTCACCGGGCAAGCATTACGAAAACATGCCTATATAATTTTGACCCCCTCAAACCCCAGTTTTATATAGTAAAACTCAGGTTTACAGGGGTACACATTATTTTCTTATTTCTGCTCAAAAACATAGATTGTGGGTACTCGTTAGAACTGCCTCATCAAGGCAGTTCTAACGAGTACCCACAATCTATGTTTTGAGCAGAAATATTGAGCAGAAATATGAAAAAATATCAGAGTTTTTATCTGAAAATTTTCCGTATTTGGAGGTGAAATTTTCTATATATTTGAATAGGCATGTTTTCGTAATGGTATACACTAGAACCTGTTTTTACGACAGTTCATTATAAGATGGTTTCAGACGTAAGACAGTTTATATGTGGACCCCAAAAACATTGTATCCAAACAGAAATGTATAGATTTTATAGAAAAATGACCATTTATGGTCATTTTTCTATGTAATCTATACATTTTTGTTTGGATACAACACTGTTGTTCAGCTAACAAATTTGCTTTGGATCCCAGATACAGCGCTATAAAAAGGTTGTGATGTACTGATATTTTTCTAAAAAAATATATATATTAAACTTGAGTGTAGATATCATGTCTTCATTAAGTGATCAATGCTTTGAACAGCTGGGCCCTGTTCACAGTATAACATTCTGCAGTGTACATAGCATTACAGTCTGGCCAGTCTGTACTGGCACTGGGTTTTCAAACAGGCTGACACCTTCAGCTGTCAGCCTTTGGACTTTGAAATCATCCTTATCAATATACAGTCGACTCCCGTTATCTCGAATTCCAAGGGACTCACTGAAACACTTCGAGATATCCGTACTTCGACATATCAGAGTTGAGAGAGTGAGGAAAACAATGTATTGAACAACCACATTTAACAAATGAATATGTAATTTGACTCCTGAAGTTAGAAATATGTATATAAAATAATGTGGAAAAGAGGAGAAATTGCTCCTGAGGAGCAATTTCTCCTCTTTTCCACATTATTTAGTTACCTGTTGCCATAGTTTCATGTTAAAACAGGGACCATATTTTCACTTCGAGATAAGCGGTAATTCGAAATAAGCGAGTTCGAGATAACGAGGTTCGACTGTATACACAAAAATAAGATAATGTTTTACCACTGTTTGTACATGTAAAAAATAACAGTTTATATAATGGTTCATATATGAACATCAATTTATTTATATTCATATCAAGATGTCCACAAATTTATTCCTTTTTGTATTGTATAATGGATATGGTTTCCTCCATTTATATTGTTTTTGTTTACATGGACGTAGGCTTAAATTTCCAGTATGAATGTTTACTTGCCATACATAGTGTGAGATCAATGGCTACTTTCAGCACTATCAATTTCCCAAAGTCTTCTCAACTGACTTGGTTTAAGGCTACTTTCAGCAGTACTGGTTTCCCATAGCGCTGTCAACTGGCTTGGTTCACAGCCACATTTTGCTTGAATGCTATTGGCTCATCTATGAACAAGCTCACTTGACAGCCAAGATGAGAAAAACTGGTTGCCCCTGTGACCATGTGTACCGGTGAAATATATTTCTTCTGCCCAGGATTATACCTAATATTCTTGTAATATTCTTGTAGCAAAATCTAAACCTTGGCATTCACATAGTGTACAAAATGGTAGGTATTGAAGCTGGATATTAGGAATATACTGCTTATATACCTGGGCTCAGTTGTTCAAAGCATCATTAGCTTAATGAGCTCATTAGTCAAATTGTTAATTGTTCTAGTAAGTATAATATCTAATTCACAGGTATTTTTGCTGAAAAAATGTGAGTAGCTTTTGCAAATGCAAAAGCTACTCACATTTTTTCAGCAAAAATATTAGCTAATATGCCATATTTAATGATCAAAGTTTTAACAATACGTTAACTAACAAAATTGTTAATTTTGAACAACTGGGCCCTGGTTATGCATCAGTAATTTGTAACCCTTCCTTGTCACTCTCCAGAGAGAGAGAGAAAGAGGCCAGACAGAAAATAAGCCTTATTTTCTCTGAAAAAAAAAAAAACTAAATAAAAAAATAGATAAGAAAGTACAGATGATTCACATAAAATGTTAAGCCTTATTTCTATGAAAAATAATATATATATATATACTTAACCAATGTAAGGAAGGGAAGTTACCAAATTTGTGAAGTAAACTGGCAACTTATCTTGATCTGTATTAGTAAAGTAAGGTGATTAACTTTTACAGTGCCAAAATTGTAGCAGATGACATTCTGATTTTATAGCTTTCCTGAGCTAAAGGCTCAGGATAATCTATTGTGATCACTTCCCATCCATCTTCCATCTGTCTGTCCATTTACACCTTTGAACGACTTCTCCTCTGAAAGTCCTGTGCCAGTTTATTTCTAACTTCATGTAGAGCCTTCTGTTAAAGTGGGATTGAAAATTTATACAAATTGTCATGGTCTATTAATTAAGATGGCCGCTGTTCCCATATATGGTAAAACACTTCAAAATCTTTGCCTCCAGAACCAAGACAGCTTTGGGGCTGAATCTTGGTACATGTATATTGCATCGGGGATTCAAGAGCTACAAAATTTGTTCAAACAATGATCGCCATTTGAACCAATTCGGTAGACCTTGGGTCCCCACAGTTATCTCACAGTGTGAGATATGGCATGTATACCTTTGACCTTTCTAAGGCATGATAAAATGTGTGTCCCTATACATTTGTATGGGGAAAATGTTGAAAATTCATTTTCTCAATCTGTGTTAAAGACTAATGGTTGAAACGTACAATGATCAGTGCAGTAAACCCTTTTAGTTACAATAAAAATTTTGTTCACCAGATTTGGGAGATCTGAATTTTCCCTGGGCTATATATATTTATAACATGTTGTAATCTTAAAAGGTCTTCTTCTCTGAAACCCCTTGACCAGTTTTCACCAGATTTCACATGGGGCCTTTTGTTGAGGGGATGCACCATGGATCAAGATGGCTACCATTCTCATATATGGTAAAAAACACTAAAAACTTTCTTCTCCAGAACAATTAAAACTTTGAGGCTGAATCTTGATACATAGTATCGGGAATCAAGGTCTACCAAGTTTGTTCAAATGATGATCCTAGGATGACTTACAGAATGGTTAAATCGTCCTAGTCGCTGTGGCAATACGGGAAGAATGTTGCATGGCATCTGCAGATATGGGATGGCCATTCTACTCAGGTGAGCGAAATGAGGCCCATGGGTCTCTTGTTTATTATAATTTTTCAGAGAAAATAGGGCTTGTCATTTCAAGTGAATCAGCTGCTAGGTTAAGATTTTACACAAAATCTCAAGCCTTGCTGAAAACAAATTCAGAATATTGCCTGCTACAGCTGTGATTAGTACTTTACAGGTTAACTCACATGTTCTGTTGTAGTCTTGTTGTCAAAACTCAAAGTGACTGTTTATAGTGCATATATCATGAAACCAGCAGACAAAATTTTATGATATTTTTGTTACTTTTCTGAAGAGAAATATGCTCAACATTTCATGTGAATTGTCTCTGGTGAAGAAGACAGTTCAAATGAAATGTCAAGCCCTGCTTTAAAAAACAAACAAACAAAACAACAACAATAATAACAACAAATATTTTAAAATGTCATCTGCTAATATTTGAATTTGGGGCTTAAAGTTTAATGAATATATTTTACTGTACTTACACTTCTCACATGCTTGCTTGCTTGTCAAGAAGCAAAAAAAAAAAAAAAACAAGAATAAAAAAAAATCAAGACTTCTCAACCAGTTAAGGTAAATAATATTGTCTATTATCTTATTATTATTTCACCAATAGTCTAAATTATTGTACAAAAGTGTCTGGATGTATGTATGTTATCAGAAAAATCGCTGAAGACAGTTGCAACATTCATATTTTCTCCATGCTTTGATTGCTTATTTGTTTGCTTTTTAGAATAGGTTTGTATAGCCTTGTATGTCATTCAATAGGGAAAATATAGATTTGAAGATTTAAAATTGTATTACATCATAACATAATACATAATTTCTTATCAAATCTTGTTTAGATAAACCCCCAAAATGTACAGTTCATATACCAAGCTAAGTGTACCTATTTCATAACTTTTAGAACAAATTATCAAAGGACTTTTTTACAGTTTAGTATTATTATCATTGTTGATTTGTATTCATGGTGAAGTCATACATGTCATATCTCACCTGTGAGATAAAATCTCACAGAATTTGGCCCATCTGGAAGGCAATTCCCATAAAAATTCAAATCTCAGAATTTTCAGACCATTTTACAACAGATGTTGTTAGGAAATAAACATAAATTACACACTGTTGTGGTTTTCACGAGCTTCTTACATGGAAAAAAAAAAAAAAAAAAAAAAAAAAAAACCAGAAAAACATTAGACTATACTGGGGATGCTCCAAAGTGATGCTTAAGATAATCTCCACTAAAAGTTTGCCTTATCTCGGCATGTATGTGAAGTATGATACAAAACTGCTTTATCACCTAGAAAGAAACATCAGCCTATCCTTTGTTGTTGTTTTTTTTTGTTGTTTTTTTTTGTTTTTATGAAAACAAAAGCTATGCAGATCTTTTTTATTTGTAATTTTTCAGAATAAGAATTCTGTCAGTTTTAATTATTTTCTGCTCTTAAAATCAGTTACCTTGTGAATTCTAAATTTGTCTTTAGGTGCACAGAATGAGTGCATGTTGAGATTTGATCCCACTTCAACACTTTACTAGATTGTATCTTTTAAACAGTATTAACAATTCTCTGCTGAAAACATCTCCCTCTATTGAAAAACATAACATTTGCTATGTACATAAAATCTTGAGTATTGTATTATTTTTTGTTTACCTTTTTGACACCACCAGGATTTGCAGGATCACATTTGGAAAGTTTCAGGTGCTGCTATCAAGCCAAAAGGCATATCACTGAATTCCATTCTACCATAATTCTAGATGTAACAGCTAGATATCCTTTTAAAGACATAGTGTCATCAGTGGTATGGTGGAGCAAAAATGATGACTTAAAAACTAAACATCACGAAAACATACCTATATAATTTTGACCCCCTTAATCCCCACTTTTATACAGTCGAACTCCAATGGCTCGAACACTGATGGCTCGTTTACCATGGCTTATTCGAACTCATTTTTGAGTCCCTATGGAATTTTTCCGATAGCTCAAGAAAACAAATATTGAGTGAAATTTTCTTATATTTTTATGAAATTGTATGTTGTGTGTACTCATTAGAATCACCCCAATGAGGCAATTCTAATGAATACATGCAACATACCATCATTTTGTTGAAGATCAAAAACATTTCCATAAATATTGCCATTTGTTTCCTGACCCGGCGCCATGATTAAATCTCATTGGCTCGAACTACCCATCTCTCGAACAAATTTCCTTGGTCCCAAAGATGTTCGAGCCATTGAAGTTTGACTGTATAGTAAAACTGGGGTTTACAGGGGTATACATTATTTTTCTTATTTCTGCTCAAAAACATAGATTGTGAGTACTCGTTAACTGCCTCAGTGAGGCGGTGCTATCGAGAAGCCCACAATCTATGTTTTGAGCAGAAATATGAAAATTATCAACATTTTTATCTGAAAACTTTCACTTTTTTGGTGGAGAAATTTTTTTTATATATTTGAATAGGCGTGTTTCTGTAATGAGGAGATTGTAAGACTACTTTACATTGCTCTTTTCATATTAGAGAAAATATTTCCAGTATCATTATAAACATCAGAAAAATAATCATTTATATTATCTGTAACCAGATTTACATATAGACCTAAATGAATTTATTATACATAAAATAACCAAACATGCATCACAACTTACATTTGTAATGTATGCATGTTGATCTTAGCATGATTATTGTATGTAGGCCAGTGTTTACCTAATAGTTAATATAGTTCATGATTATCTGTATAATTTTATATAGGGTGCTTGTTTGTCTGCACATTTTTATATACACAAACTTATTATGTTTATGGCCTTATGACAGCTGCATAAACAACATTGCATGTTCATTTCTGTATTGTATTTCAGAAGTCTAGACTACAGTATTAACTCAAAGACAGTAACTAAATAAGCCTAAAGTTAACCAAGTTAGTTAAGGAAGACCAATTTGACAAAAGGAGAGAATGTTTAATGACAGCTGGTGTTTAGGTGTCATGTGGCAGTTATAAAATGCCTCCTAGTACTGCACTATAGTGTAATTTATAGTTTCCAAACATTTGTGAGCACTGAGCCCATTCCAGGGTTTTTCAAAATTTATATAAGGGTCACTGATGGTCTAACTGGCCAAAACTAGATACTCTGGCCGGTAAAATTTCAACATTTCAGTTATTTTATTTTTTGTGGATGTTCTCATTGCTCTCAAGGGTCATGTCTTTTAGAATTGATCACCAGTTATCTAATTCATTTAATGGATTAACCAAATCAATGACATGGTCTTTAAATTCTCTTTCTCCACATACATTGAGAATTTCAATCATCCAAACTCATTTAGCTCTACATTTCTTTTTTTTTTTTTTTTTTTTTTGTTTTTTTGATGTCATCAGAAAATTAGAAGAATGGACTCTTCTGCCTGTTTGTTTAGACATTTCCTTGTCCAACTGAATGTGTCTCTGCTTTATTTTTATTATTATCATTTATTATAGAAATTCATATAATTAATACAGTGTAGACCTGGATCAGATTTGCATTTACACTGTTTGCCAATGTCCATTTTTTGGGATGCTAGGCATAATGGATTGAACGGAAAGTCCCATTTTCAGATTGAAATCAGTATTTTTAAAGATGTCTTTTAATTTTTGCCTGCATTAGGCTTAGAATAATTATTTGCCTGCAGTAGGTTTAGAATTAATACCCTATTAAACTTACTTTCCAGGATGGATAAACTTTATGGAGTTGCTTATTCCTGTCTGCAGAGTTTGTCTGAATTTATACATGTGTTTATTTTGTACATGATTTGTAATGTAGGGGGCAGTACCAATGGAGGTGTTCGTTACTTAAGGAAGGGGCTTTCCTTTACTGAAGGTCAGTGAACTTGTGAGGATTAATAACTTAAAAAATTTCTTTTTGTCCTGTGACTGTTTTATCTAATGCTGCTAATAGTTTGGTTTATGTTGCTTAATTTTTATATGTGCCATGTGACATGAAAAAAGGTATTTATTTCATGTATAAGAAAAGGATGTTTGTTCCATATGCAGACACCAAATGCCCAGATCCTTCAGGTCAGTCAGTATACCATATTTACCCCAAAAAAATATTTGGACAGATAGTTGTCAGCAAACACTGTTGACCCACTAGATCAGGTGCCACAGAATGTGGCATCTGATCAGATTATACACTGTTTGCAACTAAATCCCCCTGTTTTATAATTAACCTAAGATATTTGTTAGACATATAGGTAGTAAGAAAATTAAGGGTAAATATGATATTCTATTGTACCTAGTGATTTTGATAACAGGCAGTGAATACCCTGAAAAACCTGTGTGGATGCACAGGCTGATCTGGGTATTTGCAATCTACATACTTGTATATAATAAGAACCCTTCTTTCTTGAAATGGTTCATATGTCATTTGTCTGAATTATACCACAGAAAGTTTGGTGGTAGCTTAATGCACAATAATATATTCTGTGCAAATTATATGCATGGGGTCTTGGTTAACTCTTTCCCCACTAGTGGAGACTTCTGTTGTCTGCTGATAAACTTTGCAAACAGTTTGGACCCAGATCAGGCCTGAAAAAATGTCAGGCCTGATCTAGATCCAAACTGCTTGAACTTTGATGGTATTCTTGAGAGATTTTTTTTTGAAAAAGTTAATTTAAAAAAAAAAAAAAAAAAAAAAAAAAAATCCGCAGACGACAAAAATGTACGCAAAATTACCTAGCATGCAAAGAGTTAAATTTACACAACGCTGTATTTTACCTTAACCCTTAAAGCGCCAGTCACAACTATTGTCGTCTGCTTTGTCTTCTGCCGGTTACTTTAAAAGTCAAACAGTGTGGACCCAGATCAGACTGCTCCTTTAGGAGCAGTCTGATCTTGGTCCACACTGTTTGCCTGTATGCAAAAATTGGTTTGAAAAGTTTGCAAGAATATTCAGCAGACGACATATTCAGATGCGGTTTTTCTTGGCGCTTTAAGGGTTAATTATACTCAAGTTTTTAATAATGTTATACAACACAGTGTGATGTAACTAAAATGCAGTGTTCTGAAAAATGTTATGAGGTGTTTGTGCTCTCTTAGAAGAGAGGTGTTTTTTAACAAAATGCAAGCCATCCATGAAATACTGTTGTAATGATACAGATCTTAGAGTGTCAGAGTGTGCAAAATTATATGAGCAATTTCAAAAGAAATATTTCAAGAGTTACAGTTTTCCCATAAGATAGTATCTTACTGAATACATTAATGAAAATTAGATAATACATGTACATGTAAATGTTATAATGCTCTAATGATATGGTAATAGGTTTATGAAGGATGCTTCATAAATTCTTGGGCACTGAATCTCAGTGTAATTACAATTTCTCATTTTTTCTTGATGGTTTTCAACCAGAGATACTGTCAAAGTATGAGTCGTTTGGAAATACAAAACAAATCAAAACCAGAAAATAGCAGACTTAGTCTGACGGAGTCTGTTCGTTAGGAATAATGAAAATGGCAACATCCCTCATCCCAATAGCAGCTTTGAGTGGAATTCTTTTTTTTTCCCATAATTGTAATGTACAAGCCCAATAGTCTCAGACAACCAGAAAATTTGATACTTTCATTATATGTGAAGACCAGAAAATTCAATAATATCAGCAATATACTGAGAAAAAAATGAAAATAAAAGGCTGAAGAATGATGGCAATTATTGTTTTATCAATGTGTCCTCAGGAGACGTCAAAAGAAGTTTTTTGGGAAAAATATGAAAGTATTTCAGTATGTCAGTAAAATACTCTGCATCCTGAAATGCTCATTCTAATGCACTCGCGTATGTAACGCGACGTCTGATTGGATAACGTCAAAAATTTGCGACGGTATATTCTGCGATATACTGTCGCAAATCCGACGTCATCATGTTACGTCGCTTCTCATTGGCTGGCATTTGGTTTTACGCAGCTCACAGCACTTGTCGTTTTGTGCAAACAGTACATTTTTTTCAATAGAAAAAATGAATAAATGCATTAGAATGGGGATAACTGCATCAAATTTGTCATTTGGGGAGGTAAATCGGCGGTTTTACGGTCGCAAATTACGTTTTACGGCTCCGCTGACGCGTCGCCGTAAAACAAAATTTCCGACCGTAAAACCGCCGATTTACCTCCCCAAATGCCAAATTTAAAAGCAGTTATTCCCTAATTTTATGACAGTCTACTTACTTGTGACATATGTCACAAGACAATACAATATTTTACAATTTGAAACAGCTTTTTTCTAACAGACATGCAGGCTTTTAAGAAATCAGTTGTCATCAGTGCAATCATTTGTCTTATTTAGGCATTATGTACTTTGACAGTCAGAATTTTTATAGTACAAATATATGACTAAATGACTCTAAACTACCTGGTTTCAAATATCTTTGCCTAATGTGAGAAAACAATCATAATTTTAGAAATATTTTGAAGAAAATTGGTTGGAAATGTAATCTGAGTGTAACGAATAAAATATTACACCTGTTTAGCTTTATTTGGTTGAATGAAAAATGATGATAAATTGATTATTATACAATAAAACTGCCGCCCTGTGGGGCAGAAATTTAAATACGAAGACGCTTTTGTTATAGTATTTTATAATTTAATTTTGCTGCAAATATCCTAGTTTGGTGTATAATTTTAGATATAAACTTATAAAGATCTGATAGCACTTTTTCAGCATTTGTTTGTCACATCAGTTTTGTTTTTTATTCATACAATTTGATGTATGGTAAGAGTAATTTGTGTGTGATATTAACGTAAATGATTGTGATCAGTAGATTCCAACCTTTTTTGGATGGGTTTTTAGAAAATCCGTCCTTTAAAAAAGTGAGGTCAGGGAGGGCAGGTGTTGGGCAGGAAGGCATTGTCCTAGGTTTACCTTTTGGTTAACCTTTTTCAAAGTTATATGTTACCTTTATTCTTCAGTGGATTGCATTTATATTTGGTGAGGATGAAGAGGAGGACCAGTAGGAGTGTCACATACAAGAGAGACAGCTCTTACTTTCTTTGTTATGTACTTATCTCCCCTGACATCCGAAGATTACACTTTGGTTAACCTTTTTTTCAAAGTTATATGTTACCTTTATTCTTCACTGGATTGCTTTCATATTTGGTAGGGACAAAGAGGAGGACCAGTAGGCATGTTGCATGCAAGAGAGACAACTCTCACTTACTTCATTATGTACTTATCCCCCTTGAAGCCAAAATCTTGTGCAGAAAACTCACATACTGTTTGAAATAATTTGATAATATTTGGTAGGGTCATTTATCAGGTCAAGTAGGAGAGTCGCATGCATGAAGGACAACTCTTGCTTGTTATTTTTTCTAGTTGAATTTCTAAGCCAAATTCTTATGCATTCCACAACTTTTCAATGGTTTGAAATATTTTGATAATATTTGGTAGAGACATAGAAGAGGATTGGAAGCAGTGTTGTGTGCAAGAGAGACAACTTCCACTTCATTATGTACTTATCTCCCATGAAACAGAAACCTTGTGCAGGCCATTACTCCCATACAGTTTGAAATAATTTGATCATATTTGGTAGGGATATATATCAGGTCAAGTAAGAGTGTCACATGCAAAGAGGACAATTGCTTTATTCATTTTTCTAATTATCTCCCCTGAACAAATTTCTAAGCCAATTGCTCGTGCACTTCACAACTTCTTAATGGTTTGAAATATTTTGATAGTATTTGTTAGAGGCATAGATAAGGACCAGTAGGCATGTCACATGCAAGAGGGACAATTCTGACTTTCTTAGTTACACACTTATCTCCCCTGAAGCCGAGAGCTTGTGCAACCAAAATTGATTTTTTTTTTTCACTTGTGCATGTTGTAGCTTTTTGGGGGTAAAATTTGATCTTTTCTTTCACTTGTGCAGGTTGTAGCTTTTTGGGGGTAAAATTTTATCCTTTTTTCACTTGTACAGGTTGTAGCTTCAGTGGCTGATCCTCTTCTATATACTTACCAGTGACTACATCAGTAACCAGCATTTTTTGGATAAAAATTGTATTTTTGGACAGGTTTTCCACAGAAAAATTATGTCCTTTAAAATATCAATGTCCAGGCAGTGGGGTATCATCCAAGATTTACCTTTTGGTTAACCTTTTTTCAAAGTGATATATTGCCTTTATTCTTCTGTGGAAAAACCCGTCCATAATGCCATTAGGCATTTTTCTTGTTTTTTTTTTTTGTTTTTTTTTTGCAACTTTAGTAACTTCCTATACCTAAACCAATTTTCTAAGGAAAAGAGTCTACTATAAAAGGAAAGAATTGGCTCTAAGGGAGCAAATTCTTTACTTTTTGAGTAGAACCCTTTTCAGAAGGGAGCAAAACCATTTTGACAGAGTTTTCCCCCCTTGAAAGTGTATCAGTTTCTTTATCAGTCCCATATCAGAGGGAAGAGAAACAATTTTTACAGAGTTATCTACCTTCAAAGTGTATCAATTCTATTTTCAGAAGAAAGCAAAAATAATTTAGACAGACCTGTCTCCCTTGAAAGTATATAATTTCCCCCATTTTTTGAATATAACGAAAACAATTTTGACAGAGTTGTGTCCCTTGAAAGTATATCAGTTCCATTTTCAATAGGAAGAAAAACATTTTACAGAGTAGCTTTCCTTGAAAGTATATCAATTCCCCATTTTAGAAGATATCAACAATAAAACAATTAACAAAATTGTCTTCCTTGAAAGTATACCACTTCCTCTGTAGTTGGAGTATAACAAAAACAATTTTGACAGTGTTGTTTTCCTTAAAAGTGTATCACTTCCTCTTAACCCTTGTCAAGCTGAATAAATTAAGATGCCACACCCACTTCTAATTTCCAGCCAATGAGATTACTTGATCCAGGTTTTTGATAGAAATTCACATATTTAATGACAAACAATGCAGATCCAGATCAGTTGGCTTCTTCAGAAGCTTTTTAGATGACTGTGCACTGCAATGTTATTCTGTAATCATCACAAGAAATTCAGGAGTAACTTTCACTGACATATCAGAAGGCAGTACAGTACTTTGAAGTGATTGGTAAATGGTTTCAAAATGTTTCATGGGGAATCTGTGAATTAGGGAAGGCATTAGTGGAAAGTAGAAACAGGTTATAGGTTATTTATAGATATTATACTTTATTTTGGGAAGCTGTGACCAGGTTTTAGATTATTTGGGAAGCTGTCACCAGTTTATAGATTATTTTGGGAAGCTGTGACCAGGTTAGCTTATTTTGGTGTGATCCAGTCACAGATGGAAGCTGTGACCAAGGCAGCTTATATTTAACTTATTGGAAGCTGTCACCAGATTATTGTCTGTTTTGGGAAGCAGAGACCAGGTTATAGATACATGTAGATAATGACCATGCAGCTCATAGTTAATTATGGGAAGCTATCACAAGATTATTGTCTGTTTTGGGAGGCAGATATCAGGTAGTAGTATTTTTGGAAGATGATATCAGATTACAGTTTATTTTAGGAAACCCTGGTTAGGTTATAGTTTATTTTGGTAAGATTTGATCAAGTTATAGTTTATTTTGGGAAGCTGTAATAAGGTTATAGATTGTTTTGGAAAGCTGTGATTAGGTTATACATGTACTTTATTTTGGGAAACTGTAACCAGGTTATAGATTATTAGAGGACACTGTGACCAGGTTACAGTTATATTAAGGGAAGCTGTGATGCAGTTATAGTTTCAGTTTAAGAAGCTATACAGACCATTTGTGGTGCATGTTTAATTCCATCTGACTAAATGTTTCCACTTATCAGCAAAATTTGTATAGTATTCATATTTCATAGTTAAAATATCAAATGATCATCAGTGATATTAATACCTAGAACTTGGAGTTTGTATGGAAATAGATGTTTGTCAAAGGAAAGATCATACCATGCAATATTGTTAAATATGATGCCCTTAAGATTTTTTTTTTTTTTTGTGAAACTGTTGTACACAATTAGCAAAACAAATTGTGAAAACTTTTATAATTTCTGTACTTTTTTTGTTGAAATTGGTCCCTGGATTGGTTAGTAATGCTTTAAGCTATGTTATTAACATTATATATTGACCCTTAAAGTGTGAATCACAACTACAGCAGACAACATTCTATTTTTATTTATTTTATTTATTTATCTATTCAACATTTTTTTATTTTTGCAGAGAAAATAAAGTTTGGCATTTCATGAAACGCCAAGTCTTATTTTTTCTGAAAAATAATGAAAGAAAATAAGAACATTGTCTGCTACAATTTTGCTGTAAGTTTTAAGGGTTAGAATTAATGCTTTGTTGGTTTTGCTTTTTTAAATTAGGCGAAATGGTGCACTGGTGTAAAGTTTAGCACGCAAGATTTGAATATTAGAAGACAATATTTTGTATAAGACTCTTCTTCAATTTACTTTACAACTGGGTCTCGGGATTTTATTCAGATAATGCGTTTGGACAGTTTCAATAAATGAATTGCTAATTAAAGCCCTGGGTCCAGTTGTTCAAAACTAACGATGTCGTTAGTTAACATATGGTTAAAACTTTGATCATTAAATACGGCATGTTGGCTAACGTTTTTGCTGAAAAAATGTAAGTAGCTACTCACATTTTTTCAGCAAAAATACCTGTGAATTAGATATTGTACTTACTAAAACAGTTAACATTTTGACCTCTAACAAGCTTGTTACTAACAATGCTTTAAAAAACTGGGCCCAAATATTTTATTTTTAACCACATTAATTCTGTCCATTTGACTACCTAGATATGTGTCTAAAATGACAAAACAATGCGGATTCTCCTTAAGGAGCAGTTTGATCTGTGTCTGTACTGCCTGCTAAGACATATCACTCTAAATACTTAGGATAAACAGGGTACTTAAGGCTTACAATGTTGGTTTAAAATTCAGCAGTCTGCTCTTTTAATCCTTGTCCTGCTGAACCCAGATATGCGCTGCCTTTGTAAACAGTGTAGATCCAGATCAGTTGGCTTCTGAAGAAGCCAACTGATCTGGATCTGCACTGTTTGCCATTAAGTATGTGAATTTATATCAACAATCTGGATTAAGTAACCTAATTG
The DNA here is from genome assembly GCA_964016985.1 of Anodontia alba. NCBI lineage: Eukaryota > Metazoa > Mollusca > Bivalvia > Lucinida > Lucinidae > Anodontia > Anodontia alba. Next base: position 31,743,518 of record OZ024821.1, read on the forward strand.
ACTGACTACTAGAAATGGGTGTGGCATCTTAAATTATTCAGCATGGCAAGGGTTAAAATTGTTTGTTTTTTTTCCCAGAAAATAAGGTTTCACATTGATACAAACTGTCTCCCAGTAGGAAATGTCAAACCACATTTTCTGGGGAAAAAAAAATATATATATATATGTATAAATATATATATATATATATATATATATATATATATATATATATATATATATATATATATATATATATATATATATATCGGTTTGGTATCTGCTGAATTTGTCTGGAGTACTAAAGCATATATGTACTTTTTTAATTTCTATTTCTTTCTTTTTTTTCTATTTTGCATCATTTTTTTCACAAAATGTAACAAAAGCCTCATTATCAAATTTCAAAATTTTGACCATTATGAATGTTTGCTTTATAAATGGTATTTAACCCTTAAAACGCCAAGAAAACCTGCATCTGAAAATGGCGTCTGTTTATGTTGTCTGCTGAAAATTCTTGCAAACTTTTCAAACCTATTTTTGCATACCAGCAAACAGTGTGGACCCAGATTATGACTTTTAAAATCACAAGCAGATGACAAAGCAGACGACAATTGTTGTGATTGGAAGTTTAAGGTTTAGACATTACAACTCTCTGGCCAAAGTCAGCAGACAACATATTGATGATATTTTTCTTATTTTTAACAGAAATTAGACTTTGACTTTTCATGCAAATTGTCTCTTTTTAGAGAAGCCTAAAGGTCAAAGCCTGTTTTCCAAAAAAAAAAGAAAGAAAAATATTTCGAAATGTCGTCTGCTGAAATTTTTATCCAGAATGCTAAGCGTTAAAACAGGGTCAAAAGAAACTGTATATGAGGTATTGTTGTTAGTAATAAACAATTTATTGCTTTCATACCGAGAACAAATATTGAAAATGAGATGTACATTGTTCAATAATGATTTAAATAAGGGTTGTATTTACGATTTGAAGTGAGCATTATTATTTCGGTCCAAATAAAAGTTTTTTTCTTATCGGTTTTCAAGCTCTTTATGTTTTGTTTTTTCTCACACTTGAATGTTAAGGAAAATATAAGCTTAAACTTAGGAGGTCATTGCTTTCACAAATTACTCTGTTTATCCTAAATATTTGGACAGACATGCCTGAACAAATTATGTAGTCCAAGCTGTACTGTTTAAGTTGGTACTTTTAGATATATTGCCAAATAGTCAAAAGGACAGTCATAGCACTAGTTAAGGCACTTTTTTCAATCCAAAAGTATTAATATTTTTCTTATTTCTCCACAAAAACATATGTTGTGGGTACTCATTAGAAGTGCCTCACCGAGGCACTTCTAATGAGTACTCACAACATATGTTTTCGTGGAGAAATAAGAAAAATATTTACCGGATACCCTCCCTTATCTAGACCTATGGGACGTGCAAATTTTGTAGGGAGCATCTGGGAGGCTGAGTGGTTAGCACTCCTGACTTCGGATCTTGAAGTAATCCTGGGTTTGAATCCCGCTAGAAGCAGAACTCAGCTCATGACTGTACAGCACTTCATTGCACAGTCTTTCATTCAATCCTTCCATCATCTTGATATGACAAATAATGTTGAAAGGGACGTAAAACACCAAACAATCACCATCATCAAATTTGTAATAAGTACAGTGCTGAATGCCAAGTCTGCAGACCTACACAGTGAAAACTGAAAACTGAAGGGCAACAGAACAGCCATTTTTAATTAGTCTGCAGACCTACAGTGAAAACTACAGAACAGCTACAGTCAACCCTCTTTATGCCGACATTCAATACAACAACAAAATTCGTTATACTGACAATTTGACTAGCATGGAAACCCTCTCTAAAACCCGACAGTAAATCAGAAATTATGCAGAAACATTATTATTCAATACTTCAAGTAACATATGTTTTTGCTATTTGTTAGAATTGTCTCCCCAAGGCAATTCTAACAAATATCCAAAACATACATTCTATGAAGAAATAAGAATAAAACATGGCATTTGTTGCATATCATTAAGCTCATTAAGAATTCTTTACAACAGCAAACTCATTTTAATGGCAGTATCTTTGGGAACAAATGATGTCGTTGTAACGAGGGTTCACTGTATTTTAATAAGTCTGCCGACCTGCAGTGAAAACTGAAGGGCAACAGAACACCATTTATAATTAGTCTGCCGACCTACCATGAAAACTGAAGGGCAACAGAACAGAAATTTTTAAATTAGTCTGCCAACCTACAGTGAAAACTGAAGGGTAACAGCCATTTTTAATCAGTTTGCTAACCTAAAGTGAAAAACTGAAGGGCAACAGAACAGACATTTTTAATAGTCTGCCAACCTATAGTGAAAACTGAAGGGCAACAGAACTGACATTTTTAATTAGTCTGCCAACCTACAGCGAAAACTGAAGGGCAACAGAACTGAACAGAATAGATATTTTTAATTAGTCTGCTAATCTACAGTGCAAACTGAAAGGCAACAGGACAGACATTTTTAATTAGTCTCCCGACCTACAGTAGAAACTGAAGGGCAACAGAAAAGCCATTTTAATTAGTCTGCCAACCTACAGTAAAAACTGAAGGCAACAGGACAGACATTTTTGATTAAAAAATCCTTGAGATTTAACCATTTTAAGGAGAATGGATACTTTCAAGGAAACTCAGTTTTACCTCACTCCTGAAAAGGGGTCTACTCTAAAAGGTAAGAATTTGCTCTGAAGAGTAGTAAATTCTTACCTTTCAGTGTAGACCCCTTTTCAGAAGGGGACTGGTATACAGGAAAGCAAACAGGAAGTCATATACATTATCTCCATTGACAAAAAATAATGGAAAATCTACCTTAACCCTTGTCATGCTGAATAAATTAAGATGCCACGCCCACTTCTAATTTTGAGCCAATCAGATCTCTTGATCTGGATTATTGCTATAAATTCACATAGAGAATGACAAACAGTGCAGATCCAGATCAGTTGGCTTCTTTGAAGCCAGCTGATCTGGATCTACACTGTTTGCAAAGGCAGGGTATATCCGGGTTCAGCAGGACAAGGGTTAACCTAATGCAGAAGTGATTTTGCTAATTTCATTTTGTATTTAAGTCAATATTGATCAGTTATTTTGCAGTTCTGCCCTTCTCTTTTGGTTCAAAAAGCAGCATAAGACAGTGCTAATTTTACATGTCAACAAGTCTATATTCTTATTCTTATTAACATTTCAGAGATTGAACCAATTCTTTAAATATATTTGAATCACATGATAAGAAAAGGTGTCTTAACCTTTAAACTGCCAATCACAACAATTGTCGTCTGCTTTGTTGTCTGCTTGTGATTTTAAAAGTCATTTTTGCAAACCGTGTGGACCCAGATCAGATTGTTCCTAGAGGAGCAGTCTGATCAGGGTCCACACTGTTTGCCTGTATGCAAAAATAAGTTTGAAAAGTTTCCTAGAATATTCAGCAGATGACACAAACGGTTTTGCAAACAGTGTAGACCCAGATCAGACTGCTCCTCTAGGAGCAGTCTGATCAGGGTCCACACTGTTTGCCTGTATGCAAAAATAAGTTCAAAAGTTTGCTAGAATATTCAGCAGATGACATAAACAGACAACATTTTCAGATACAGGTTTTCTTGGCATTTTAAGGGTTAAGGGCATATACAAACAGAGAAGATCCAGATCAGTTTGCAAAACCACATTGGAAATTTGCTATACATCAATATATTCTACTGTATCCAGTGTTCTGTAACCAGACAACAAAGACCCTGATCAGACTGCACAAATGTTCAGGCTGATCTGAGCTTTTGCTGACTTCATATGCCCACAAGGCACATTTTCACATGCTGCGGCTCCTTCGTAGAATGACCGGGACCTTCCCAAATCACATCTTTAACTTTTCAACAAAAGCGAGGGGTGGTTGGGTGGTGTGAAGGTGTCCTTTATCTTACGTCACCGGGGCGCCCAACTGATATTGGCTTACAGCTGGGCAAGGCCTGCTATCCTTGTAGCAGGTAAAGGTAGAGGGGGATGTTTTTATTTCTTCTGTTTCTTCACTTTCATTCCTGTTCCTCTTTCTTCCCTGTCCCTCTCTTTCATCTCCTCTGCTATCTCTTCTATCTTTTTTCTTCCTTTCTCTGGGAGACGACACAAAATGACACACAAGGGTTGATGTGTCGTTAAACCCCAACTCAATCAATCAGTCAACAAAAGCGATATATAGACATTCAATTAAACTTTATGTGCAAAGTGGCTTTTTGTTTTGATGAAAGTCACAAAGTTTTCTGGCTTATTTGAGCAGAAAATTTCGATTTCGCTTGCGAAATATTTATACATACCTTTCAATTCAATTCATTCAATGAAACCACAAATCAATAGAGACACAAAATTATTCCGCAGATGTGCAAAATTGTGGCACAGGGCTGTATGGCAAGGAATTATTATGTATAAATTATATTTGCACTTTAATGTTTAGCACTCTGGTTAAAATTTACAGCAGATGACATACTGAAATATTTTTCTTATTTTTCCAAGAAAGCAGGTTTTGATGTTTCATGCAAATTGTCTCCATTGAAGACAATTTGCATTAAATGTCAGATCCTGTTTTCTAGGAAAAAATTAGAAAAAATCACCAATATGTTGTCTGCTGAATTAGCCCAGAGTGTGGTAAAGGTTTAAACTTTTTTTGTTGTAGTAAATGAAAAAATCTTCAGAAAACCTCTACAATAGTAACCCTGAGTATAGAAACAGACAGGCACAAACAAACAGAGTAGACCCAGATCAGATATTGCAGAATGCAGCATCTGATCAGGGTCTACACTGTTTACTGCCCTTCCAGCATTTCTTTTTTTCAGAGAAAACAAAACTTGACATGAAATATGAATCATCTGCTAGCCAGATGATTCACATGAAATGTCAAGCTTTACTTTAGACATGAAATGTTAGGCCTTACTTTTTCTCTGAAAGGATGATTAAGATTGTAGGACAAGTATGATGGGGAAGTACGAGGGATGTTCAAAATGAATTGCTTATTTCTGTCTTGAGACTTCAAATTTCAAGTTAGCCCAAAAGTACTCATTTCATGCCCTCGAAGTACTCCCCGTGGCTAGAATTGCAAAGTTTCAGCCAATGTTTCCACTTCTTGAAGGCGTCACGGTACGCTGATTTGGGCACAGTAATAAGGTACTGATGAATGGCAGATCCAAGTGCCTGTCGGGACTGGGACAAGGAATGCTTTCAATTTCGGAAACAAAAAGAAATCACATGGGGCAAGGTCTGGGGACTACGGGGGGTGAGGCAAAACAGTTACTTTTTCTTTCTTCAAAAACGCCGTAACTATTGAGGAGGTATGAGCTGGGGCATTGTCATGTAGAAGACGGACATGTTTAAAACCAGTGGCAGGGCGTCGTTTCTGATAATACTTTTTCAGTTTCTTCAGTACTACATCTTTGTAGTACTTTCCGGTGATGCTTTTGCCCTTTTTCACTGGCACTTTTATTGCGACTCCTTCACCAGAGAAGAAGATTGCATACAAAACCTTCTTTGTACTCAAAGAATGTTTGGCAATTATTGGGCATTTGCTGTGTTTAGTGGCCCAGATCTTATTGCTAACCTTTCTGACGGGCTCAAAATAATGGACCCAGGTTTCATCACCTGTGACGACATTGGCAAGCTGCTTTTTGTCATATTTTGGAAATATTTGAAGCAGCTTTTTGGCCACTTTAACCCGTTGCCTCTTTTGCTCGTCAGTCAACAGATGTGGCACCCATCTAGCAGAAATCTTTCTGACTTTCAAATGCTTCTTCAAAATAAGGTGAACCATTGATAGTGATATGCCTACCTTTCGTGCAATATCACGAACTGTAAATCTGGTATCTCCTTCAATGATTTCCTTTATTTTGGAAACGATTTCTTTACGAGATGCAGATTTTGGCCTACCTGATTTCGGTGCATTTTTGATGGACTCTACACCAGACTCAAATTTCTTTTTCCACCGCCGAACTGTGTCATAAGACACACAAGAAGGTCCAAAAGCAGTAGAAATTTCATTCATCAGAACCAAGTTTTGAGCGAGCTTTGATGTAAGCCCGTATTTCATGTTTTTTGTTGACGCTTCTACCAACCATTTTTACTGCAGTGGTCAATGACTGCGTATTCAAATGGCAAATTTTAGGTCTTACACTTAGTCTAACATGTATATTTATACACCATTGTGTAGATATTGAATAACCCTATATAGGTATGTATTGGTTTTTATCGTGCCCCACGTGGATATCGAGCTAGAGGACAATAAGCAATTAATTTCTATCATCCCTCGAATGTTGTCATGATATTTTGACCATTCAAATCTCTCTGGGCTAATTCAGCAGTCAACAAATTTATGATATTTTTCTAGAAAACAGGATTTGATATTTCATGGAAAATGTCTATAACTGAGAGAATTTGCATGAAATGTCAAATCCTGTTTTCCAGGAAAAGTATTTCAATATGTCGTCTGCTGAAAATTTTACTCAGCGTGCTAAGCATTAAACTTTAGAGTAAATATACAAATGACATGCAGTTGAAGAAAAAATTCATGTCCTATGCAAACAACAAAGACCCAGATTTTTTATGCAGTCTCATAGTGGGTAATCTCATGGTTTTGATAATAGGGTTCACCCCATATTTGTTCAAAACTTTGAATGTGTCAAACTTAAAGAGTAAATAATAATAAGCATTTTTTGCAGAACTGAATGGATTTGAATGCAGTAAAGTGCAGATATGCCCTATTGAAAGTTGAAAAAAGCAGGTACTATACTCCAATGCTTTGACAAAATTAATATATTGTTGTGACATTTACCGCAAACAAACTTTGATTATTGCCATGACAGGTTTCAAATGGACACTGTTACCATGATAGGACTTGCACAAAACAGCTTCTGGAGTATTATTTATCAAAATAGTTCTGTTGCCATGAAATAGGCTGTCCTACTCCTAACTATCCTACTGTCCGCTGTACACAGGAACTGCTTTATAACATGGTTTGTTATAGCATGTACAGTTTCAGCTATAGGGGTATAAAGCTGGAATAAAGGGGTATAAAGCTGGAACCCAAGAGTGTTGCATCCAAACAAAAATGTATAAAGTATATAGAAAAAATGACTATCTAGTCATTTTTCTAAACATTTTTATTTGGATAAACAACTGTTTTGCATTGGATTCCAGCCATAGTGTTATAAATTGAGAGGTTGTGGTGTATTTGAGACACGATAAGTTTGAAAATTGTTACCAAACTTATCCTAAACACATCTACTTGGGCTGCGTAACTCTTTTCCCGCTAGTAGCAACTTTTGTCTCTGCTGATAACCTTTGCAAACAGTTTGGACCCAGATCAGGCCCGACAAAATGTCGGGCCTGATCTGGATCCAAACTGTTTGATGCTCTGATGGTATTCCTGAAAGATTTTTTTTTGAAAAAGTTAATTTTAACCCTTCTCTTGCCGAACATGACATGCCCTCTCTTAACAGACAGTGAAGAAGCCAACTGATCTGGATCTACACTTTTTGCCATTAAGTATGTGAATTTATAACAATAATCTGGATCTAGTAATATGATTGGCTGAAATTAGAAGTGGGCGTGGCATCTTAATTTATTCAGCATGACAAGGGTTAAAAAAAAATCTACTGACCACAAAAAAAGCAGGCAAAATTACCCAGCATGCAAAGAGTTAAATGGCAAATGGTGCAGACTCTGATGAAAGTCCTGGCAGTTTGATGTGGGTGTATACACTATTTGCTTAATTGGGCTTTTTGATAGTTCGGTTGAGGTTGAAAAGTACAAGTTGTCTCCAAATTTCTAATTAGATTCTCTTCCTGTTATTTAGGAACCAGGCCCTCCATTATCCACATAGGACATGGTTTTCATGTGGGAGAATCCAAAGATAGAAATGGTTTTTCAAATGGACAAGCTATTTTCCTGAAAGACAATCTGTCGAATGGAACACTTCCTTCAAGACTGGGAAAGCTGATTTCACTTGGAGATGAGAGGAGGAACCAAGAATTAGAGCTGGAGAATGTGAGATCTCAGCTTGAAAAGAGCAAAGCACTTGTTAAGAGCTTACAAGATAAAGAGAAGCAGTATCTTGAACAGTAAGTACTTTTATCTTTGAGATTTGAGATAAAGAGGAACAATATCTTGAATAGAAAGTACTTTTATCATTAATATTCAAGATAAAGAGAAGCAGTATCTTGAACAGTAAGTACTTTTATCTTTGAGATAATGAGAAACAGTATCTTGAACAGAAAGTACTTTTATCATTGAGATTCAAGATAAAGAGAAACAGTTACCTTGAAAAGTACATGTAAGTACTTCCATGTTTGAGATTTGAGATTAAAATAAAACAACGGAAATCAGTATCAACCTCCAGAGTTCCAAAGTCATTAGTTCATAAGGTACACCAAAATTTGCAAATTCACCTTACCACTCTCTGGGCTAATTCAGCAGATGACTATTTTATGACATTTTTCTTATTTTTTCCCAGAAATCAGGATTTGACAGTTCATGCAAATTGTCTCCATTGGAGAAAATTTGCATGAAATGTCAAAACCTGTTTTTTGAGAAAAATAAGAAAAATACTTCAGGATGCTGTCTGCTGAAATTTTTACCCAGAGTGCTAAGTGTAAATACATGAAAAACACAAACCATCATTATCCGAAAAGAGATCAGGTGTCCATGGAAAGTAAGCATCTCCTGCCTACTAGCAACAATCGTCATGACTCTGTAGGTCACATCAGTCAAAGCTTGATTCCGAGAAAGTAAAGTTGCATGTTATGAAATGACTGATAATGTCACTAACAATAAACTGTGCTACAGAAATGCCCTAATTATTGACAAGCAGTCAATAAACCCCAAAGAACTTCTTAAGATTCACACAAGTCTAAGTTTCAAGTAACCTTGGGTCATGAACTTTGAAGTAAGCTGCTGTCATATATACAAAATTCCTGCATAATCAACGGCCCTTTCTACAAAAGGGATAAAAAATATGGGGCCCATTTGTTCAAAGCGGCGTTAGCTTAACAAACTCGTTAGTGGTCAAAATGTTAAATGCTCTAGTAAGTACACTATCTAATTCACAGGTACTTTTGCTGAAAAAATGTGAGTAGCTTTTGCAAATGCAAAAGCTACTCACATTTTTTCCACAAAAATATTGGCTAATATGCCATATTTGATGAGCAAAGTTTTAACGATACATTAACTAATGACATCGTTAATTTTGAACAACTGGGCCCAGTATTTGTTATTTTTAAATTTATGAAAGAAAACACATACATGTATAATTTCTGCAAACAGTGTGGACCCAGATCAGACTGCTCCTTTAGGAGCAGTCTGATCTGGGTCCACACTGTTTGCCTGTATGCAAAAATAGGTTTGAAAAGTTTGCAAGAATATTCAGCAGCCAACATAAACAGACGACATTTTCAGATGCAGGTTTTCTTGGCATTTTAAGGGTTAAGTGTCTTCATATTCAGCAATGTAGTTTGTGAGGCAAAAGTCAAACTTCTTCAAAACATCTTTGAATAATGTGCCAGGCAAAAGCAAATACCACACCCACCACCAGCAACAACAATAATAAAAAAATGAACTTCATGAGGGATTTCAAAGAGACAGATCAGTCTGAAGACCCACTTTTTGTAAATTTTGTAATGTGTAAATTTTCAAGTTTCTTATCCTAAATAGTCATAGAGGTAATTGTTTACAGTAAGTAACTTCATTTGTGGCACTGTTTTTAGGATTTATACAACCTCTATATAACACTTTTGTTGGAATCCAAAGCAAAAACCATGTTAACTAAACAACCATGTTGTATCCAACAGAAATGCAGAGATTATATAGATAAATGACCATAAATGGTCATTTTTCTATATAATCTGTACATTTCTGTTTGGATACATTTTGGGGTCCATTAAGCCTTTAAGCCATGTTATATCTGAAACCTTGCTATAATGAACCATGTTATAAAGAGGTTCCTTTACATTTTACCTTTCTAGACTGTCTATGCAAGCAGCTGCCCCGAGACATGCAGAAACAGCCAGAACTGCGGAATTGATACGGCAGTTTGGTAGGCTGTATTATGAGGACAGAGAATCTGCTTTACAAGCCTTGAATGATGTGGAAGAACTTCATGAAGTCAACTCACTGAAGGGAAAGATACTGTTTTCTGTTGTTGTGGTAAGTTTCGGACATTGACTATCAGCTGTGACATGACAAAAAAACAGGTTTCAAGTGCCATCTTGAGAAAAAGTAGGGTGCCAACCTTTGAAAATGTAGACATACATCACAAACTCTTTATAACACTATTGCTGGGATCCAAAGCTTACAGCATGTTAGCTAAACAACCCTGTTGTATCCAAATAAAACTGTATAGATTATATAGAAAAATGACCATAAATGGTCATTTTTCTATATAATCTATACATTTTTGTTTGGATTTAAAACAAAAATGTACTGATCATATAGAAAAAATGACTATAAATGGTCATTTTCTATATAATCTATACATTTTTGTTTGGATACAACACTTCTGGGGTCCACTTTTAAACTGTCTTATATCTGAAACTTTCTTATAATTAACCATCTTATAAAGTTACAGTGTACTATATGTAAAAAGTAGGGGTTTTCCAGACCATTTATCAACTAAAAGAACTAGCTATATTAAAGCACAAGGTCTTATCCTGAACAATATGTTTTGAAGCAGTTGCTTTTAAAAGTGTTAGATGCTGTCTCTACATGATAAAAAAAAAGTATCTTAACTCAGTTATCTTTTTTGCCACTTTAACAAAGATAACATTCTAAGTTACAGGGTCATTTTTCGCCTTCATATTCTGAAGTTATCATATGCACAGATGGGTCATTTTTGCTGAAAGATCTCTTACATAACTATGTTTTAGCAATAAAACTGTATGCATCGTGTACAAATTTGTATGCAAGGCATTCAGGTAAAACTGCTATATTTTAACCTACTTTGGTTATTTTTGTGTTTTTTACTAATTTTCACCTATCTTCTTTGAAATTACTGGAAATAAAATAATTATCAAGTTGAAAAAAAAAATCAACTTGTAGCAGTTAAGCTCCAGATTGTTTATCTTTTTTTTTCCAAACAGCTTGCTTTTCGTTCAGTGCAGCAGGCCGTACAGGAGCTACATGGAAAATTGCGTCACATCTTAAATCTTCAAGTTCTCAAGGCCACAGATACCGTTGATGACCCAGCTGCCATGGAAATGGAGAGACATATTGAGGAGTATTTGTGTAAAACTTTTGAGAGATTTGATGTCTTGCCTTGCATTGAGGTATTCTTATCGTTAATTCTTTAACCCTTGTCCTGCTGATCCTGGATATACCCTACCTTGCAAACAGAGTAGATCCAGATCAGCTGGCTTCTTGATCTGGATCTGCACTGTTTGTCATTCAGTATGTAAATTTGTATCAACAACCTGGATCAAGTAATCTGATTGGCGACAATTATAAGTTTATTCAGCATGGCAAGGGTTAATACCCAACATTCGCATTTTATCACTGGAACAAATTATGGAACACACATAATTTATAACCCAAAGCATTGCACAGAATCCTGAATATACAACTAAAATACTTACTGCAACATAGCCCTGTATACCTTTACACATGTACATTATTACTACAGTAATGTGATCTGACATTCTGTATTACCTCAAGTTGATGTTTCCAGATCACAGGATCACACAACACTTGTGATCAAGTGTGATCCAGAGATCTAAGAACATCAACAAGATGTGATATACAGCATTAGATCACATTACTGTAGTAAAGAAGTACTCATTATATACCCAGAAAACTAACTGCTAGCACCATTCACAACAGCAGCTTCTCCCTCTCTCTGGGAGATGGCTCAACATTACTGAACTACCATAAGAACTCTTTAAGTTTTTTGTTTGTGTTGAGATTTTACGGCCCAGTCAACCCAATGGGGTCATGTCGAGCACGGTCAGTTTACCTAACCACACGTTTACTGGGCAGGCTTAGTCCTCTAAGCGATTAACCAGTATTGTGCACATTCTTTCGCCAGAAACTGACAACTGCCCTTCTTGAATCAGCGGAAGGGAGAGAATGACTGTAGAAAATATTTCATGATCAATCTCTACGAAAGAATGTTGCCGACCTCGGCAGGGGTTGAACCCGCGACCTCCTGGTCTCCAGTCGGACGGCGCATCCACCTGAGCCACCGAGGCCGACAACTCTTTAAGTATTGGGACAGGTGGGCCTTAGCAAACAGTGTAGACCCGGATGAGATGCCACAAAATGCGGCATCTCATCAGGGTCTACACTGTTTGTCACTCACCAAGCAGTATTCAGACTGAGCAAAAGGTAGTGAAATGAACGTGTTCGAATTTTAGGAGAACCATGGTAAGAAGTTACAGTGTCTCAATATTCAAGGTAAATACCTTATTGATAAGGCTGTTAAACCTCAAAGTGACTGGGCCTTTGATGGTCATGAGTGTATGTTAAAATATTCATTAATTCTATAACTGGGCATGAAGGCCCCATTTAGACTGCAAAAATGGGTAGGCTGCAGTGTCTGAGCCTTTGTTGCCTAGAAGAGTTGGAATGGCTAAGTGGTTAGACCTACCGACTTCTGATTATAAGGTCCTAGGTTTGAATCCCGCTAGAGGCAGAATTCAGCTCATGATTATACGGTACTTCATTGCACAGAGCTTTTCATTATCATCCTTCCATTGTCTTGATATTACTTAACCCTTGTCATGCTGAATAATTTAAGATGCCATGCCCACTTCTAATTTCTAGCCATTCAGATACTTGATCCGCGTTGTTTATAGAAATTCACATATTTAATGACAGAGTAGATCAGATCAGTTGGCTTCTTTAGAAGCCAAGTGATCTGGCTCTACACTGTTTGCTAAGACAAGGCATGTCGTGTTCAGCAAGAGAAGGGTTAAATAATGTTGAAAGGGACCTAAAACCCCAAAACTTTGCTGCCTGCTTTCCTCCCCAAGCCCTGTACCATATCAGTACCCAAAGCCCTCGTACATTCTAAGAAACCAGTTTCGATCATGACAAGCCTCATTTGTCCTGTAAATAGTGGAAATTGTTTGTTTTCTTATTGCAGAGTCCCCGAAGAGACTGTGTTTAAGCATATACAGTTCTCAGTCATAAGTTAACAAAATAAATGTATTCTTTTGTGGTGCATATACCTCATTGGTAAAGTGTCTGCTTGCTGGCACTTATAGCTCAGTGGTAGAGCATCCACTTTGAGAACGGGAGGTTGAGGGTTCAAATTCAGGCTGCATCAATGCAAAGGTGTAAAAAATGGTACTAGGAGCTCCCTTGACTTATATTCGCATTATCAAGGGTAGTCCTAGGGAGATAAATGAAAGCAGGAAAGTATTTAACCCTTAAATTGTCCTGCTGAATAAATTAAGATGCCATACCCACTTCTTATTTTCAGCCAATCAGATTGCTTGATCTGTATTGTTGCTATAAATTCACATAATGGCAAACCATGCAGATCCAGATCAGTTGGCTTCTGAAGAAGCCAACTGATCTGGATCTACACTGTTTGCAAAGGCAGGGTATATACGGGCTCAGCAGGACAAGGGTTAAAGGATACTTTGTTGCAATAAAAGCTCTGCAGAGCTTATGCTGTCTGTTTCTAATATGCAATGTTTTATAAAGCTTATCTTTGCACACAGTGGGGCCCTGACCAGACTGCATGAAGGCATATTCTGACCGGGGCTATCACCATTTGGGGCACAATATGAATGGGTACGATAAGTGGGGATATAATGTGTATGATTTTTTTTGTGCTATCTGTTGGAAAGAAACTAACCTATTTAAAATGGAATAAACTCTCCCACACTATATATGGGAAGAGCTAAGTTTCAATTTTAGGTATGTCAAGCTATATATGATTGAGGTATCCCAAGAGAAAAATGGCTAAACTATTTGCAAACAGTGGAGACCCTGATCAGATGCCGCAAAATGCGGCATCTGATCTGGGTCTGCACTGTTTGCGAATTACCTTTCTGGGGATCTCCAGACTAAAATGGGTTAAATAAAAAACAATCAATTAAAACATTCATTTTTTTCAACCTTTAATCGGCTGGACTTTTTAATAGCAACAGACAGCATTTTAAAATTTAAATATTGTTTTCTTATTTTACCCCAAAAATAGGACATTTCACACTAAATTTCTCCTAAGCAGTAAGTTGGCATGAAATTTCTGTGAAAAATAAGAAAATATTGATTTGTCCTCTGCTGATTGTGCCCAGAGACTGCTGAAGGCTCTGCTGAAGGTATATTTTGAAAAAATTAGGAACACTTTCAAGTTCCTTATGGATTTCATTTATCAGATATACATTACGTGTTTGTACCTGTATATCTCATTGTTCAAATTTTTTGCTGAAAATTTTTTGGTCCCAAAATGTTGTTTTCTGGTCTCTTTGCATGCTGCATAATAATCTTTGGCAGCTACTGGTGGGTATTTATATTATACCCACCTGGAGCTGCCTGAGGATATATAACGAGTAATTTAATAGAGAGATTAAATTTTAATCTTGTTTTAAATAATGAGTGTTTTATCCCAGCTTTGTTTACATTATTACCTCCCTTTACTCTCGTTGAATCTCGCGGGAGTGTACAGGCTTGATTGGTGCAACATAACTATGGGTCAGTTTCATGTCACCCCAATTTTTAAAAATGCTCATAATTCATAGGCTGCCAGTCTGTCTCCTTGGTAACAGACACTTTTTCCCGATTTCCAGTTCCTGGTGCGCCTGCGCACTTGTACCTTGTTTGCACATGGCCCATGCATATCACACGACCCTTACCTTTGCAGTTTGAAATTGACCAATCAAAATATCACTTGGCTGCTGAGTGAATGACATTGCTGATAAGCCCAGTGCTTTGAATTTCCAAGCGGGCACATCAGTTTGGACATGTTTACTGAGCAGTTAACTTGCGTTATCCCAGCTTTGTTTACATTATTACCTCCCTTTACTCTCGTTGAATCTCGCGGGAGTGTACAGGCTTGATTGGTGCAACATAACTATGGGTCAGTTTCATGTCACCCCAATTTTTATAAATGCTCATAATTCATAGGCTGCCAGTCTGTCTCCTTGGTAACAGACACTTTTTCCCTGATTTCCAGTTCCTGGTGCACCTGCGCACTTGTACCTTGTTTGCATATGGCCCATGCATATCACACGACCCTTACCTTTGCAGTTTGAAATTGACCAATCAAAATATCACTTGGCTGCTGAGTGAATGACATTGCTGATAAGCCCAGTGCTTTGAATTTCCAAGCGGGCACATCAGTTTGGACATGTTTACTGAGCAGTTAACTTGCATATACAATAGCGGAAATTTTATTCACCCAACCGCCCCTGGCCCTTGTACATACATGTAGTAGATTAGTTTTTCTGTAGATTAGTGGGACCATGTTTGTTTTTTAGCTGATATAGTAATAATACATGATACAGGAACTATTGTGTCACAATCATGTTACAGGTACCGTGATAATTTTCATACTGAAGTTAAATTAACAGTTTACTACAAAGGACATGCGTTATTGCCGTTGGAGTTTATAATACAAATACTCTGAAGGTAGAGCATGTGACAGCTTTCATGTGTGTGACTGACTCAGTGTGTTCTAATATCAAGACTTCAATACTGGAGTATCTTAAACATACCGTACTGTATTTGCAGTTATAACAGCTAGAATATACTGTGCATTGTGGTTATTATTATGTTTGTGATCTATGACGGTAATTTCTTTGTGTGCCCATGTGGATTACTGCAAACTCCCATAACAGTGCGTATTGATAGGACACTGGAACAGATAATGGGAGGTGGAGGTATTTTGAAAAATGTAGGAACACTTACAAGTTCCTTATGGATTTCATTTATCAGATATACATTACGTGTTTGTACCTGTATATCTCATTGTTCAAATTTTTTGCTGAAAATTTTTCAAATACATGGTTCCTTGGTCCCAAAAAGTTGTTTTCTGGTCTCTTTGCATGCTGCATAATAATCTTTGGCAGCTACTGGTGGGTATTTACATTATACCCATCTGGAGCTGCCTGAGTAATTTAACTAATCTTTAACATGCTAGATTTGAATATTAGTAGATAATCACTTTAACCTTTACCTTGGCAAATTCAGCAGACATAATATTTTTCGTATATTTTCCAGAAAACAGGCTGTGAGATTTCATGCAAATTGTCACCTTTGGCAATTTGCATGAAATGCCAAAAGTTATTTTCTGAAAAAAAAAATAAGAAAAAATATTCAAAATGTTGTCTGCTGAAAATTTTACACAGCATGCAGTGTTAAAAGATATGATTTGTTTTACAGGAAGTGTGTTCTCAGATCTATGCCACACTGTATGACTATCCATGTCTGAAAACCTGTGATGGACTTAAAAATTATATTGAGAGTTGTATCCACATAGCGTGGGGCCTGTCTGTCCAGCGACCACCTTTCACAATCGTATATGACTCAAAGGTGTTCCAGCCTGAACTACACACACGAGTGGAACCATCCAACAACCAGTCAATTCTGATACAGAACTTCCTGTGGCCATCTTTGCTGCGGACAAATCATGGACCTTGTGTACATAAAGCTCTTGTTCAAACTTGATATACCATAATAACCCTAAGTACTGGGGCATTTAGGCCTTTGCAAACAGTGTAGACCCAGATCAGATGCTGCAGAATGCGGCATCTGATCAGGATCTGCAGTGTTTGCCATACATACAGAAATATTTTAGACACATCAAGTAGTAGAACGGATTATTCCAAATTTTAGGACAAGTATGGTAAGTAGTTAAGGTGACCCAATACTTAGGACAAATATGGTAAATTAAACCAGGTAGTTTTTCAGAATTGCCAGATAGTTATTCAGAAGAAACGCCAGATAGTTATTCAGAAGAAATGCCAGAGTTATTCAGAAGAAACTCAGATAGTTATTCAGAAGAGTGGTGTTACGGTATTTCTAACAAAGCGGCCTATTCATTACGAGGGTCCTGCAAAAAGTTTTGCTACGTTTTATCAAACATTTTTATTACAAACCTTCAAAGTATTCCCCCTTTACTGAAACACATTTTTGTAACCTTTTTACCCAGTCGTGAAAAGCAGATAAATAGTCGTCTTTTGGTATCTGTTGGCGACACTGATAATAGCGCTGCCAAGAGAACATCTAGACGTATACTTATTTCCAGAAAGCATTTTCTTAAGCCTTGGAAATAAAAAGAAGTCACAGGGACTCAGGTCAGGTGAATAAGGGGGATGGTTTAAAACTTTCACCTTTTCAATAGCCAAAAAAGACTTAACAACCTCACACTTATGAGAGGAGGCATTGTCATGTAAAAGGTGGACTCCTGACCATCCTTTGCTTGGTCGTTTCTTATTGTAAAACTCTTTCACTTTCTTCAGTACAGAATTCTTGTAGAATCGGCCAGTGACTGTATGACCGGATGGACAAGGCACTCGAACGACTGGCACACTTGAATTAAAGAAAATTGCGTACAACATCTTTTTCGAACTTACGGTTCTCTTGGCAATACATGGGCGTTTTTGATCTTTTCGCTTCCATTGCTTATTATCAGCCCTTCTTTGTGGCTCAAACATGTGCACCCAGGTTTCATCACCTGTTAGCAAGTTAGAAATAACCCGACTATTACAGCCTTTGTAGGTTTTCAAAAGTTCCCAAGCACATTTAAGGCGTTGTGTCTTTTTGCTCCTCAGTGAGCAAATGAGGTACCCACCTAGCGCAAACCTTTCTCAGGTACAAATGCTTTTTCAGAATTGTTTGCACACTGCCTTCTGATATGCCAGTACAACTAGCTATATCTTTTGACAGACAATCGCACATCCTTTTCGACCTCAATCTTTACAGCAGCGATGTTAGTCTTGGTAACAGAGGTTTTAGGCCTTCCAGGACGGGTATCATATTCAACAGAAAATTTCCCAGCTTTAAAAGCTTTACTGTGCGCATTGAAATGGTCTGAGGTCCATATATACCATACAATTCATTAAATATCTGCTTTGAATCTATATTAAGCCTAATGCAGCATTTAATATAGCTACGAATTTCAGTCTTCTGGTCCATGTTCCAATGTAACAAGTGAATTGGTCAGTGTATATGACTGCATCTATTTCAATTTGAAATAACTTGGTCAGTTGGAAAGCAATTTGCACGAAATAAACAGGTATCATTAGCTCTTCAACACACCAGTCAAGTGCAGTGAAGCATTTTAAAATATACCTGGGATAAAACAAAGGTAGCCTATTAGTGACAGAACTTTTTGCTGGACCCTTGTAGAAACGAGCTCCATGAGTGTCTAGATGAAAAAATTGTTGAAGATACTGTATTTGCCTTAAATATTCATGTAGATAGGTCTAAGTAAACTGAGTAGCTCTGTTTGTCAGTCCATCAGTATATTTTAGACTCATTTTTATCAAATGGGCCTGATGATCTTTTTTTTTTTTTTTTTGATGACTATTGTAAATGTTCTAAAGTTTTCGTACACCATGGATTCTGACATAATGGCAGATGCAAAAAAAAAAAACAGTGCAGACCCAGATCAGACTGCTCCTTGAGGTGTAGTATGATCAGGGTCTACATTGTTTGCTATTCCACTAAGTACTTTAGGAAAAAACAGCATAAAAAAAAACAAAATTTAGACCAATAAAGTATGGAATGAAGTGTTTGAAATTTTAGGACTTTAGGACATTTACGGCACAGTAAGAAGTTACGGTGTCTGGTTATTTAGGGTAAATGTGTACCTTGCATTATTGCATATTTATCACTATCCATTTATTCAGGATACTATCCTACCATTTGTATTTATGGTACCCCATGCCTTAGTTACAATAGGTACCTTAGTTACTAACCAGGGCCCAGTTGTTCAAAGCCTTGTTAGCTAAACGAGCTCATTAATAACAAACTCGTTAACTGTTATAGCTAAGACATTTTCAAATACATCGATATTTTTGCTGCAAAAATGTGAAAAGCTACTCACATTTTTCAGCAAAAAAAAATCAGTTAATGTCACGTTAGCTAACAACTTCATTAAATTTTGAACAACTGGGCCCTGGCTGATAACTAGAAACAATGTATTTTGAAAGATCAATAACACTGTACACTGGAACCGTTTTTTTTAGATGCTTCATTATGAGATGGTTTGGGATATAACGAGGGTTGAGCGCAAGACTGGCGTAAGTCAGATGGTTGTTTTTCCCCAAACTTAATCTCCTCACCATGAAGGCGTTATGAAGATTACAACATTTCTTTCTGTAAACAATGAAAATTTAGGTGCCATTGCTCGTATGAGCAATGGCACCTAAATTTGCATTGTTTACAAAGGGGTCCAAGTTGCCTCTAAACAAGGGTTTCAAAAATATGTTTGAGTTACCATAGTCTTGCGCTCAACCCTCGAATTAAGATCATTTAAAATGTGGACCCCAAGTGATGCATCCAAACAAATATAACAGGGTTGTTCTGCTAATGTGGTTTTTGCTTTGGGTCGCAGCAATAGTGTTATATAGAGATTGTGGTGTATTCTGAAAAACAGGTTATCAGCATTCCTGTGATAACCACAAACTCTATTTTGAATGGACAGAGGATATCAGCCTAAACATGTTATGGTAACATCACAGATAACAGGATGTAATGTTATATGGTTTTATGCTGGAATAGTGTTGTTTTATTGTCATTTTCTGTAATTATGACATCATTAAAGTACTAAGAGAATTTGAATGAGTGATTAACAGATTATGACATGGTGGTTTTGGTTTTCAGCTTCTCTATCAATCCTCGACCATTATCTCCCCTTAGGCTAAAGCCTCTGGGCAGATAATGGAGTACTGGGTTAACACATTGAATGATAACCAAAACATCAGGTGATAATTGCTTATTATCATAAAAATTACAGTAAATATTTGTACACCAGAGTGTCTAGCCCAATGGCATATGCAAAGAGTGCAGACCCAGATCAGACTGCTCCTAAAAGGAGGTCTGATCAGGGTCTACACTGTTTACCATTGCACTATTTGTTTTAACCCTTCTCTTGCTGAACACGGCATGCCCTGTCTTAGCAAACAGTGTAGATCCAGATCAGTTGGCTTCTGCGGCCCACTGATCTGGAGCTGCACTGTTTGCCATTCAGTATTTGAATTGATATCAACAATCTGGATCAACCAATTGGCTGAAAATTGGGAGTGGGTGTGGCATCTTAATTTATTCAGCTGGACAAGGGTTAAGAAACAACTGTACAAAGAGCAAACTTTATTCTAAAAAGGTATGGAAAAAAGGTTTAAAAATTTTAGGACATTTACAGTACTTTAGTGCATATCCATACTGTAAAGAATCAAATCATAAAATATCATATCTGAATGTCTTTTTGTATTAAGAGTGAACAAAAAAGCTGTAATCCTTGTCCATTTTTGTGAAGCATAGACAGTGAAATTACATGCATTTAAGTATAAGAAGTGTTCGAAACCATTTTTGGTATAAATGTAAAAAAAATCAGCATTTCATTTATTTCTTAAAGAAAGAAGTCATCACATATTTAGAGGCAGCTTTCAATCCATTTTTTGTTGTTTCAAGTTTAGTTATATCTTCAATTATAAGACGGTTTAAAGGGCCCAAAAGTGTTGTATCCAAACAAAACATGGATAGATTATATAGAAAAATGACCATTTATGGTAATTTTTCTATATAATCTATACATTTTTCTACGCACTGAGTTTGTATGAAGTATGACCTGGCCATGATAAATGGGGAAAAAATGTGAATAGTGAAGCCTAAGACAATCTGATTAGGGCCTTCAGTGTTTGTCAGGATACTGTAATAATCCCCTCAGCATTCAGTGTAAACCCAGACCAATAGTTAAATCAGGGTCTGCATTGTATGTAAAACTAGCCAGTATTTCAGTGACATGTAAACTTAGTTAAATCAATATGGTTTCACAGTTTGGGAGGAACTATGATAAGATAGGAGGTGTCCCTATATTGAGTGTTATTATTGTAATCTGAGTTTGCAGTTTCTGAAAATGGAATGTGAATATCCTGATATGACAGCAAATGAACAAGCTAATCTGGGCTTATGTTGTCTGTATATGCTCCAAAGGCCCATTCTGTTAACCCTTGCCATGCTGAATGAATTCAGATGCCACACCCACTTCTAATTTTCTGCCAATCATATTACTTGATCCAGGTTGTTGAAACAAATCCATATTTTTAATGAAAAGCATTGCAGATCCAGATAAGTTGGCTTTTTCAAGTTGGCTTCTGAAGAAGCCAACAGATGTAAATCTACATTGTTGCCAAAAACAGCGTATATCCAGGTTCAGCAGGACCCGGGTTAATGTGAAGATCATAGAAAAAGCATCTTTGGGGCATAAACTAACAGTAAAGATCCAGATACACTGGGAAAGACTCCCTAGTTCCTTTCAACAAAAAATATTGATATTTTTCTTATTTCTCCATAAAAGCATATGTTGTTGGTACTCATTAGAAGTGCCTCACTGAGGCACTTCTAATGAATACTCCCATGTTCTCATGGAGAAATAAGAAAAATATTTATGTGATAACCCCTCTTATCTAGAGCTATGAAAATTTAGGCTAAGCTGGTTGCAAAGGCTCTGGTCAGACTGTGAAAATGTGCAGGCTGATCTGGGCATTTATTCAGGGATGTGGCTGACCAGCTGAAGGAGGGAAGGAAATATTGAACAACGAAAGTGTGAAGGCGAGTGCTGAAGACGTGAAGCCCTGGTAGGGGGTTCTGGAAATAATGGTGCAATTTGGTGCATTCTAGGGCCTTTTTAGCCTTTAAAATTTTGATATTTTGGGGATTAAATTAAAAAAAAAAAATGAGAAGACTGTGATAAACAATGTTGTTGTTTGTACTGGTGTCCCACTTTAAGCATATTTTCAGCACCTCCAGATCATTGCATAGTGGAGGTTCATTTTGACTGCTTGATGGAATTCTACTGCATTTGATTTCAGTTTTGGCCAAATCTACGTTCAAATCCTTCGATGGCTGAGTTGTGTATTTTTCATTAAATTATGGATGGTACTTCAAATCCGTCGATGGCCGAGTTGTGTATTTTTCATTAAATTATGGATGGTATTTCAATACATATTATCATTTCGCCAGAATCTTCCTTCAGAACAAGATCACAAAGCAATACATCCATATTCGCAGTCTGTTAGCATTACTTTTGTAAATTGTGTACCAGAAAACATGATAACAGTTGCGGTGGTAGCCATTTTTGGCTAAGAGAGATTAATCTTGCAAGTCCGGATGGGATCGGTTTTTTTCTGTGGTGCTAAGGGAGAATAATCTAACAAGTCTGATTTTAAGTAGAACAGAACAGAATTTTTTCTTTTTTTTTTTCCGCGGAAAAACGAATTATGTAGTCTCAAATCTCCTATTTAAATGCAGATTAAAAAAACAAAACTTTTTACATACAAATTCCTATTAGTGAATAAATTAGGTCACAATATTGAATTTTAAGGAAGAATGAGATCAATAATACCACAATACAAGGTGAAAATCGGAAGATTGTCGTCACCGACACCCCCCCCCCACCAAATCTTCTCCTTGACCCCGCCCTACTCCCCACCCCCCTGCCCCAATTTTCTCCTCAGATTTGCACGAACCACAAGATTGTCAGAATCTGACCCTCAGTCCGCGGAAATCCGCGTTTCCACGGAACTATCACATCCCTGTTTATTGTCAGCAGATGGCCTGAAGACACATTTTTATAGAACCTGGCTCATATAAGCTACCATATTCAATCTAATTACTGCACATAGCCCTATAAGCGCACATTCAAGCAGTTTTGTAGTCTCCAGATTACAGCTCATGTATTTGTATCTACTTCTTTATAAAAGCATATGTTGTAGGCACTCATTTGAATTGCCTAAACAAGTCGAAGCAATTCAAATAAGTACCCTCAGCATATGCTTTTATAAAGACAATCAGAAACAAATAATGCATAAGCCTCATTAATAATCCTTTCATGAAGTGCTCTGCTAATCTTTCTTTAAAGTGTGTCCTTATTATGTGTATATTTTACTAAAAGGTGTTCCCAGTAATTTTGAAAAACTTAAGCGCACCGTGGGGTAATAAGATCGGATATGTTATATGGTTAGTGTTTAATGCCTTGTTTTTGGATAGCAGTAGCTTTGAAGAAGCAACTTTTTGTGCCACAGATATTTTGTGTGCTATCAAATGAGGTGGAGCACAACATTTCCTACAAGATTTCATGTGTGCCCAGCAGTCTGATCAGTCTTTGCAGAGCATTCTGTGGGTAGGGTCTTCAGGTAGCCAGCAAATACTCTTGTCAGCCTGCACAGATGCTATAGGAAATGCTATGCTCCGCCTTAAATGTTTAGACCTTTGTTACACTTTTCACATTACGAAAACATGCCTATTCAAAACTATTTATAATTTCCCCACCAAAAATGGAAACATTTCAGATAAAAAATTCTAATATTTTTCACATTTCTTCTCAAAACATAGACTGTGGGTACTCGTTAGAACTGCCTCGACGAGGCGGTTCTAACGAGTACCCACAATTTGTTTTGAGCAGAAATAAGAAAAATAATGTATACCCCTGTAAACCCCAGTTTTACTATATAACAGTGGGGTTTAAGGGGGTCAAAATTATATAGGCGTGTTTTCATGATGACAAGATTAGCAGATAACAGATGAGTGCTCAATTTCTTACTTTCCCAGAAAATAGGGATTAATATTTCATGTTAACCATCTTTTATGTATATTATTTCACCTGAAATGTCAAACCATATTTTTCTAGGAAAATAAGAAAAATATTTTTAAAATATTGTCTGCTAATAATAAAAATTAGCATTTTAAGCTTTAAAGGATTTTTTTACAGATCCAAGTTTTCATACTTTTTATTGTTTTGCATTTTTCAATTTTCTCAGTCTAGTATACATGGTATAAGTGAACTCTATTTTCAAGTTACATGATTACTTAGTTTCTTTTTTAAGCTGTGTCATTCTTATAAAAAAGGACTGGTGTCTTAATGCATATGTGAAAAATTGAAGGCATAGTTCAGCTGGGGCACTTCTAATGAGTACCCACAACATGTTTTTGTGGAGAAACAGGAAAATGTCGATACTTTCGGTTGAAGAAAGCATCTTATCTGGAGCTATGCCTGGTAAGTATGCTGAATGTAAAGTAGTGTTGCCGCCGATGATCAATTATAATCAATCATCAGTCACTTTTGCCTCTTGTGACTGATGATCGGAAAGAATTTTTAAAGTCGACTAATTGGAAATTTCTATTTTTAGAAACATATTTTTTTCTCACTTTTTACTTTAATAGTGAAGTTGTAAAAAAAAAAAAAGAAATAATTGGCTGTCTATTTGGGTCATTTTAGATTTGTGTTCAATAAAGGTGAAGAAAATTGATTAAACAGCCTGAAATAAGACACGGTTTTTAACCGAAAAGTACTGATATTTTTGTTATTTCTCCATGAAAACATATGCTGTGGGTACTCATTAGAAGTGCCTCGGTGAGGCGCTTCTAATGAGTACCCACAGCATATGTTATCACTGAGAAATAACAAAAAATTTTTTTGATACACCTTTTTTCGATCAGTAGCTATGTATAAGTACCTGGAAGATGGATAAAATAAGAATGAATATATTTTCTACAAGTGGATTATTAGACGATGATCAGTCGATTTTCAAAACCAATGATCGACTATGAAAGTCTGGCCGATTCCCAACACTAATGTAAAGTCTGATCTTTGGCTTCACTGCTCACATAAGAGCTTAAACCACTTTTTTTGTGACAGCCAATTTCCCTTGTTAGGATGTTGTTTCAGCTAAAATATACAAGATTAATTAGTCTGATTAGTTGTTCTTTCATTCCAGTTTGAGTTTAAGGAAAACTTTCACAAATTAACGTTAAAGACCTACATTAGCTGCGAAAATTGATGCAAATTTTATCAAAACTGGTTGAATATTAAGAAAGTTATGAGTATTTGAAGATTGCAAACAAGGCTGTCATGGGAGCCGCCACTGTTGTGAGTTTGCGGCGTCATTTGCTCTTAATTAAATATGCATAAATTGAATAACTCACATATGTTTGTTTGTGTTGAGGTTTTACGGCCCAGTCAACCCAATGGGGTCATGTCGAGCACGGTCAGTTTACCTAACCACACGTTTACTGGGCAGGCTTAGTCCTCTATGCGGTTAACCAGTATTGTGCACATTCTTTCGCCAGAAACTGACAACTGCCCTTCTTGAATCAGCGGAAGGGAGAGAATGACCGTAGAAAATATTTCACGATCAATCTCCACGAAAGAATGTTACCGACCTCGGCAGGGGTTGAACCCACGACCTCCTGGTCTCCAGTCGGACGGCGCATCCAACTGAGCCACCGAGGCTGGCACTCACATATGCAAAAACATCAAATGCTATCTTTCTGCATATGTCTTCTTTGGTATGATAACAACTTATTTTCCCTAAAATTGCATTGTTTTATGTCTAACAGAAGGTTTTATTGTCATTTTAGAATTTTTCAGTCCCTCATTAAATATTCGAAATGGCGGCACCCATGTTAACATTTACAAAAGCTAAAAACTCCAATAACTTCCTTATTTCTTGAAGGAGTTTGATTAAACTTGCACCAAAATGTTCAGTTTGTAAATATCTTGAACATCAGACAATTATTATTTTGTGAGTGTTTCCCTTTAATCCATTTTAGTCCTGAGACCCCTGGAAAAAAAAGCTGATGTCTTGTTAACACCAGGGAAGGTGTTCACAGGCAACTTGTTCGTCTTTTTTCTGCAGATGTTGCTTTGTTCATACAGGAAAGCTCCACTGATGTTGCCTTGATTTATCAGTGTGTATTGCCTATACAAAGCGATTAATTCACTGAAAATACTTCCGCAGGTGTCATGATCTTTCATCCCTTTTATCGGCAGACAGGTCCATTGGTTAGCTATTTGACACTACTCGGTCAAATCACACCGTTTGTTTGCAGACCATATGACCTAGAGTTTGACAGGTGCACAATCCATACCTCATTCAAATGTGCCTGATCATAAAATGTATTTACCATTTATATGTACAAACATTTGTACAGGAGATTTCAGCATATTTTTGTGTTTTTTTTTTGTTGTTTTTTTTTCATTTCAAAGTTTTCAGATTCCGAATTTTCGTCAACGTGATCACATATGCTATGTTAAAGATTTGTACTTTAATGTTTACCTTTTCTTTGAAAGAAGACAAGCAGTGACAAAATAGTACCTTATCGCTTGTGCGAGATATCCCCAAGGAGATATCAGTCTGCCTGGCAGTTTGCACAATAAAACATTTATTTCTGTTGGCCAAAAGCAATTTCTAAATCCTGCAGAATGTGGCCAGTAAACCATGTCTTGATTCTCAAGGGACTGCTCAGATGTGCATCCGGCGACAGACACAATTCTGGGATATTCACATTTCCAGTATATGTTACAAAGTTATGTTTTTGCTTGCTCCTCCATGTGGAACTGCATGCTCATAACGGTAACTTCACGTGAACTCGCGGCAGAAAACCATTTTGTGAGAAAAACAAACTTATTACCACGTTAAATGGCATGCCTTTTCTTGTCAGAAATGTATTCGATACAGACACATATCAACCCTTGTCATACTGAATAAATTAAGATGCCATGCCCACTTCTAATTTCCAGCCAATCAGATTACTTGATCCAGGGTTTTGATAGAAATTCACATATTTAATGACAAACAGTGCAGATCCAGATCAGTTGGCTTCTTCAGAAGCCAACTGATCTGGATCTACACTGTTTGCTTAGACAGGGCATGACGTGTTCAGCAAGAGAAGGGTTAAAAACAGAATCAAATTAGACCAGTTATTTTTCTGAGAACTTTTAAAAGCAGAAGATCAAAACTTCCGCAAGTAACAAGACCTGAACTTTTTGTAGCATATGTTGATTGTTATACAGTGCAAAGTAAACATTGAAATGACGGTTTGCAAGAAGCTCAACACAGACATCCATGATCAGAATGTGCCATATATCTGCAATAATGTGTATGAGCTTTAACCCTTAAATGCCAAGAAAACCTGCATCTGAAAATGTCTGCTTATGTCGTCTGCTGAATATTCTTGCAAACTTTTCAAATCTATTTTTGCATACAGGCAAACAGTGTGGACCCTGATCAGACTGCTCCTAGAGGAGCAGTCTGATCTGGGTCCACACTGTTTGCAAAAATGACTTTTAAAATCACAAGCAGATGACAAAAAATTGTTGTGATTGGCAGTTTAAGGGTTAATTGGTTTTGACTGATAAATGTTTTACTTCACTAACAAAAACACTCAATATCAATAACACTCAAGATTAAAAGATAATTTCAGACAGCTACAACCTTTTTGGGTAGGGTGGGGAACCGAATTAAAATGAAAGGCAGTGGAGGAGAGGTGCCACTGGGAGGATTAGTTCAGTATTTCTTGAGAAATCCTCCTAGAATCATTTACCAAAGAAAGCACAAAATATAAATATCTGCCCTAAATGCAAGGAATGATGAAAGGGTTCAAGTATTGTTACCACTGAAATGAAAAGCTAAAAATGATACAATGCTTTCTTTTAATAAATTTAAAGTATGGGGGCACTGACCCTGCAAGTAAAGTAGGTTGAGGATTGTCATGTCTCCGTGATCTTGGAGCACGTCTCCTTAATTTCCCATGAGGGAGATGTGACATGTGACATCTCGCTATTTTTCTGGGCCAGCTTCATTGCAGGGTAACATTTTCAGTAGAAAACATTTTGAAATATTTTTTCTTATTTTTCAAAAAAACCCCCAAGAGAATCGATGATTCCGAAGAATGCTCCTCTTAGATGAGCAGTAGTGGGAGGGTTATGTTACTGAAAGAGTGAAATACTTATATATGCTACGGACAAGCTTATTATTGCAATCAAAGCGCTGTAGGTGCTGGTGGCCTGGGCATTAGAAGGCCAAATGACAAATGACTAGAGATCCATTTGAAAGTCTGTAAAATGTACAAGAAAAACCCTAAAAAATCTAGAAATGTGTCCACAGTACATGGATGCCCCCGCTTTGGGTACCTCTATAAAACTGTGCAAACCTTGCCAAATTAGCCTATGTCAATGCAGGGGCATCTGTGTACTTTGGACACATTTCTAATTAACAAAGAATCCAAAAATAATGAGAAATATAAGACCCTTTGTCTGCAAGGTCAGTAACTCTTAAACCATGAGACTAAGAAACTCAATTTAAGTGATTTTCAACAAAGAAACCAAAAATAATGAGAAATATGAGGCCCTTTGCCTGCAAGACCTGTAACTCTTAAACCATAAGACCAAGAAAACTCAGTTTTGTGTTCCCTATTAAGTGATTTTAAACAAAGAATGCAAAAATAAGGAGAAATGTAAGGCCCGTTCCCTGCAAGGCCTATAACTCTTAAACCATAAGACTAAGAAACTCAGTTTTGTGTTCCCTAGTAAGTGATTTTCAACAAAGAATGTAAAAATCATGAAAAAAAATAAGGCGTGCATCCAGAGTATAAGGGAGATAACTCCAGATGGACAGATGGCCGGACAGACGGATGCTCAGGCACCTTTGCTTGCACTCAGCACTTCCTCTGATGGCCATTTATCAATATATGCTCCAGACAAGTTTTTTATTGCCAAAATTAAGAAGGGAAGTACTGGTGACAGGGTTATGGTTCTTGCATTCTGCAATTCCCTTCATGGCCCTCTATCACTGTATCAAGTTTCATTTATTTATCTTCAATACTTTTAGAGATATGCTCCGGACAAGCTTACTATTGCAAAAATTAGAAATGCAAATAACTATTACTTGATAGAGTTACGGTTCTTGCCATCTGCACTTCATCTGACGGCTGTCTATCAATGTATCAAGTTTCATTTAATTCCCTTCTATACTTTCAGAGATATGCTCCAGACATGCTTTTTATTGCAAAAATTAAGAAGGAAAGTAACTCCGTAAATACTGGTGACAGGATTATGGTTCTTGCATTCTGCAATTCCCTTCATAGCCCTCTATCACTGTATCAAGTTTCATTTATTTATACTTTTAGAGATATGCTCTGGACAAGCTTACTATTGCAAAAATTAGAAAGGGAAATAATTCTGTAATTACTTGTGATATAGTTACGGTCTTGCACTCTGCACTTCCTCTGATGGCCGTCCATCAATGTATCATGTTTCATATATTTCCCTTCTTATTACTTCAAAAAATAAGAAGGGAAGTAACTCTGTAAATACTGGTGATAGGCTTTTGGTTCTTGCATTCTGCAATTCCCCTCATGACCCTCTATTAGTGTATCAAGTTTCATTAAATTATCTTCAATACTTTTAGAGATATGCTCTGGACAAAAGTGTGACAGATGCACAGACGGATGGTCGGTAGGTCAGACCGATGGACAAAGCGGCGACTAAATGCTCTCCCTGAAGAATAAAAAAAAGGCTCTGACATTGCATGCAAATTTTGCACAAAATGCCAAAGCTAATTTTCTAGGATAAATAAGGAAAATATTGTCAATCTGTTGTCTGCTGAATTAGCCCAGTGAGAGGTAAAGGTTAAATTTGGTGTAAGCATTACACCAGTTCTGGTCTCTCAGATTTTAAATACTAATAACCTTGGCTATAAATCACAGACATGCATATGCCTTTAACACCCGTAGAGTTTTTTTTATAAAAAGATATAAAAATACAGCTCTAGATAAAATGCTTTTTTTTCCAACTACTAAGTAATAATATTGGGTTTTTTTTTTTATTTCTCCATGATAGCATATGCAGAAGGCACTCATTAAAAGTGCCTCACTGATGTGCTTTAAGTGAATATTCACAACACGTTTCCATGGAGAAATAAGTAAAATATTTATCTGTATACCCCTCCCATCTGAGCAGAGACATTTCTAAATAAAAACACTCCTATAAAAAGCTCTTGTTATCTGTCCAGAATATTGTTTGAAAACTCTGCCATTGTCCACTTTACTTTATCATAAACTCCTAAGAATATAGCACCACCGACTGATATCCACAGCATTCTGGGTAGCACACCACTAAATAACCTGAAACAAAATGGAAATCTTATGGAGATGAAGCAGAGGGATATCCAGGGTCCGGTTGTTCAAAGCGTCATTAGCTAAACAAGCTCATTAAGGGTCATTTCGTTAACTGTTTTAGCGGATTCAATATACAATATTCTGATATTTTTTGCTGAAAAAATGTGAGTAGCTTTTGCACTGCAAAAGCTACTCACATTTTTCAGCAAAAAATTTCAGCATATTTGCGTATCACTTGATGTAAATTTTAATGAATCATTAACTAACGACATCGTTAGCTTTGAACAACTGGGCCCAGATTATCATTTTGCATATTCTTGTCATGGTGCTTTTAATGGGTACCCACAGCCTGTTTTCACAGAGAAATAAGAAAAAAATATCAATACTTTTTGGTTGACTTGGATTTGATTTGGAGTTTTACAGCCCAGTCAACACTGTTAAGGTCATATTGAGCCAGTTAGTTAACCTCCGCAAACTTCCTTGGCAGGCTTAGTCCTCTAAGCAGTTGACCAGTATTATGTGCACATACTTTCATCAGTAACTGACAACTGCCCTTCTTGAATCTGCAGAAGGAAGAGAATGACTGTAGAAAATATTTCATGATCAAATCACCACGAAAGAATGTTGCCATCCAGCGAGGATCGAGCCCGCAACCTCCTGATCACCAGTCGACAACTGTCCTTCTTGAATCAGGGGAAGGGGGAAAATTACTATATAAATTATTACATGGTCAATCTTCATGTAAATTATGTGGCAGAGCTGGGATTCAAAGTTCAGACCCCTGGCGAACTCCACTACGGAGTCCGGCATTTTTTGGTTGAAAAAACACCTTTTCATGATAAATGATAAATAAACTAATGAGGCAAATGAAAGTAAAGAATTTTGCAAAGATTAATTGCCTCCCTTTGCAAAACTTGTTACTTCATATAATTCCTTGTGTACTTTTCAAGTTTGAAACTAAAATATCAGGGCCCAGTTGTTAGTTAACGATTCGTTAAAATTTACATTGAGTGATACGCAAATATGCTGAAATTTTTTGCTGAAAAATGTGAGTAGCTTTTGCAGTGCAAAAGCTACTCACATTTTTTCAGCAAAAAATATCAGAATATTGTGTATTGACTCTGCTAAAACAGTTAACGAAATGACCCTTAACAAGCTTGTTAAGCTAACGATTCTTTGAACAACTGGGCCCAGATTTTTTAAACCATTTACCGCATTTTACTCTGCAGAGACTATTTTTCTATCTTACCCTTTAAAACCTTTTTCCCGGAACACTATTTTCAGTGCAGTTAATATACTTCCTCTGGCTAGGACACTGTTAGTCTGAAAAAGAAAAAAAAAAGCAACAAAATCAGCTGTATCATAGATATTTTGTTTGTGTTGAGGTTTTACGGCCCAGTCAACCAAATGGGGCCATGTCGAGCGTGGTCAGTTTACCTAACCATACTTTTACTGGGCAGGCTTAGTCCTCTAAGCGGTTGGTCCAGTATTGTGCACATTCTTTTGCCAGAAACTGACAACTGCCCTTCTTGAATCAGTGGAAGGGAGAGAATGACCATAGAAAATATTTCACGATCAAATCTCCAAGAAAGAATGTTACCGACCTGGTGGGGGTCAAACCTGCAACCTCCAGATCACCAGTTGGACACGCATCCAACTGAGCCACCTAGGCTGGCTAATCATGGATAAACGTAACCCTTAAAGCACTAATCATACAGCAGCAGACAACATTCTGATTTTTTTGGTATTTTTTCAAAGAAAGTAAGACTTGACATTTCATGTGAATTGTCTGCCTGGCTTGTCTGCCAGGCAGACAATTCACATGAAATGTCAAGTCTTACTTTCTTTGAAAAATAATTTAAAAGAAATTAGAATGTTGTCTGCTACAATTTTGCTTAGCGCTTTAAGGATTAAATCATATCACAACTTTCCTAAATCTTAAAGCTCAATTTTCGTCAAAAATAGACATTTTATTATCCAAGAAAGGTTTAATAAATTGATATATGGTATTAGTACAATCATTAAATGTGGCACCTGACAGCCTGTAAAATTTCAGTCAGTCACTCGTTCTTGAACTGGATAAAAAATTAAAAGATTTTTTATCCTATCTCTGAATAAATGTTGCCAACATTAATTCAGAGATACGATAAGAATCATTTCATTTTAAATCCAGTTCAAAAATGAGAGACTAACTGAAATTTTACAGGATGTCAGGTGCCACATTTTATGATCATATTAATACCATATATCAATTTATCAAACCTTTCTGGGATAAAAAATATCTATTTTTGAGGATTATGGAGCCTTTAATAAAAGGTTGGTACCTGAGCTACTTTGGATGTAGCATAAATCACAAGAAAATCACTTGTGTTCCAAATTGATTTTCCAACTTGTTAACTTGTTATTACTCAGCATTTTTTTTAATGCTACCAGGTACATGGAGGCGGTGTCAAATGTGTTACATGGCTGTGGTTTGTACGGGCTTGCATTCATGGATCACCCATGCACACAGGGTACCACTGTCAGTCACCATGTTTCCCTGTCCACTTTATATTCAACCCCAGGGAACAGTGAGTATGAGCAAGGTGTACAATGGCTGAAAATTTTCTCGACCTAAGCGGCATTCAAACTCAGGACCTTCTGCTCGCAAGTCAAGAGCATTAACCACTAGATTCCAGCATCTGTTATTATGACAATGCAGTTGACTCGCATTATCTCGAAGTCCAAGGGACACTCTGAAATACTTTGAGATATCCATACTTCGACATATCAGATTTGTAGCATTGAGGAAAAAATAAATAGAATAACTCCAGTACATTTAACAAATGAATATGTTATCTGACTCCTGAAGTTAGAAATATATTGAAAATATTGTGGAAAAGAGGAGAACTTTCTCCTCTTTTCCACAATATTTTGTTACCTGTTGTTAGATTCCTATGTTAAAACAGGAATCAGATTTTCACTTCTAGATAAGCAGTTATTCAAGGTAAGCCCAATCAAGATAAAGAGAATCGACTGTATATTCTGTGTAAAATTAATTAGAAGTGTTCTGATACTTAAGGTTTCAAAAAACATAAAAAGTGTTCTCAGTCTGAAGATTCTGTACTCATTGTGAAAAAATAAATATACATGTTAAGTGTACATGTTAATCACAAAGATACATAAGATATGAATATACCATAGTTTACAAAAACACATGTTGTAAGTACCGTAATAACCGTAAGTATTGGGACAGATAGGTCTTTGCAAACAGTGTAGACCCAGATCAGACACCGCAGAATGTGGCATCTGATCTGGGTCTACACTGTTTGTCATACATACAGCAATATTTTAGACACATCAATAGGTAGTAGAATGGACTATTTCAAATTTTAGGATAAGTATGGTATGTAGAAAAGGTGTCCCAATACTAAGGGTAAAAACGGTATTCATCAGATGAGATGCATCTGATGAGTACTCACAATATATTTTTTTGTGGAGAAATAAAAAAAACATAACTCCATGAGTTATGGGCCCTTGGCCACTGTTCTGCCATTTCACCTTCCTTACCTTAGAGACCAAGTGTGGTATAAGTTTCATGAAAGTAGGATCACAAACTAAAAGTTATTGAGCAAAATGCAATTTAATTTTTTCAAAACCTACCAAGGGTCATATCTCTAAGAGCTATGGACCCTTGTCCACTATTCCCATATACATGATACATCCAGTCATTGTCCAAGTATATATAAACTTTCAGCTTTCTAGCTTTCATACTTCCTGAGAAATCTGTTACGAAAATTTTCAAGAATGGCAAAATTTGAAAACCTATCAAGGGACATAACTCCAAGAGTTATGGGCCCTTGGCCACTATTCTGCCATTACACCTTCCTTACCTTTGAGACCATGTGTGGTATAAGGTTCATTGAAGTAGGACCACAAACATAAAAGTTATTATGGAAAATGCATTTTAAATTTTGAAAACCTACCAAGGGACATAACTCCAAGAGTTATGGGCCCTTGGCCACTATTCTGCAATTACATCTTACTCACCTTAGTGTAGTTTAAGTTTCATTGAAGTAGAACCACAAACATAAAAGTTATTAAGCAAAATGCATTTTAATTTTGCAGTCATGGAATCAAGGAATGATGGAGTCACGGAATCGCGGAATCACAGAGGGACATGGCAAATCCAGTATAGCCCCACTTTTTCAAAGCGGGGCTATAACAATACTTTTTGGTTAAAAAAAAAACAAAACTAAAAAACACACAAAAAAAAAACAATCTTATTTGCAGCTGTGTATCCAACTCACCTCAGCTAACATTATTCTGGTTTTAGCAACATCTAGCGGTGTTGTAATACCTGCTGCTGTACAACCTGAATAAATTAATCAACAACACACATATAACATACAACTATCTGATCTGGGTCTACACTGTTTGCCAATATTCCAGCACTAAGCCCAGTCCAGGTTTTATAAACAACCCTCTTTATACAGCACTCTGATGTCATAGTGACAAGAATAGCGCTGCTATAAATAACCATTACCAGGACTTCAAACAAATCCTATTTGCATGGATTAACTTTATTGGTCATCTATAGTCATGTGGACAACAGCATTATAACTCAAATCCTTCAGTAACTTTAGGATGATTGATAAACAATGGACCAAAAAACCTTCAGTTTGGGAATAGACTTTGGTTGGGAGATATCAGGTTGTGGGTTTCATATCGTGATCAATTTGTTGGTAATTTGATAAGTCAATAATAATCAAGTGGACAACAACCTTAAGGAAATTTTGGTATATGTATACTTTGGGTTGATTGTAAACAATTGACCCAAAAACTGATTGATTACGACACATTAACCCTTGTGGACCATTTTGTGTCATCTCCCAGAGAAAGGGAGAAAAGAGATAGAAGAGCTAGTAGAGGAGATGAAAGAGATGGACAGGGAAGAAAGAGGAACAGGAATGAAAGTGAAGAAACAGAAGAAATAGAAACATTCCCCCTCTACCATTACCTGCTACAAGGATAGCAGGCCTTGGCAAAATGAAATTGAAACATTGCCTAATATGGTATACACCTGCACACCCCTTTTTTCACTATACATTATGGGGAAATGAAGGGGAGGAAGGTTCTTCTTGTATAGACCTGTTAATGTAAGGAGCTTTGTTTATGTTGAGGTTTTATGGTCCAGTCAACCCAACCACAGTCCGAGCCCATGCACAGTCAGTTTACCTAACCACACTTTTACTGGGCTGGCTTAGTCCTCTAAGCAGTTAACCAGTATTGTGCACATTTTTTCACCAGAAACTGACAACTGCCCTTCTTGAATCAGCATATGGGAGAGAATGACCGTAGAAAATATTTCACGATCAAATCTCAATGAAAGAATGTTGCCTACCCGGTGGGGATCGAACCCGTAACCTCCTAATCACCTGTCGGATGCACATCCAACTTAGCCACCTAGGTCGGCTTGAAAGGAGCATTAGCCAAATGCAAACAGCAGAGACCCAGCTCAGCCAGTGAGTAGTACAATCTGATCAGGGTCTTCTCTGTTGCTAATGATGGTTTACATTCCTTTCAACATTATTTGAGTCATATCAATACGATGGAAGGATGATAAGGAAAGGCTCTGTGCAAAGATGCACTGTACAGTCATGGGTTGAATTCTGCCTCTAGTGGGATTTGAACCCAGGACCTTGTGATTAAAAATCGCGAGTGCTAACCACTCGGCCAACCGTACGCTTCTCTCTGTTTGTTGATATAATTAGCAGTAACTAGAGACTCTGAAAGCAGACAATGAACAATCTATATCAGGTGCAAATGTGCAGGCTGATCTGCAGGCCCCATCTTATGAGCCAAACTTTATGGAAAAGGGTTTTCAGGTCAAAACAGTGAAAGCCCAGTACTGCATTATCTGACCAGGTCCACCACTGTTTATAAAACAAATGCAAAAGAGCATCTATACAAAAGACTGATTGACAGGATCAGTCAGTCTCCACACATCATGAATTGAGACCAGGGTGCATACAACCTTAGCAACATCTACAGGCCTTTGTTTACCACTAGTAACCAGTCTTGTGGTAAGTAGTCCAAGTCCTGTGACAACACAAGGTCAAGGTCACAGTCTGATGATGGTTCTTGATGAGAACAGGAACTGTCACAGTAAGTGAAAATTTCTTTTCCGATATGATAATTCTTTGCCTTAAAAGACTGACTGATTGTTGGTTTATCTCCCTTTAAGAATTCGTTCCAAATAAATGTTCTCAGCATTCAGATGCAAAGATAATAAAGAGGCTGCACTTTAGGGCATATGCAGAGAACAAAGGCTATGTCAGTACGCATATCCATGCAGTGTACCAATGTCTTTGCTGTCGTAGCTCCAGATAAGCGGGGTTATCCACATAATATTTTTCTTATTTCTCCACGAAAACGTATGTTGTGGGTAGTCATTAGAAGTGCCTCACTGAGGCACTTCTAATGAGTACCACACCATATGTTTTTATAGAGAGATAAGAAAAATATCAGTACTTTTCAGCTGAAAAAAAAAGCACCTTATCTGGAGTTATGACTGTCTATGGCTACTGAATCCTTTATCGAAAAACATATAAGACCATGAATGGGTTGCTCTGAAGCTTTGCTATTCATGAGCCCCGAAAGGATCTTTCCATAAAGTATGGCATGTCTGTAACATTTTACTGGTTCTAGATATTGTATAGATATTCATTTTAACCCTTGTCATGCAGATTAAATTGAGATGCCGCACCTACTTCTAATTTTCAGCTAATCAGATTATTTGATCCAGGTTGTTGGTACAAATTCACATACTTAATAACAAACAGTGTAGATCAGAAGCCAACTGGTCTGGATCTACATTAGTTGGCTTCTTCAGATGCCAAATGGTCTGGATCTACACTGTTTGTAAAGGCATGGCATATCCGGATTCAGCAGAACCAGGGTTAAGAGAACTGGATACATGCTAGATTTTTTTGGCCATTTCTCACATGGGAGACAACCCTTGTCATCTATCTGCTTTGAAAGAGGTTTACTCTGAAAGGAAATAATTTGCACCAAACCAATGTTGTGCAAATTCTTTCCTTTCAGAGCAGACCCTTTTCAGAAGAAAGGCAAAAACAATTTTGAAAGAGCTACCTCCCATGAAAGTTTATCCAACATCACTTTGTACAGTAATCATTCATTAATCTCTTCCTAGCTGAGTAGACACAGGATGCCTAGCTCTCTGAGCAACTACTGACCTCTGATCAAAGTCTGTTTCCCCACCAAATAGGCAAGTCACTGTGTATGATTATAAAAGATTAATATGATGACAAACGAATTTTATGGTTTTATACCCACCTGCTATAGCACCACAAATTGAGGACTGCCATGGCTCTACAGGTTGACCTTGAAAATGTGACCAACTTGCCTGAAAAAAACAAATCATGTATCAGAAATCTATATGATAAAGTTCCAAAAATGAGGTTTATAATGAAAAATTAAAGTAAACATACATGCACTCTTAAAATGTATAAAAGAAAAGAAAAAAAACAACAAAAAAACAACAAATTATGTTTTCTTTATACAGTCAAACCTCAATGCCTTGAACATCCTTGCGACCATGAAAATTTGTTCCGAGATACTGGTAGTTCAAACCACTGAGGGTTAATCATGGCACCAGATCAGGAAGCAAATGGTGATTTGGGGAAATCTTTTTGATCTTCTATATGATCAAAATGAATGATTTCTTCTCGTATCTCTGAATTAATCTTGGCAACATTAATTCAGCGATACGATAAAAATCATTTGATTTTTGATCCAGTTTGAGAACGAGAGATTCTAATGCACTTGCTTATGTAACACGATGTCTGATTGGATAAAATAAAAAATTTGCGACGGTATATTCTGCGATATACTGTTGGAAATCCGACTTCATCAAGTAAAGTCGCTTCTCATTGGCTGGCATTTGGTTTTACGCAGCTCACAGCACTTGTTGCTTTGTGCAAATAGTACATTTATTCAACAGAAAAAATGAATAAATGCATAAGAATGGGGATAACTGCATTCAAATTTGTCATTTGTGGAGATAAATCGGCGGTTTTACAGTCGCAGATTACGTTTTACGGCTCCGCTGACATGTCACCGTAAAACGAAATTTCCTACCGTAAAACCACCAATTTACCTCCCAAAATGACAAATTTGAATGCAGTTATCCATCCCCTAATTAACTGAAAGTTTACAGGCTGTCAAATGCCATATTTTATGATTGTATTTAATACCATATATCAATTTATTAAACCTTTCTTGGATAATAAAATATCTATTTTTGAGGAATATGGAGCCTTTAAGGTGTCCCAATATTCAAGATGAATATGGTAAGTCTGGCATCTTGAAATGGTGTAAATAACCTTTCAGCCATATTAGAATCTTATACCTTTAATCTTACCTTTAAATATTCCCATACAGGAAACTGTATGAAAGAGAAAGGTACTTCTCTGATCACAGTACTACAATATCCTCGATAGAAGCCCATGAACCCCTGTAATGATACACACACAACTTGAGGAAGCAAAGTGCTACAGAAAATTAACTTTACTGTTTTGATTTTGGTTTTCCTCCGTAAACAGCAGTACTATATAACAAGATCTCTGGTATGACAGGATAGCTCACCTAAACAAAAGATGAGCTTGTATAAAAATTCATAGGTCCAGATAAGAGGGGGTATCTACAAAATAGTTTTCTTATTTCATTTCATAAATGTATGTGTGGATACTCATTAGAAGTGCCTCGATGAGGCACTTCTAATGAATACACAACGTAAATTTTCATGGAGAAATAAGAAAAAATATCAACAGTTTTTGGCTGAAAAAGAAAAGCATGTAATCTGGAGCTATGAATTGTTAGTGAGATTCGTTTAGGAAAACATTGTGTGGTATGATTGTTGTTTAGTTGGGTAGAGGTTTAAACATCACTGTCAAAAACTTTTCAGTCATTTCGTGACAGTGTTTAGATGTGACAGTGAAAACTGATGCCCCTTTTTATACTGCCGCCTCACTGCAGTATCATGCAACAGAAATATTGAGGTAATATGACTGATATCACCAGAAATCACTTTCTTATGACACAGATCCGATGTGTCCTACTGTGCTTTCAACATCTTTCATAAAGTCATTTTTTGCTTGGTGCTTTACACAGTTGATGTTAATTTGCAAACTTTTATCACGATTTAATGCAAAACCATTTGTCCTAACTACCTATGCACAAAAAGTTTTATTCCAGTCATCGGTTTTTAAAAAATCAAATATTTTCACTTTTCCCCATAGTAAAAATGGATGTAAATTATGCAGAAATCTGTTAGGTAGGTAACTTGGAGGCAGATTATCAACAAGTTACGCTTGTTCAATTTTTCTGAAATTTTCACAGTATTGTTGTTAATAATCAATAATTCAAATTCAGCAAAGAAAAGTAAAAAATATTTTCTTAGACAAAAATTCCAAAAAATTCACCTTACTATAGAAATTGCATAGGTCAGACCAATTTTTGGCCATGAATTTAATTTAAGGGTAAATATTTGAGAACAAAACACAGAAACAAAAAAGGCAAATGGTTTCTGATAAGATACGGTCAATCAGAACAAAATATTTTCATTTAAAATAAAACGCCAAGCAAAAAAGGTCTTTCCGAGTGATGTTGAAAGGAGAGTAGCCTTTCTCCCTAATGTTGAAAGACAAGCAAAAGAGCAGCCAGCTAGTAGCAAACAACAAAATTAGCTATAATGACAATTTTTACTCATAGCAACAGATAAGGCGCTTTTTTCATCCGAAAAATGCTGATATCTTTCTTATTTCTCAATAAAAACATATGTTGTGGGTACTCATTAGAAGCGCCTCGACGAGGCGCTTCTAATGAGTACCATAACATATGTATTCGTTGAGAAATAAGAAAAATATTATGTGGATACCCCCTCTTATCTGTAGCTATGTTTACTAACATGAAACCCTCACTCAAGAGGTGATAGCTGATTAGAAAAACTGCAAGAGATTTGGATTTAATACTTCACGAAACATCTGTTTTGGATATTTGTTAGAATCACCTTTGTAAGAAGATTCTAACAAATATCCAAAACATATGTTCTATGAGGAAATAAGAATAAAAGAAGCCCTTTTTACATATCATTCTTTACGAAAACAAATTCATTTTAATGGCAACAGCTTTGGGAACAAATGTCATCGTTGTAATGAGGGTTCACTGTAGTATGGTTACTGTACAAATATCTGAAGAAAAAACACTTACACAAAGTAACATGAACGCAGTGTTGAATGCTGATGTAAATGCACATGTAGACATAGATACCAGAGCAACAACTAAAGTGCTTTCTACAATTTGTCTTCCTTAAGTATTTCTTACACTACAACAACCTTGTTATTAGCAGGCGGCAGGGGGCTAAACTGCCTGGGCCCAGTTGTTCAAAGCTAACGGCGTCGTTAGTTAACGATTCGTTAAAATTTACATCGAGTGATACGCAAATATGCTGAAATTTTTTGCTGAAAAAATGTGAGTAGCTTTTGCAGTGCAAAAGCTACTCACATTTTTTCAGCAAAAAATATCAGAATATTGTACATTGAATCCGCTAAAACAGTTAACGAAATGACCCTTAACGAGCTCGTTAAGCTAACGACGCTTTGAACAACTGGGCCCTGGTCTGTTTATTTTATTTAGGTTTTATGTCACTTTCAACAATCTTTCAGTACACTGGTTTGTTTGTTTGTTTAATTCTGTTTTTCAGTTGCTTTCACCAATCTTTCAGTGTACTGATGAAGCTAGAGTGTCTGGTTGGTTCATTTGTTTTGGTTTATTTGTTTTATTCTGGTTTCCCATTGTTTTTATGGTTCTTTCAGTGTATTGATGAAGCTAGAGTGTCTGTTTGGTTTGTTTGTTTGTTAGATTTTGGGTTTTTAAGTCACTTTCAATAATCTTTCAGTGTACTGATGAAGCTAGAGCGTCTGGTTGGTTTGTTTGTTGTTGTTTTTTTCTCGGGTTTTACGTCACTTTCATCATCATTCTTTCAGTGTACTGATAAAGCTAGAGTGTCTGGTTGGTTTGTTTGTTTTTTTTTTTGAGGGGGGGGGGGGGGGGGGGGGGTTACATTGCTTTCAACAATCTTTCAGTGTTTTGATGAAGCTAGAGAGTCTGGTTTGTTTGTTTGTTTTATTTTGGTTTTACGTTGTTTTCAACAATCTTTCAGTGTACTAATGAAGCTAGAGTGTCTGGTTTGTTTGTTTGATTTGGGTTTTACGTTGCTTTCAACAATCTTTCAGTATACTGATGATGCTAGAGTGTCTGATTTGTTTGTTTGATTTGGGTTTTATGTTGCTTTCAACAATCTTTCAGTGTACTAATGAAGCTAGAGTGTCTGGTTTGTTTGTTTGATTTGGGTTTTACATTGCTTTCCACAATCTTTCAGTGTACTGAAGACGCTAGAGTGTCTGATTTGTTTGTTTGTTTGATTTGGGTTTTACATTGCTTTCAACAATCTTTCAGTGTACTAATCAAGCTTGTGTGTCTTGTTTGTTTATTTGATTTGGGTTTTACATTGCTTTCAACAATCTTTCAGTGTACTAATGAAGCTAGAGTGTCTCGTTTGTTTGTTTGTTTGTTTGTTTGATTTGGGTTTTACGTTGCTTTCAAGAATCTTTCAGTGTACTAATGAAGCTAGAGTGTCTGGTTTGTTTGTTTGTTTGAGTGTCTGGTTTGTTTGTTTGATTTGGGTTTTATGTTGTTTTCAACAAACTCGGTGTACAGATGATGCTAGAGTGTCCAATTTGTTTGATTTAGGTTTTACGTCGCTTTCAACAATCTTTCAGTCATATCTTCATGGTGTCTGAATGTGACAGGAACACAATGCTCACTTTTAGAGAGCTACCTCACTGAAATATCAGCCCCCAGACATGTAACATGATATTCCACCCAGTCACATTATACTGAAACCTAGCTGACCAGTTTTGATTCCTAGCTCTACTTTCTTAATGCTGAATGCCAAGGAAAGGAGCAGCTAATACCATTTTTAAAGTCTCTGGTATTACTTAGCTTGGGATCTATCCACAACCTACCAATCAAAAAGTGGACCCTCCACAAAGCCACTGTGCTGGTCTAGAGTGTCTGGAAGAAGTAACTGGTAATACCCTGAGCTTTCCATATAGACTTACCTCCAAAGCTAGAGTGTATCTAAGAGCAGTCAGAGAGGAGAATCCTGTAGTAGCCTGAGCTCTTTGTTTTACAACTTCAACAGGAACTCGGATTAAACATGCACTCTGAAAAAAAAAAGATCAATCAATACACCTTAAAATATATATATAAGAGTGAGCTCAACAAATTCATAGCTCCAGATAATATGACATCTTTTTCATACAAACGAAAAATATTGATATTTTTCTTATTTTTCCATGAAAACATATGTTCTGGTATGCATTAGAAGCGCCTCACTGAGTTGCTTCTAATGAGGGTCCAAAACACGTTTTCATGGAGAAACAAAAAAAATATTACCTGGATACCCCCTCTTATCTAGAGCTAGGAAACTTCAATAGAAAGGAAGGCAATGATCAGGAATCAATACAATTACCTAACATCTTCCGTCCAAGACACCAAAGGGAAAGAAGGATGCACTTAAAGCAATGGCACCACAATAAAAACACTACCAGCAGAAAGCCAAAAGGACAGTTTCTTTAAAAAAAAATGGCCAAATGGTTATCAAAAAAAAAAATTTCACTAGGACATACATGCAAAGACATACAATGACAGAAATAGTAAACCACAGAAGAAGCACTGCCTTGTAACGGTCAGTAAAAACCTTAGGGGGGTCCGGGGGAGGAGAGCTTAAATTGATTTTACGTGGACACAACCCTCGCCCTTAGTTCTGCCGTGGTATACACATTAGTTCAGTCCACGCGAAGAGTTTCTAACTCATCAGTGCAACATCTCCCAGAACATGAACATCAACCAAATACAGAGATGAAACAAAGCAATGAGATGAAGCAAAAGAAAACCAACAGTTGGACCCCGGTGGGCCCGACCAGAGCCAGAGCAAGAGCATCAGGCACCAACCAACTTACTTAAATGTCTTTAGGCTGGAGCCATCACAGAGTCTGGGGCCCGACCCGCCAGCATGCAACCTAAGAAGGAAGCAAAGTTATTAACCATGATTGGATTAATTACCATGCATGCAGTCTGTCGTATTAAATTTATGTTGTACCCAATCTATATATATCTAAGAATGATTTTACAAAATTGAGTGCTAAAGTCATTGCAAGCATATATTTTTCTGAATTTATATACTAAGTTACCATAAAATTCCAGTTCCGACAGGCCTTGTCCAACATTGAATTTTGAAACTAAATCAAAATGATGTCTATAAAATTTAAACAAGAGGCCCACGGGCCACAACTCGCTCACCTGAGTGAAACCGCCACTGCAGATATGCAGATGGCATGCAACATTTTTCCAATACTCTTATGACAAGGCAATGGCTTAAACAGTTTTTGAAATATCTTGCTTACAAGGTTAAAATGCTGAAATTTTCTAAACGTTACAAGTAAAATAAGTCACCCCCAATGCCTCCTACCAACTTTTGAGTCAACTGGCATTTCGGTGCAGTAGAAGAAGCAAAAAATAGATTTTCAAGATGGCTGCCATCTTGGATTTCCGATCGGAATGATTATAGCTATTTTCTGATCTACAAGTCACCCTGATGCTTCCTACTAAGTTTCAAGTCAATTGACTTTTAGTTTTAAGAGAAGAAGCGAAAAATAGATTTTCAAGATGGCTGTCATGGAGGCCATCTTGGATTTCTAATTGGCACGATTTGAGCTATTTTTTATGTACAAGTCATCCCGATGCTTCCTAGCAAGTTTGGAGTCAATTGGCCTTTCGGTTCAGGAGAAGAAGCGAAAAATAGCTTTTCAAGATGGCTGCCATGGTGGCCATCTTGGATTTCTAATCAGCACAATTTTAGCTATTTTTGATTTATAAGTCACCCCAATGCTTCCTAACCAGTTTGGAGTCAACTGGCTTTTGGGTTTCGGAGTAGAAGCGAAAAATAGATTTTCAAGATGGCTGCCATGGTGGCCATCTTGGAATTTGGACCGACACGATTTTAGCTATACTTGATCTACAAGTCACCCTGATGCTTCCTAGCAAGTTTGGAGTCAATTGGCCTTTCGGTTCAGGAGAAGAAGCGAAAAAGATTTTCAAGATGGCGGCCATGGCGGCCATCTTGGATTTCCGATCGGAACGATTTTAGCTATTTTTTTTTATCTACATTTCACCCTGATGCTTCCTACCAAGTATCGAGTCAATTGGCCCTGGGGTGTAGGAAGAGTAGGCCTTTAAAGCAATTGTTCACGCCGCATGACCCATGATGGACGACGGACATTGACTGACCACAATAGCTCACCATGCGCACTTCATGCTCAGGTGAGCTAAAAATCTGAGCAAATTTGGCTCAGTGGCTTCAGAGAAGTCGTCAAATTCTCAACAATTTTCCCATATAAATGTTATGGGGCTCATACAAATGCATGGGGAAGCAAACTTGACCTTGCCGTAAAAAGGTCAAATGTCAATGTACAATAATCTTTTCAGCAATTTTGGTAGATCTCCTGTCCCTGATGATTTGTGCACAGATTTAGCCCCAAGGCATCCTCAGTTCTGAAGAAGAAGATTTTTAAAAGGTCTTACCATATATGGGCATGGTGGCCATCTTGGTCGACCTACCGCGACCATTTTAGCAATCTTTCGTTCCCCTGACTTAAG
Source organism: Anodontia alba (assembly GCA_964016985.1). Taxonomy (NCBI): domain Eukaryota; kingdom Metazoa; phylum Mollusca; class Bivalvia; order Lucinida; family Lucinidae; genus Anodontia; species Anodontia alba. Next base: position 31,788,414 of record OZ024821.1, read on the forward strand.
AAGGCACAATATGAAATGTGAGCAAATTTGGCTCAGTGGCTTCAGAGAAGAAGAAATTTAAAATTCTCAACAATTTTCCTATTCAAATGTATGGGGCTCATACAAATGCATAGGGAAGCAAACTTGATCCTGCCGTAAAAAGGTCAAATGTCAACGTACAACAATTCTTTTGGCAACTTTGGTAGACCTCTCCTTCCCGATGATTTGTGCAAAGATTCAGCCCCAAGGCATTCTCGGTTCTGGAGAAGAAGATTTTTAAAGGTTTTTACCATATATGGGCATGGCGACCACCTTGGTCAACGGACCGCGACAATTTTAGCAATCTTTTGTTTCCCCACACTAAGGTGGCTCCATATGAAATTTGAACAAAATTAGCTCAGAGGCTTCAGAGGATAAGTCGTTTGAAACTCTTAACAATTTCCCATTCAAATGTATAGAGCTCATACAAATGCATAGGGAAGCGAACTTGACCTTGCCGTAAAAAGGTCAAACATCAACGTACGACAATTCTTTTAGCACCTTTGGTTGATCTCTCGTCCCCGATGATTCATGCAAAGATTCAGCCCCAAGGCATCCTCGGTTATGGAGAAGAAGATTTTTAAAGGTTTTTACCATATATGGACATGGCGGCCATCTTGGTCAACGGACCATGACAATTTTAGCAATCTTTCGTTCCCCCACCCTAAGGTGGCTCCATATGAAATTTGAACAAAATTAGCTCAGAGGCTTCAGAGGAGAAGTCGTTTGAAACTCTTAACAATTTTCCCATTCAAATGTATAGAGCTCATACAAATGCATAGGGAAGCAAACTTGACCTTGCCGTAAAAAGGTCAAACGTCAACGTACGACAATTCTTTTAGCAACTTTGGTTGACCTCTTGTCCCTGATGATTCGTGCAAAGATTCAGCCCCAAGGCATCCTCAGTTATGGAGAAGAAGATTTTTAAAGGTTTTTACCATATATGGGCATGGCGGCCATCTTGGTCAACGGACCGCGACAATTTTAGCAATCTTTTGTTTCCCCACCCTAAGGTGGCTCCATATGAAATTTGAACAAAATTAGCTCAGAGGCTTCAGAGGAGAAGTCGTTTGAAACTCTTAACAATTTTCCCATTCAAATGTATAGAGCTCATATAAATGCATAAGGAAGCGAACTTGACCTTGCTGTAAAAAGGTCAAACGTCAACGTACGACAATTCTTTTAGCAACTTTGGTTGACCTCCCGTCCCCGATGATTCATGCAAAGATTCAGCCCCAAGGCATCCTCGGTTATGGAGAAGAAGATTTTTAAAGGTTTTTACCATATATGGGCATGGCGGCCATCTTAGTCGACTGACCCCGACTATTTTAGCAATCTTTCGTTCCCCCACCCTAAGGAGGCTCCATATGAAATTTGAGCAAAATTGGCTCAGCGGCTTCAGAGGAGAAGTAGTTTGAAAATGTTAACGGACGGACGGACGGACGGACGGACGGACGCACGGACGGACGGACGGACGGACGGACGGACGGACGACGGACAAAAAGTGATCACAATAGCTCATCCTGAGCAGAGCTCAGGTGAGCTAAAAAGCCTTTGCAGAGTATATGGTATCAATAACCCTGATTTAGAAGTTTAGCAGTGAATAATTCATTTTGAGTGTTGAAGTCAGAAACATGACTAGACACTCTGGCAAACCAAATAGTTGCAATATATAAACACCTTATGATGCTTGACAAGGAATATCTCCATCCAAGTAAAGAAAGTTAACAATCTCAAAATCAAAATTTCAAGACTGCCTTCTTTTAATAAAATGTCAATAAATTTAGTGAACAAGATTAACAAGAATTCCATGGAAGGGGTGAAGTAAGCATAATAGTTAAGAAATGGACTTTAACCCATTTTAGACTGAATAAACTAGCCACCCTCCATGCCTCTACCCCTGCTGTATATTGGAAGTCGAATCTGGGTCTGCACTATTAGTCAATTACCTTTTTGGGGTCTCCAGACTAAAATGGGTTAATGCCTCTAGAATTTTAAAAGCCAAGATTTGAAAATCATGACACTGATTAAAATGTTAACCCATTTATGCCAACTGGACTCCTCTACCTCAACTCTTTGGACAGGTCTATTACCTAAATAAGGGGTGTCTGGCTAGTTTTTATTATTACCATGTTTTGTACAGATTTCTGTTTTTACATGCAAACTGTAGATCCTGATCAGATGCCAGGAAAGACTGCACAACAAAGCACCATACCATAAGTTAAAATCTGCATCTAGCACAATTCCAACTTAGGACCTTGTGAACGGAAGTCAAGAGCACTAACCACTTGCCCACATGGATACTACACTCTATGAGTTAAAACTTTCAGACAACTTTATGTGTAAAATTCCTCCTATCAATACTTACAGTTTCACCTATGGATGCTGCCAACATATGAACCAAGGGAGACCAAGTCTGATCCTGATGTCCACCCATAACATACTTCACGGTTTCGTAGGTCAGGAAAAACAGGGATGCTGCAAGTAGTTTAAAAAAATAGTGATTGCCTACACTGAATCATACAAAACAGATTTTTCAGCCAAAAGTTATTGCTGTTTTTTTTTTCTTATTTCTCCACAAAATATATGGTCTGATGCTCATAAATTAGAAGTTTCAAAACACCTTTTATGCGTACCCACAACATGTTTGCTTGGAGAAATAAAAGCACTGCATATACATATACATGTACTGCATGATGTCCCATCACTACAGGCAACAAGTAAGTAATCTTTCTCAAGATATTAAGGAAAAATCACATTTTTTACATCAATCAAGGATCATAACTCCATTGAAAAGTAAAGATACTGGCCCATTTTCTATCTCATTCTAGTTCTAGTCAATATCAATGTACAAAAATTTGATCAAAATTCTTAACTTGTTTTCAAGATATTAAGCAAAGACTCAATTTTGATGTCAACCAAGAGTCAACCAAAACTAACAAAGTTGGCCCATTTTCAATTCCGAACCTGGACCTAGTCTACAAGTATATCAATGTGTGACAGTGGCGGCCAGACAGCTCAGTTGGTAGAGGCTGAGCACAGGAACGTTAAGCAGATGATCCCAGGTTCCAGCCTCAATATGGCTGTACATTTTTCTCACCTGTGACATTTGCTGACAAGTGTGGCTCCAGTACCATGTCTGTTAGCATGAAAAAGTATGAAAATACGTCTCTTAGGCTGCCTGGAGAGGACAGAGATTCGGAAAAAATCTCATTTAAGCATGGGGAAATGTGACAGAGGCAGTCAGATAGCTCAATTGGTAGAGAAATGGAGTGGTAATACAGGGGTCCCAGGTTCAAGCCCCGGTAAGACTGTATATTTTTCTCACCCTGTGAGAAATGTGTATACAAAATTGGATCAAAATCTATTTGTTTTCGAGACAAATTCTGACTTCAACCAAGGTCCACAACTCTATTGATAGAGAAATAACAAAATTTCACTATTTACAATCCAAACCACTCTTCCCCAATATCAATGCCACTATCGTAAGGAGGTGTATAAAAAGAATACTTTTAATCTGGGTAGCCTTCCTATCTACAACTTTATCTCCTCTCATCTCATTCTGACCTGACCACATCTACTGATAGTTGAGTTTAACCCATTGTAATCTGGAAAATGGTAACTGGCAAACAGTGCGGATCCAGATAAGATGCAGCAGAATGTGGCATCTAATCAGGGTCTCCACTGTTTGCAAACAGCTCAACCATTTATCTCTAGGAATATCTTAATCACATCCTGACATACCTAAAATTGAAATTAGAATCTTCCCATTTATAGTGTGGGGGAGTTCATTCAGTCTACAATGGGTTAACAGCATGCCACTATTATGTAGAGCTATGTCCCAGAGAGAAAAAAAAGAATGGTAGAGATCAGAAAAAGGCCCTCAAACCTCAATTGATTGATTATGTTGGGGTTTAACGACACGTCAACCCTTGAGGGTCATTTTGTGTCGTCTCCCAGAGAAAGGGAGAAAAGAGATAGAAGAGAGAGTAGAGGAGATGAAAGAGAGGGACAGGGAAGAAAGAGGAACAGGAATGAAAGTGAAGAAACAGAAGAAATAAAAACATTCCCCCTCTACCCTTACCCACTACAAGGATAGCAGGCCTTGCCCAACTGTAAGCCAATATCAGTTGGACGCCCCGGTGATGTAAGATACACAGCACCTTCGCACCACCCGACCACCCCCGCCTCAAACCTCAAACTTGCTTCAAGTGCGGCAAGACTCTCCTGCCAAAAGAAAACACTGGCATTAGAAAGTGCCAGCAGACAGATGCACCACGCTATCACCCACCATGGTTGATGGCGAAAGGGTCCATTTCTTACCTGTGGGAGCTGATCCTAGAGCAGCTGACCCCAGCCCTGAGTATATTCCTCTGAACCCTCCAGCTTTACTGAACCCCTGGGCGCTCTGCAGACGTGTCTTTAAAGTATCGAGTGGATACAGTGCCACATCAACAGATGTTCCAGCTACCCCACCAGCCTGAAATACAGAGTATTTACATATAGCGGGCAGTAACTCCATAGCACAAGATTAGGCACTTTTTCAACTGAAAAGTAGATATTTTTCTTTTTTCTCCATGGAAACATGTTGTGATACTCATCAGAAGCACCTAGGTGAGGTGCTTCTTATGAGTACCCACAACATGTTTTCGTGGAGAAATAAGAAATCTTATGTGGATACCCCTTTTATCTGAAGCTATGCTGTAAAACTTTGTAAACATGCCTAGCTATAATATCTAAGATTGAGAATGTTAGTCATCAATTTACCAAACCCAGAAATTACAAATATATCAGAAACTTACTTTTTGTGTTAAAACTTAGTTTTTTGGGGGATATCATACTCTTAGATAATGTTTGCGTTGATGTTTTACAGCCCAGTCAAACCAATGAGGTCATGTCGAGCACAGTCAGTTTACCTAACCACACTTTTATTGGGCAGACTTAGTCCTCTAAGCCGTTGGTTAACCAGTACTGTGCACATTCTTCTGCCAGAAACTGACAACTGTCTTTCTTGAATCAGGGGAATGGAGAGAATGACTGTAGAAAATATTTCATGATCAAATCTCCACGAAAGAATGTTGCCGACTTGGCGGGGCTCAAACCAGCAACCTCCAGATCACCAGTCGGATGTACATCCAACTGAGCCACAGAGGCTGACCTTAGAATATATAAAGAAATAAATATGGTCCATGCAGTTCAGGAAAAGGTAAATGTGAAAACCCATGACACTGCATATTTTCTAGATAAACATATACATGTATCATATTTTCTAAATAAACCTATAAGCATGGACCATAATAGTGCTTCTAAACACTGTAGACCCAGATCAAACTGCTTCTAAATTATCATTTTACAAGGTAGTCAACTCTATTTGTTCACTCACATTTTAGAATAGGTACCTGCATCTTAGAATAAGTACCTCAGACCCGAAAGGGCAGTGGGAGTTTTACCCCACCTTGTCTTGGACAACAGCTTATGTAAGGTGAGCTCAGTCCTTTCCTTTAACCTTCTCCCAAAAATTACCCATTCACTGCTGGGTGAACAGTGAAAACTTTTCAGTAGATAGTCTGAGATGGGTTCAAACACACAACCTTCAGCAGTGCAGTCAAATGCTCTAATTATTTAGCTATGCTGCCTCTCTGCCCTTAACCCACACTTCTAGGCAAGATATCATACCATATTCAACCTAATTAACGCACTGTGCACTTAGGTTTTTCAAAAATGCTGGAAAAACTTGTGGTAAAATATGTACTTACTTATATTAAAAGTACACTTTAAAAAAAAAAAAAAAGGACTTATCAAATAATGCCTATGCGATGTTTTTGTATGTTATTTTTTTTCTGATTTTCTTTATAAGTCGATGCAATTCAAATGAGTACCCAAAATATATGCTTTTATAAAGAAGTAGACAAAAATACACTGGCTGTAATCTGAAGACTACGGAATTGCTTGACTGTGCGCTTATAGGGGATATGCTGTAATTAGGTCAGATATGGTACTTACTTAACTTCATCCAAATTGTATTTATAATTTCTTATTTCTCCACAAAAACATATATTGTGGGTACTAATTAGAAACAAGTAGGAAATGTAAATACCCACAAACTAGGTTTTTGTCATGAAATAAGAAAAATACTTATCTGGCTAACCCTCTTATCTAGTGTTATGGTACCATAAGGTGTTGCAGTGTCTAAATATTTACCCCTTGCCATGCTGAATCAATAAAGATGCCACACCCACTTCTAACTGTCAGCCAATCAGATTACTTGATCCAGGTTGTGGGTATAAATTCACATACTTAATGACAACCATTGAAGATTCAGATCAGTTGGCTTGTTCAGAAACCATCTACAGTTTGCTAAGGCAGGGCATATCTAGGTTCAGCAGGACAAGGAATAAGGTAAGTATTGACTCCTGTCATGCTGAGTAAATTAAGATACCACACCCATTTCAAACTGTCAGCCAATCAGATTACTTAAATCCAAATTGTTGATAAAAATTCACATACTGAATGACAAACAGTGCAGATCCAGATCAGTTGGCTTCTGAAGAAGCCAACTGATCTGGAGCTACACTGTTTGCAAAGATAGGGCATATTCGGGTTCAGTAGGACAAGGCTTAAAAAGATACAAGATAAATCCATACAAACCAATAAAGCAGAAAGAAAATATCCTCTTCTTTCATGCTCATCCATCCTTACAACTTAGGTAAACTATAGGAAATCAGCTTTAAGTCATCCTCTCTAAATATCTGATTTCAACAAACACCTAAATAAAAGACGTCATCTAAATAATAAGACATTTTAACTTCTTGCCACATTTATCACCAAAATTGAACATTTAAGATACAGTAAATGTGCTAAAATTTTGTAAACAAAAGTCTGTCAAAATGGAATATGCAAACGGTGCAGACCCAGATCAGACTATCCCTGAACAGTCGGATCGGGGTTTACACTGTTTGCCATTAAGTATTTTAAAAAACAACTGTACAGAAAGCAAAATTTAGGCTAAAAAGGTATGGAATAAAGTGTTTAAAATTTTAGAACATTTACCACAGTATCAGATAAGAGGGGTGTCCTGATAAATATTTTTTTTACTACAGTAAAAGTCCTAAAATTTCGAACATCAATGTTTCTGACAGAATGATATATGCAAATGGTGCAGACCCAGATCAGACTGCTCCTGAAGGAGCAGTCTGACCAGGGTCTACACTGTTTGCCATTCCACCAAGCATTTTAAGAAACAACTGCATTAAAAAAGCAAAATTTAGGCCAAAATAGTATGGAATTAGAAAAGTGTCCATGGGACACTGATGCCCCCCTCTGCTGCCCTTTGTATCATACAATGCTTAAATCATAGTGCAAACAACATAATAGAGATAGGCAAGACAATAGAATCCATCACTAATGTTCAATGGGGATGGGAAAATCCAAACCTCAGGGGTCCAATCTTCCAGTGGGAAATGAGGCTGTGAAGTTACATGTACACTATATGGGTTTTGGGCAAGAGGGGATAATTCCAAAACCAAAGTAGCCAGAATTCTCTTCTTTGTTCGAGCCACATTGTTTTGATATGATTAAGACATCTGTGAAGTTTCATGAATATATTCCATAGAGTTTAAGAATTATGGCCCGGACATATTTTTTAGCACACACACACAGACGGACAGGAGTAATGAGTTAAGGCCCGGAAACCGAATTAGCCAGAATTATCTTCCTTATTCGAGACACATCTTCTTGATATGATTTAGCCATCTGTGATTGATTGTATTGGGATTTAACGACATGTTAACCCTTGTGGGTCATTTAGTGTCACCTCCAAGAGAAAGGGAGAAAAGAGATAGAAGAGATGGTAGAAGAGATGAAAGAGAGGGACAGGGAAAAAAGAGGAAGAGGAATGAAAGTGAAGAAACAGAAAAAATAAAAACATTCCGCCTCTACTCTTACCTGCTACAAGGATAGCAGGCCTTGCCCAACTGTAAGCCAATATCAGTTGGATGTCCCGGTGACGTACAATGTAAGATACACGACACCTTTGCACCACCCGACCACCCACTAGTCACCTGTGAAGTTTCATGAATATATTCCATATGGTTTAGGAGTTCTGAGCTGGACACAAATGCATGGACATACAGGAGTAAAACTTAATGCCCTTCCACCATTCTTTGAATGGCGAGGGCATAATTAGTCAGAGTTGTATCGTCTCTATAAAATATAGGTGTCTATGATGTTTCATGAATATATTTCACATGGTTTAAGAGTTATGAACCAGGCATGAATTTTCAGAGCTGGGCATGAATTTTCAGCTGGGGTAAAGAGTTTTAGGCAAGGGGAATTAATTCAAAATCCAAATTAGCAGAGTTGTCTTCCTTGTTTGTGACACATCAACTGGGTATGATTTAGCCATCTGTAAAATTTCATGAATATTTTCCACATGGTATAGGAGTTATGATCCAGACACAAATTTTCAGCATTACACTACATGGATTTTAGGCAAGGGGAGTTAATGCAAAAATCAAATTAGCCAGAGCTGTCTTCCTTGTTCGTGACACATCAACTGGATATGATTCAGCCATCTGATAAGTTTCATGAATATATTATATTCCACATGGTATAGGAGTTATGAGCCGAACACAAATTTTCAGCGTAGCACTACATGGGTTTTTGGCAAAAGGATTTACTTCAAAAACCAAATTAGCTAGAGTTGCCTTCCTTGTTCACAACACATCGTCTCAAGTCATCTGAAGTTTCATGAATATATTCCATATGCTTTAAGAGTTATGAACCGGACATGAAAAAAGCATTTACAGTACATAGGTTTTAGGCAAAGGGGGATAATTCCAAAACCAAAGTAGCCACAGTTGTCTTCCTTGTTCATGACACATAGTCTCAATATGATTCAGGCATCATGCATGTACGCATGCACGCATGCATGGACAGACGGACAGGGATAAAGAGTTCTGACCGAGAAACCAAATTAGCCAGAGTTATCTTCCTTGTCTATTTTGGGGACTTCTGGGATAGAAAGGGGGTTAGGTATTCTTTTCTGGGGTTATAGGTATTAAAGAAATACATCTTTACCTACCCCAGAAATATTGTATTCGGGAGAGAATCAGGACCATATATATACAGACGATGTTCTCAGATTCTTTCATTGCTTTGCAGGGGAGATATCCCTGAGTGTCTCAAAGGGTCTATTTGGGGTATTTCTAGGATAGGAAAGGGGCTAGGGATTCTTTTCTGGAACATACTAAAGAAATACATCTTGAAATTCTGCTACACTGGAATGAACATATAGGGGAGAGATCCAGGACTATATATACATGATGATGATGTTTCAACATTCTTCCATTGCCTTGCAGGGGAGGTATTCCTAAGTGTCATAATGAGTAGGGGTGTAATGAAACATTAGTATATTGATGTATCATGATGGTGACTGGCATGACAGTGCATTCCTGATAGTGTTTTTAACTATCGATAACTATTTGCCCAATAGCAATCCCAAACCAGATCTCCACAATATCAATGCACATACCAAGTTTGGTCGTGAAAATCCATTGATGTTTACTCAAGTTATCATCTGGAAACGAAATACGGACGGACGGACAAAATTAATGTACAACTGACGGACAGACAGACACATGGACGTTCAATGTGAAACCATAATACCTTGCCAATATCATGTGGCGGGGTATTAATGAGTGACAGTACCTAACGTTTTACTACAATGCACATGTGACCAGCAAAGACTCTGGTCGGTCTGTGCATCGATCCACTATACATGTACAAAGCAAGCTTCTTGGACAGCCCAGAGTCCATAGAAGATGCATACTGTACGATCAGCGAAGGGTCTGATCAGAATGTGCTGTTGCAGTCGCACCGTTTATCCTGCTTTGGACAGCCCAGCTATCGAAGGTAAATACGATCAGCGAATGCTGTTATCAGAATATTCAGTTGCGCAGACTGACCCGAGTCTTCACTCGTCGCACAGGAAGTTTTGTTAAACCCAGAGATTATAGGAGGTACATACGATTAGCGAAGGCTCTGATCAGACTACTGATAAGCAGGCTCAGAGTATGCAGGCTGATCCATTTCTTCATTCAAGTTTTATTGTAGGTTTTGCCATGCACAGACTCATGCGGGATTTGTTTGTACAAACCTTAACGCTTAGCACTCTGGATAAAATTTTCAACAGACGACATTTTGAAATATTTTTCTCATTCTTCTAAGAAAACAGGATTTGACATTTCATGCAAATTGTCTCCATTGCATGAAATGTAAACACCTGTTTTCTATTGCATGAAATGTCAAATCCAGTCTTCTGGGAAATAAAAAAAAAATAACGAATTTGTCGTCTGCTGAATTAGCCCAGAGAGTGGTAATCCAGAAGTTACATGTTCAATACCAGTGAGCACCAAGTTTTGTGTCCTTGAGCAAGACACTTTATCCTCATAACTTGGTATTGGTTTCTACCCAGCAAAACTCTGCTTAGAATGTCCGCAAGGGCATATGACAATATAGACAAATATCATTTGAAGACGCTTTCCCACCGATGCAAGGCGACATGCATCTCTTTTACTGATTAAATAAATTACAGTCTTCGTTTTCCACATCGAATGTTGAAGAAACAAAAACAGAACAATTTACATGGAAACGAAAGTTCTGAAGATAGCTGTGTAAGCCAGTAAATACAATCTCCATTAGGAGATACTATACGAGAATAACAAAACATAATATTTATTTGTACCCTGATAAATGCGGGGTAAGGTTCTCACACTGTAGATTTTACTGCTTTAAGAGAGCTAACTGCAACTGACTGTTTAAAGAGAGTTAACTGCAATTGCTTTACGAGTCGGGCCCATGCGAAATGGGATGGGGAACAGCATTTTTTATAAATCGCGCCAATAAAGAGGGGCATGCTTATACATAAGCGAATAACCAGTACACAGATCATCCTTCTACCAGAAACTTGTAACTGCCAATCTTGAGGCAGTAGAAGGAGCAAATGACCATAGCAAATACATGTGTTTCATGATAAATCGCTACAATCTGTTAGGATCGAATCCACGATCAGGTCTCGCGTACGATTCCTGCCGGTGTGATAACATTCTTTCCAATAAAGCTAGAGCAGCTCACAAACGAAGTGAGCTCTATGGTAGACTACTACTAGAGAATATGATCAAGGAAAAGTAACATACAATGATATATACTTTCAGCAGAAATCGCTCTGACCAATTTCCTTCCTTTTTCTTCCCCAAGTTGGCAGAACTGACTGGGAGGACTTGATAATACCTTTAGGCACAAAATTTGGGTCTCACTAATAAGCGTTACAAAGTGATAAGAAACGGGTGTCAATAAGTGTCACAAACATATTTTGCTGAGTACTTTTATTATTTATTATTGATTTGCATACATTTTTATTTACTGATATTTATTATTTAATGATGATGTGAAGGACATTTGAAGAGACTACAGATAGGTCTTTGCTGTGCTCGCATTTACGCTAAGCCTATTTTCATATTAGCTTGAAAGGAGGAATATGTGGTCTACAGCAGGGATTTACCTGCAATTTTTGTTGGATGGGCCTCCACCCAAAATTCCAGGGGCCCTTACTAAGCCGGGTGTCTGGGGTCCACCGGCCCCTCTGGGGTCCAGGGGCAATGCCCCAATGGGGTCCAGGGTGGGGGGACGTGCAAAAATTAATTTTAGGCATTTTTTATGTGCATAGACAGCATCTCCTTGACTGTTTTTCTATAATAATAAACTTGCTTTTTCTCCTTCAGAAACAAAAAAACAATGTTAAAAATATACAAAATGTTCAGTCATTCAGAAAATACTGGCTGGAGATATTCTTCGTTGAAAGTGCGCCGATGGCGCCTTGCTATACTAAGCTCACCTAATTATAATTAGTTTTGCTAATAAAAGCGACGATGTCATTCAACGATTCAGATGATTCCGGTAACACCGAGTCTAACAGTTTGGTCAGTTTAATATTGTCCGTCACGTTTTGCTTCCTTTCTCCAGGCATGTTTTATGGCGGAAATAATGACGGTATCCATTCTATTTCCATGCACAAACCGGACAATAGTTGGTACTTGATAGGTTCCCCAAAATAGCAAAAAAGGACTCCCTTTTCGTGAGGACTTTTTCCATGAAAAGGACTCCTACTAGTAATAGGAGGGGTGTAATCAAGATCAAGATAATCAAGATAAAAAGCTTCAGTTTTGTAAATAAAAAAAATAAAAAGGTATATTTTTAATATTTGTCTTATGATTGGCCATACGAAGATTGTGTCATGGTTTCATGAGTGGTTCCGAATGCTTCAGTCAAGCTCGCCCTTATGATTTCTAGCGATAATAGGCATGCTAGGCGATATCACAGAATACTTTATTCATTGCAATGCAAATATTTTGCGCTTATGATACGGAGATTACGGGCAAGTTAGCATTGAATTTACTTGTGCATTTGGTGACAGATTTTAATAAATGCATTATAACGATTTTTGATGCCCTTTTTGGAACTTCAGTGCGCCATTTTTTTCTTTGCGCCTTTGGCTAGTTTGATGCGCGATTTAGCACTGGGCGCAGCCCAGAAAAATCCCTGTACAGGACTCTACCTGTCCCATGAGGACCCTGTCCCTAGATTCACATCATGTGAGATCTAGAGACTAGTCTTTGCAATCATTGGCCCTGTTGAATGAATGTCTATTAATGTATCACCAGTAAAATATTTTGATTCTGATTCCAATCAGCCCTATTACCGCGAAAACATATGATAACTGATAGAAATAATATTACTACCTTCGTCTTCCTTCATCGACTCGGCAAATGGGCAGATTTATTTGGGGACCCATTTCACGTTCGATACTCGAAACTACTAGAAACTACTAGATAACTTTTTTTAGTAGATAACTGATCAAATGACCATTATCGTCGGCTAAACCAGTTTCTGTGACCTTTTTCTGATGTTGTGATAAAACGCTTGAAATATAAAATAAAAATGCAACTTACCTTTAGTTAAATTTATCAACTTTCCATTGTCATATTTATCTTTCTAAAAAACCACTTTCAGCACGATGGGGGCAGCCATTATTTTGACCTGTGTAATCCATAAAACCGGAAATGGTATGGGAGATAACCGTCACCATCAGTACAGTCAGTGTGCATAAGTTTGAAACCCAAAACTCAAATGCAAGTAATCAGTAACTCAGTTAGAATATGTTAACTGAACTTAACTGCCAACAAACATATTCACAAATGTTTTTAACATATTTAAATGTTTATACTAATAATCACTTTTCAGCATGACATGGACAAACACATTTGTCATGTCTTCTGATAACCCTCTGATTATTCTTTTGGATAATGTTTTATAACTAAGTTCTGTTAAGCGTATAGTACACATTTATATACTTAATAAGTATATTACTAACAGGTAAAATACACCCAATATACACCCAACCAGTGATAAATTTATCTGTACAGTTGATGTCTGAATATAAATTAGCACTGATTGTTTAAAATTCTTGTCGCATTTTGTAAAACGGCGTGTAGTTTATGGAACTTTGATGAACATTTTAGTTTTCGGAAATAAGTCCGTTATTATGTTTGGTCTTCATACATTCTTTATACCCAGTATAGATCATCAACAAAGGTTTTGCAATCATGGACATGAAGAAATGCGATGTTGTATAAATGTCATACGCCCGCTGGGAATACCTATTTACCATACTTGTTCTAAAATTTGAACAAGTCAATCTAACTACATGTACTCATGTATCTAAAATACTGTTTGATAAATGGCAAACAGTATAGACCTGATCAGATGGCTGCCTGGGTCTACATTGTTTGCTCAGGCGCATATGTCTGAAGACTGTCAACATGCGCTCTCTAGTCAAAGCATACTCGCATCGCTCTTTTTTAATTCGATATAATTCAGAGACTATCAGTAAGATATGCACATAGCTGGATTAAACTTTGTCTTTTTTTTTACGCACACACATACACACACACACACACACACACACACAGAGGTGTTAAATATCTTTGTTCTTCCCAACATTCAAACACATCTCTTTGCTGTACTTCAAGGTAGCTAAACGCTGAATTTCATTCACACCTAAAAAGTATAACAGTAATAATAATAATGTTATAATCGCAAATCTCCCGAAAGTGACCAAACCGAAAGTTTTGGGAGATTGGAGATAGCTCAACCCAGTTCATCTACTATAAAGCTTAAATGGTGTACAGATAAGTTCACAGTGTTAAGTAGGTGGAATAGCATCATTATATACAAAATGTATTTGCTAGCTAAAGTAGCTATTTACAGGAAATTTAATTTTCAAATTTTAGGATGGAATTGAATTACAAGTTTACCCAATGTGACTTTCCCTAAATTTGAGCAAGTGCATTTGATCACCTGTGTCTAGACAGTGCTGTGCAAATGGTAGCTAGCAGTGTGGACCCAAACCGAACTGCTCATTTTGGAACAGTTTGTTCTGGGTCTGTACAGTTTTTGCTCTGTTCAGATATTAAGGTTTAACAGTACTTTTTGATCAGTCTTTTTTATCAGCCCCAGGAATATTTTGTTCAGTTAGCTTTGAACTCTAGATAAGACATTTTTAACTCATTTAAACCTAACGTCACATAAATGGGACATAAGCAACTAGTGTAGACCCAGATCAGATGCTGCAGAATGTGGCGTCTGATCAGGGTCTACACTGTTTGCATGAAATACAGGACTATGATTTCTATAAAACATGGTAACAATAAAAACCAACCAAACGTCCGTTATACTGGAAATGGACCAATCTAAAGATTGGTCCATTTCCATTATCTAAATTTCCATTATCTAAATGGGTTAATTAAACCAAAACAGCATTGACATTTTTAATATTCCACAAAAAAAAAAAAACAAAAAAAAAAACAACATGTTATAGTTATTGATCGCTATTCACTAGATGCATCCTGTTATGGTGCTTCTTTTTAGCACCCGCAATGCCAGTATGTGCTTTTATGGAGAAATAAGGTAAACATTTGGATATTCCTCTTATCTGGAGCTATGCTCTGTGTGAACTGTATGACAAAGCTTGCATTTAGTGAGTTTCTTTACATTGTACGTTTAGCTTGGGTCAGAGAGAATGATGAAGACACTTTGGAGAAATGTAAGTTTCTTCTAACAATTATGAAAGTTAAAGATATATTCAGTTATGTTTGGGTAACAGAGTTATCATCTTCTTGGAAACGAGTTGCCAACTCTGCTTGCTATCTCTTCTTTTTGTGGCTGTCTAAAAATGTCTGTCTTTCCCTTTCTTGTTGAGAACTTAATGTTGATCTGATTGTATCAGTTCGGGAGTTCACTTATTTTCTCTGATAACTCATTCTTTCTCTCTCTTTCTCTAAACAACAATCAGAGGTATGCATGAGTTGTGCACATATATGTGCAGGTATGCATTTATGTATGAGCCACTACAAGGGATAATGAGATGGCACAGGCAGTGGGACTGGGGTTGGCCTCTGCCTTTGTGTAGTCTGAAGAGAACACTCAAAAAATGATATAATTTATCCAAAGGACCCGTGTAGGAGGCTCATACAAAACAGAGGCCTTAAGTCAGAAAACCTGGGTTTTCTTGAATAACTTCTAAGATTGTGTCTTTCATAACTTAAATATTTTTCTAAAAAGTGTGAGTGATAGCGAGGAAGGTGCACTGCTTACAGAAAATAAATACTTTCACATTTGTATACATGTTGACAGACTCCAGGCTGTCAGCTAGGGCAACAGAGAGAATAATTGAGTAGTGCACATTTCAAATGTGAAATAGGTAGAGTGAAAGAACTGAGTGAAAGAACTGGAGAAACTTTCATGATTACCCGGATCATGAAAGATATTTGTAACGGGTATATAGAAAATAAAAAATTTTTGTTTCCAAAAACAAAAAAAAAAATGTATACCTCTGATATGGGGAGTTGAATGAGGGATTTGAACTCATTTGTGGTATTTGCAGCAACCACAGTAGGAGGCAAACTGTTCCAAAGGGCAATGGACCTGGAAAAAATAGAGGATCAATGGAAAAAATAGAGGATCAATGATCAGCAAATACATATTTGTCAACTTGTACTTGATTGAGCTACATTAGTTTTAGGATAATTATAGTACTTGAGCCACATCAATTTTATGACAATTACAACAACTGAGCTGCATCAATTTTAGGACAAAATACTTGAGCCACATTAATTTTAGGACGATTACAGTACTTCAGCTTCATCAATTTTAGGACAATTACAGAAATTGAGCCACATCTATTTTATGAAGATTACATTACCTGAGCTGCATCAATTTTAGGACAATTACATTACTTGCACCACATTAATTTAAGAACAATTACAGTACTTGAGCCACATCAATTTTATGACAATTACATAATCTGAGCCACATCAATTTTGTGACAGTTATATTACCTGAGCTGCATCAATTTTAGGACAATAACATTACTTGCACCACATTAATTTAAGAACAATTACAGTACTTGAGCCACATCAATTTTATGACAATTACATAATCTGAGCCACATCAATTTTGTGACAGTTATATTACCTGAGCTGCATCAATTTTAGGACAATAACAATACTTGAGCCACATTAATTTTAGGACAATTACAGTACCTGAGCCACATCAATTTTATGACAATTACATAACCTGAGCCACATCAGTTTTGTGACAATTATATTACCTGAGCTGCATCAATTTTAGGACAATTACAGTACTTGAGCCACATCAATTTTATAACAATTACAGTACATGACCTGCATCAATTTTAGGACATTTACAATACTTGAGCCACCTTAATTTTAGGATAATTACAGTATATGAGTTTCATAATTTTATGACAATTACAGTTCTTGTGCCACATCAGTTTTATGACAATTACATCACCTGAGCTGCATAAATTGTTGTACAATTACAATACTTGAGCCATATTTATTTTAGGACAATAACAGTACTTCAGCTTCATCACTTTTAAGACAATTACAGTACTTGAGCTGCATCAATTTTATGACAATTACATTACTCAAGCTGCATCAATATTAGGACAATTACAATACTTGAGCCACATTAATTTTAGGACAATCACAGTTCTTCAGCTTCATCAATTTTAGAACAATTACAACAGTTGAGCCACCTCAGTTTTAGGACAATTACCGCACATGAGCCACATCAATTTTAGGATAATAACAGTATATGAGCCAAATTAATTTAGTACAATTACATCAACTTAAGGATAATCACAGTACATGAGCCACATCAATTTTAGGACATAAATTTTACAATACTTAACCGGCATCAATTTTATGACAATAACTACTTCAGTATCATCAACCATACACGAGCCACATCAGTTTTAGAAAAATTACAGCAATTCAGCATCATCAACTTTAGGGTAGTTACAGAACTTGAGCATCCTCAATTTCAGGACATTTACAGTACTTGACCAGCATCAATTTAAATGATAATGACAATACTTGAGCTGCATCAATTTTAGGATAATTACAATACTTCAGCATCATAAATGCTAGGACAATTAAAGTACTTAAATTAGATCAATTTTATGACAATTACATTACTTCAGCATTTTCAGTTTTAGGACAATTACAGTACTTCAGTATCATAATTATAGGACAATTGCAGTACTTAATCTGCATTAATTTTAGGTCAATTATGGTATTTTAGCTGCATCAATTTTATGACAATATTTGAACCACCTCAATTTTAGGACAACTAACTCACATGAGCTACATTAATTTAGGACAATTACCATAGCTACAGATAAGAGGGAGTATCCACATAATATTTTTTCTTATTTCTTGACGAATACATATGTTGTGGGTACTCATTAGAAGCGCCTCGCCAAGGCACTTCTAATGAGTACCCACAACATATGTTTTTATTGAGAAATAAGAAAGATATCAGCATTTTCCGGATGAAAAAAGCGCTTTATCTGTTGCTATGAATTACAGAACTTCATCATCAATTTTAGGACAGTTATAGTACTTCAACATCACCAACTTTAGGATAATTACAGTACATGGACCACATTAATTTTAGGACATTTACAGTATTTGACTGGCATCAATTTTAGAACAATAACAGTACTTCAGCATCTTCAATTTAGGACAATTATATTACTTCAGCATCATCAATTTTAGGACGATAACCGCACACAAGCCACATCAATGTTTGGACAATTACAGTACTTCAGCATGGTCAGTTTTAGGATAATTATAGTACTTGAGCATCACCAATTTTAGAACAGAAACAGTACTTCAGCATCATCAATTTAGGACAATTACATTACTTCAGCATCATCATTTCAGGACAACGGCAGTACTTGAGCTGCATTAATTTTAGGATGATTACAGTACTCAAGCCACATCAGTTTTAGGACAATAACAGTACTTGAACCACATCAACTTTAGGACACTTGCAGTACTTTGATCACATCAATTTTAGGACAATTACAGTACTTCAGCATCATCAGTTTGAGGACAATTACAGTACTTGAGCTGCAATAACTTTTAGGACAATTACAATAATAGAGCCACATCAATTACAGGACAATTACAGTACTTGAACTACATCATCACACTTGCAGTACTTGGACCACTATAATTTTTAGGACAATTGCAGTACATTGTACTTCAGCATTATCCAAGTATGGTGCTTGAGCTGCATTAATTTTAGGACAATTACAGTAACGGAGCCACATCAGTTTTTGGACAATTAAGTACTTGAACCACATCAATTTTAGGGAGCAGTACATGGACCACATCAATTTTTTTTAAGACAATTACAGTACTTCAGCAGCATCAATTTTAGGACAATTACCATACTTCAGCATCATCAATTTAAGGACAATTATAGTACTTGAGCTGCATTAATTTTAGGACAATTACAGTAATATAGCCACATCAATTTTAAGATAATTACAGTACTTGAACCACATCAATTTTAGGACAGTTACAGTACTTCAGGATTATTACTCTTAGGACAGTTACCGTACTAGAACATCATCAACTTTAGGACAGTAAAGGTACATGAGCCACATCAATATATAGTGTGACAATTTTAGTACTTCAGCATCACCAACTTTAGGATAATTACTGTACATGAGCCTCATCAATTTAGGACAGTTATAGTATTTCAGCATCACCAACTCAAAGATAATTACTGTACTTGAGCATCATCAGTTTTAGGACAATTACCATACATGAGCCACATCAATTTTAGGACAATTACAGTACCGTACTTGAGCATCATCAAATTTAGGATTATTTCAGTACTTGAGCAGCATCAATTTTAGGACAATTACAGTACTTGAGCATCATCAAATTTAGGATTATTACAGTACTTGTGCATCATCAGTTTTAGGACAATTTCTATACACGAGTCAGATCAATTTTAGGACAGTTATCATACTTACATCAGCATTATTTACTTTAGGATTATTACAGTACTTGAGCATCATCAATTTTATGACAATTACCTTGCATGAGCCACATCAGTTTTACGATAATTACAGTACTTCAGCATCACCAAATGAGAAATGCACTATTCCAGGACTACGTCACATGAATCTAAGAAAGTTTTCCACTCCTTGTCTTAGTAAACAGCTCAGATTGAAATTGCTACTCTTCAGCAGAAATGGTACCGGCTCTTTATCATTGTTTGACTTTAATATCTGAACAGAATAGAAGTTGACATACCATATTGTGCACTTAGGTTTTTCAAAATTACTGGGAAACTTGTGGTAAAATATGTATCCGCCTATACTAAGGGTACACTTAAACAAGGATCAGTGAAGGACTTATCAAATGATGCTTATGCGATGTTATTGTGTTTTCTTTTTTTTCTGATTTTCTGTATAAAAGCATATATTGTGGGTATTCATTTGAATTGCATCCACAAGTTGATGCAAGTCAAATGGATACCCACAACTTACCGGGTATGCCTTTATTAAGAAGTAGACAAAAACTACACTTGCTGTGATCTGAAGACTATGGAATTGCTTTACTGTGCACTTATAGGAGTATGTGCAGTAATAAGGTCAAATACGGTATATCCTAATAATAAAGAATTTGTTTTCTTGTATATCACCATTCCTAATGGAAAATTATCCCCAGTTTAAATTTCATAAGGACTGTTTGGTTAATTGTCATATGTTTTCGCAGCCCACTGGGAGGTTTCTGTGAAAGGCATAGGATACATAAGCATCTGGTTTCATAAAAGTGAATAAATAATGCCTAGTTTACATCTGCCATGGGCACTGTGCCATCAGTTTGCCTACCATTTTCAGTGCAATTTTTAGGACATCATAAGTGGCTACAGCCTATTTGTTTACAGTGTCTACAGGCTCTAGGGTGGCAGGCTGAGGCAAATCTGTAAAGAGGCTGTGTCGAGATTGTATAGAAATTGTGCATTTGCGGTGCAGAGTCTGTGCTGAGATGGTGCTTTGACTGTGCGGCTGCCATTCTGTTTTTGTGTGTCAAGTGGAGTGTATAAGGAAGAGGTCTCTGTGTACAAGATCACACTTCTGCTCCCTTCTGCTTATCCGCCTCTGCTGCATAAATATGGAGGTACACCCCTCTGAACCTGGGGTGGTATCACCAACATCAAATTCTTAAATGTCTCAGTCTCTAAAAGCACTTAGACAAATGATGAAGAACTGCTCTAGATAGCCAATATATATTATATTCTCTTCTGAAAAATATTTGGCCCATCTCAAGGCAGCCCCAGGACCATGATGCAGCTGCTGAGGGTTGACTGCTCAATATCCATGCGATTTCACAGGTACTGCATGGACAGCAAGCAGCAACCTTGCGATAGCTGACCAAGACCCTTGCAAATGTCCCTCGAGTCTGCAATCTTTTGGCTCCCATTCTATCAAAAATAGTGTGTTTGCCACATGATCAGTACACGACCTCAACGCAGTGCCTGTGCAGGGATTGACCTATGCCACCCATGGCTACAATCTCACGATTTTTTCAAAGTTGTATATCTTTTTGTTAAACAAGGTCGTAGAGGCCGGGGAGCCCATGAATCCTTACAAAAATCTTGCGGCCACCTCCTGCCTCCACAAGGAGTAAGCACGGAAAGGGGAATACAGGCAGGATACGGGCTCCATAAACCCATCACAGACCAAATATTAACTAGGCATAAGCATATCATCATATATGAAAATGAATGCAACCGCCATATTTATCAAAGTGAAAAATCACAGGTTCTTGTTTTTAGCTCACCTGAGCTATGCTCAGGATGAGCTATAGTGCTCACTTTTTGTCTGTGGTCCATCCATCTGTCTGTTAACCCTTATCCTGCTGAATAAATTAAGATGCCATGCCCAGGATTAAATTTTCAGCCAATCAGATTACTTGATCCAGATTGTTGCTATAAATTCACATACTTAATGGCAAACAGTGCAGATCCAGATCAGTTGGCTTCTTCAGAAGCCAACTGATCTGGATCTACACTGTTTGCAAAGGCAGGGTATATCCGGGTTCAGCAGGACAAGGGTTAACAACACTTTCAAACGACAACTCCTCCAAAGCCATTGAAGTAATTTGACCCTAATTAGGTAAGAATGATGCTTGGGTAGAGGGATTTAAAAATAGCTAGTATTATGGTGATCTGCCTCTTGGTTTGCTTGACATAGCATCTGAAATCTCCCAAAGACTTATAATGGGAAAATGGTTAAATTGCATTTTCTCCATAACCATTGAAGTGATGCAAACCATATTTGGCAGTTATGATTATTTGATGATTGTCTACCCACATTATGTATTTTATGACCAGTGTCCATTTAGTTTGGTTGCCATGGCAACATTAATTTTTTTTTAAAAAGGGAATTTTAAATGGAAACTCCATCATAACCACTGAGGCAGAAAACTCCAATTTTATACCAAGGTTGCTTTGGTAAGGGCAATTCAGAATAGCCAAAATTATGGTGATCTGCCTCTTGTTTTGTTTTCCATGGCAACAGAATTCTCCCATAGACTTATAATGGGAAAATGTTTAAACTGAATTTTCTCCATAACCAACGAAGTGATACAAACCATATTTGGCAGTTATGATCATTTGATGATTATCTACCCAGTATATGTGTTTTATGACCAGTGACCATTTTGTTTGGTTGTCATGGCAACATTGAATATTAAAAAAGGAATTTTTTAAATGACAACTCCTCCAAAACCACTGAAGCAGTATGACTCTAATTTTGCACACATGTTGCTTGGGAAAGGGCAATTCAAAACAGCTAAATTTATGGTGATCTGCCTCTTGGTTTGGTTACCATAGCAACAGAAAACTCCCATAGACTTATAATGAGAAAATGGTTAAATTGCATTTCCTCGATAACAAGTGAAGTGATGTGAACCATATTTGGCAGTTATGATCATTTGATGATTTTCTATCCAGTTTATGTGTTTTTATGACCAGCGACCAATTTGTTTGGTTGCCATGGCAAAAATTGAAAGTAGGACATTTGTAAAGCACCAGCAGGGAAAGAAGACCCTGTTGCACACCAGCAGGGAAAGAAGACCATGTTGAGCTTCTCTTGTCTTGTATAGAGACATAAGATATGTAGCGTAAGGGGTGGGGGTGGGGGTGGCAACATGCAATTGAAATACCTCTTCTCCCATCATTTCTTTTCTTATTCAATGAAGATGAGAGCTTGGCAAGTCCCTGCATTCAGGCAAAGATAAATAGATTATAAAAAGAATTACCCTTGAGAGCAATGAACACACACACTAAGACAAAAATAGCTGAAGTGTCAAAAACTTGCAATATATTATTGAAGTAGCAAAAGCTTTAAGTGACAATCAATTTTTTATTCTGCAAAGGTTATCTTCCCCTGCCCCTGTGCTGTATACATAATATAAATCATGATATTGTTAACCCAGTCTGATCTGGGTCCACACTGTTTGCCTGTATGCAAAAATAGGTTTGAAAAGTTTGCAAGAATATTCAGCAGACGACAAAAACAGACGGCATTTTCAAATGTAGGTTTTCTTGGCACTTTAAGGGTTAAACTACTACTCTTCAGAAACCACTTTCGCCAATTTCTATCGATTTCACGTCAATCCTACTGTTGAAACGGGATTGTGAGTTTTTTATCAAATGGATATGCTCCATCAACTGTCATGCCCGTGTATGGTAAAAAAATAATAATAAATAATACCTTCTTCTTCAAAACCAAGAACTGCTCAATGTTGATCCTTTCATCAGTTGCAATGGCAGGATTGGAAAAATGTTGCATAACATCTGCATGACTGCAGTGGCTATTTCACTCAGGTGAAGGAGCCGTGGCCCGTGGGCCTCTAGTTAAATATAATAAAGACATAGCACTCATATATTTTATCCACCACAGAAGTTGAGTTCCCTAAATTTGATGTTGTTTTTTTATATTGGACAGAAGGGAAACAGTTGGCAAAAAATGTTGTTCTGTAGTGGACAGTGAGATGCATTGTTATATTAATAATTTGTAAATGAGAATATTTTGATTTATGAAACCAGGTGCCTGTGATACAGAGATGATTTTAGGGCACGCAATCATGGGATTTGGGCTGATTTCTGGTGGCCTTGTGCCATTTAATGGACTTGATAGGGGAGTGCTCCCACAAACAAAAAAAAATATTGTATCTGCCTGAGACATGTCCATAATTTCATTTCCAGATGATAACTTTAGTCACTGTTAATGGTGAAACTTAGCATATGCATTGCTATTGTGGAGATCTGGTCTGGGATTGCTAATGGGCAAATTTGGTCAATTTTTGACAGAATTATCTGCCTGCGGCATGATAATAGGGGATATTACGAGGGTCCTGCAAAAAGTTTTGTCACTGGGTTTGGATTACTTCAGTGCTACATTTTATCAAACATATTTTTATTACAAACCTTCAAAATATTCCCCCTTTATACTGAAACACATTTTGGTAACCTTTTTACCCAGTCGCGAAAAGCAGATAAATAGTCTTCTTTTGGTATCTGTTGGAGACACTGATAAATAGTGCTGCCAAGAGAACTTCTAGACATATACTTGTTTCCAAAAAGCATTTTCTTAAGCCTTGGAAATAAAAAGAAGTCACAGGGACTCAGGTCAGGTGAATAAGGTGGATGGTTTAAAACTTCCACCTTTTCAGTAGCCAAAAAAGACTTAACAACCTCACACTTGTGAGAGGAGGCGGTGTCATGTAAAAGGTGGACTTAATTCTGACCATTCTTTGCTTGGTCGTTTCCTACATGTATTGTAACAAGTAAATTGGTCAGTGTATAGGACTGCATCTATTTCAATTTGAAATAACTCGGTCAGTTGGAAAGCAGTTTGCACGAAATAAATGGGTATCGTTAGCTATTCAACACACCATTCAAGTGCAGTGAAGCATTTTAAAATATACCTGGGATAAAACCAAGGAAGCCTATTAGTGACAGAACTTTTTGCACAACCCTCGTATCATTTCACGATTTTTTTATGCCCCCAATTTCAAAGAAGTTGGAGGTGCATATTGCTTCTGGTTTGTTCGTCTGTGCATCCGTGTGTCTGTGTTTTACACTTTTTGATACATAGCATAACTTCTGAACCTTTCATGCTAGGATTTTGAAATTTCATATATGGATTTCTCATGACAAAATAGATGACATATATATTTTTCTTTTCAGGATTTCTTTCCTGAGTTATAATCCTTTTAAAAAATTTGAATGAAATCTTGCCAGCAAAATATCTCAAAAACCATTAAAAGCTAGAGCCTTAAAATTTGAGGACTAGATTGGTAGCAATGAGTAGATGACTTGATTAACGTTTGAATAAATTCTGAAAAGTATTTCTTGAGTTATGGCTCTTTGTCATTTTGGGCATTTTTACATTGCACACTTTTTGATGCCTAGCATAAATTTTGAACTGTGCATGCTAGGGTTTTGAAATTCCATATTTTTTTCTTATCAGGGTTATGCCCATTTCCTGAGTTAGGGCCCTTTGAAAAAATATGGATGAAATCTTGTCAGGAAAATATCTTAAAAACCTGATGCTAGAGCCTTGAAATTTGAGGAATAGATTGGTAGCAATGAGTAGATGACCTGATAAACTTTCAAATAAATCTGAAAAGTATTTCTTGAGTTATGGATCTTTGTCATTTTGGGCATTTTTACCGGCATTGCACACTTTTTGATGCCAAGCATAAATTTTGAACTGTGTATGCTAAGGTTTTGAAATTCCATATTTGGATTCCTCATGAAAAAAAAAGCTGACATGTCTTTTTTTTTTTTTTATCAGGATTTTGCTCCTTTCCTGAGTTATGGCCCTTTGAAAAAATATAGATGAAATCTTATCAGCAAAATATCTCAAAAACTATTGAAGCTAGAGCCTTGAAAGTTGAGGAATAGATTGGTAGTGATAAGTAGATGACCTGATTAACTTTTGAATAAATTCTGAAAAGGACTTGAGTTATGTCCCTTTGTCATTTGGGGCATTTTTACATTGCACACTTTGATGCATAGCCTAACTTTTGAACTGTGCATACTAGGGTTTTGAAATCTTATATATGGATTCCTCATGAAAAAATAGCTTACACATGTTTATTTCTTGTCAAGGTTACGTTCCTTTCCTGAGTTATGGCCCGTAGAAAATGTATGGATGAAATCTTGTCAGCACAATATCTCAAATATATTGAAGCTAGAGCCTTGAAACCTAGTGAATAGATTGTAAGTGAGAAGTAGATGACATGATTAATATTTTAATAAATACTGCCAGATCCTTCTTGAGTTATGACCTGTTGTCAATTTGTTTTTTTTCTTTTTTGTCGGAATCTTCATGGTGGAGTAGTACCCCTTTTCAAACTTTGGCCAATGAAAATCTTGTAAGCGAAATATCTAAGGACCTATTTGAGTTAGGATCATGAAATTTTGCAAGCAGTTTGGAACCAAGGTGTAGATGACCTGATCAAATTTTGGTCAGAGTTATGTTCCTTTTCAACTTTGGCATTTTGTATTGACAAGCATATAGTTGGGGGCATAGTGTTTTACAAACATATTTCTAGTTTTATTATTATATTGGTAGGGAATGTCATTCACATTCTTTAATTATGATACACATCTGAAGCTTTTTTGTGATTTCTGCAGGAAATATAATTCATAATTCCCAGTATGAAATATGTCTGTAGAACACTATTATGCCATACGACGAGTGTAAATAATATAACGATGCAAAACTTATTGACGTCATTTGAAAGAGCGTAAAACAGAATCCGAAGAAAAAATTTATTTTTAACCCTTGTCCTGCTGAATAAATTAAGATGCCTCGCCCTTTTCAAATTTTCAGCCACTCAGATTACATAATCCAGATTGTTGATATAAATTCACAAACTGAATGGCAAACAGTGCAGATCCAGATCAGTTGGCTTCTTAGAAGCCAACTGATCTGGATCTCCACTGTTTCAAAGACAGGATATATCCGGGTTCAGCAGGAGAAGGGTTAATGACATGATATATATAAGTCGAAGAAAATAAAAAATTTAATGATATATAAAAGTAAATACACACTGAGTTTAAGATATGGGAAACATTTCCCTCGAGACCTGCAAATCTTATAAACAAACTCGTGTTATGCACTTGTTTATTGGATTTGAAAATCTCTCGGGGGGAAATATTTTCTGTATTTTAGACTCAGGGTGATTTAACCTCTATATATTATTCTGATAATAATAGTATAAAATAAAGTATTTTAAGGACTTTTGTTCTTATTTGCATGTCCTGAAGCAGAACTGAGGTGAACTGTTGTAACAGTACGAAATGAGCTACTGTGAAACGTCCCGCCTGCATTACCAAGAGGGGTAGGTGAAATTGGTCAATTTGAGCAATTCCTCTCGCTCAACTGATTGTTGCAACAATGGTGGATTGTAACCCATTGTAGACTCCCCCACACTGCATACTGGAAGATTTTAATTTAGATTTTAAGTGTGGCAGGCTATGTGATTTAGATATTCCTAAAGAAAAATGACTGAACTATTTGCAAACAGTGAAGACCCTGATCAGATGCCACATTCTGCACATCTGATCTGGGTTTGCACTGTTTGCCAAATACCCTTTTAGGGGTCTCCAGACTATAAGGGGTTAATAGGACCCAAGATAAGTGGAAAGAGAAGAAGATAGTCCAAGTATGAACTTAATAAAATGTATATCAGTGCATTCAGGAGACTCGATCAGGTCTTCATAAATCTATCACCCAAAAGATAACATAAAACATGCAAGTTTATGACCCTGATGTGGGTATTTGAAAAGGTGGGCTTTACTGGATAAACTTATAAACTGGCCAATATCTAACATCAGTTTCAAGTGTCAATATAATGGGTAGTCTTTGGTAAAAAAAAAAAAAAAAAAAAAAACCTTTAAAATTTGTTAGTCATTGACCTTGACCTCAAGGTCACTGGTAGGGTCAGGCTTGCATTGACTGCAGGACCAGTATCTAAGAGCCTTCCACGTACTGACATACTCAGTACATAATTGCCAATGTATTTGAATCACAACTTCATTAAGGGGAACAAACTCTTCCAGGACTGAACATTTATGATCAAGGGAAGCAAATCAAAATTAATAGTTCGAAGTACTTTTTCATGATGCTTATTTTTCAACCAAACACTTTGATATTTTTCCTTCTTTTTTTATCCCATGAGGTGCTTCTAAAGAGTACAAATCAACATAATTCTATGGAGAAATTAGAAAAAAAATATTTACTCGTCTATTCTTTTGATTCATAAATAATGGCTGTCTTTCCTATTTTTCCCAGAAAACAGAATTTGACATTTTATGCCAATTGTCTCTAGTGAATTTGCATGAAATGTCTAATCCAATTTTCCAGGAAAAATAAGAAAAATGTCACCAATTTGTTGTCTGCTGAATTTACCCAGAGAGTAGTAAATGTTAAAGAGAGAAATACACCCACAGGAAGTGATAGACAAAATGACAAAAAGACAAAATGCTGAAGTAGCTCGAGCCAGTCTACCTCAGTACATATGTGGAGTAATGGCCCTTTCACAAAGTCTGATCAGGGCCTTTGGTGTCCATTTCAGTGCTCCAGATAAAGTGCCATTTGCAACCAAAAAGTATTGATTTTTCTTATTTCTCCATGACAATATATGTTCTGGTACTCATTAGAAGAGCCTCATCGAGGCACTTCTAATGAGAATCCACAACATATATATTTCATGGAGAGGGGGTTGTCGGGTGTGGTGAAGGTGTTGTGTATCTTGCATCACCGGGGTGTCCAACTGATATCGGCTTACAGTTGGGCAAGCCTTCTATCCTTGCAGCAGATAAGGGTAGAGGGGGGATGTTTTATTTCTTCTGTCTCCTCACTTTCATTCATTTTCCTCTTTTTTCCCTGTCCCTCTCTTTCATCTCCTCTACAATCTCTCCTGTCTCTGTTCTCCCTTTCTCTGGGAGATGACACAATATGACCCACAAGACTTGATGTGCTGTTAAACCCCAACACAATCAGTCAAGAACAAAATGACATAAAAAGACAAAATGCAGAAATGGCTGGAGCCAGTCTACCTTAGTACATGTGTGGAATAAAGGCCCATATTAGCTTGTACTTTCACACAGTCTGATCAGAGCGTTTGATGTCCATTTCAGTGCTTTATTAACTAGAGCAAGTCGATGGTGCACCATCACATATCCCCTCACCAGCGCCTTCGTGTACGTATCTCTGCGCTCATCAAAATTCCATTTCTCATTCATAGGGCTATTATCTGTGACAGTTTCAAGGTTCTAGCTAAAAAAGCCTAGGAGGAGTTGTGTGACAATAAAAAAAAAAGGACCCAAAATCCTAATTTTTGACCTCTGTTGACTTTAGACATGCCCCAGAGCAAAATTTTTGCACCGCTGTATTCTAATCTTCATTACCTTTGATTTGATATGCAATATGACTATGTTTGTACAAAACAGATTTTGGACCCTTCAGGGTCACACCTCTGGCCCTGCCCCTAGGGGTTACCTCAAAATTCCGAATATTTTCCTCCAGTCCCCATCCATAGGGCTATCCCCTGTGAAAGTTTTGAGATTCTAGCTTAAATGATCTAGGAGCAATGGTGTGGCATTACAGACGGACGGACAGATGGGGGGTATCACAATATCCCCGCTTTTTCTTCAAAAAGCATGGGGATAATTAATAATTCCTCTGTCATTACTAACAATGACCAATCTTAATCAAATGCATGAATTGCTACTGTTTGTGTGTGCTAAGATGGCTGATGAGACCAATCTTAGAACTAAACTGCCTGTTGCAGATAGAACAAGAGAGGTCTGAGGATGAAAGCTCTGTTGGTGATGCCTTAGCTCTGACTATCTGCTGAGCGTGTTTTTGCTTTGTATTCACCAGCACCCCTTCTTATGAGCCCTCACCACTTTACTCAGTCCTGTTCATTTTGTTCCCACCACTCTTTTGGTAGTCTGTAAGGCAGGCTTTGAGGGTGTATCGCTTCTTTTGACCACCATGGGAGCGTTTTCCCACTTGTAGCTCTCCCTAGAGGAATTTCTTTGGCAAACATTCATCAGGTGTTCTGGTAACGTGGCCTGTCCATCTTAATTGTGCCAATTTTAGAAGAGTATGTACACTTTGCATCCCTGTCCTTTTCAGGACTTCTGTATCTGGAATCCTAGTTTTATGTAGTTATAGGCTTATTGGATATTGTGAAAGAAAATCTGTTTCAGCAAAAGTCCTGATCAGACTGCATGGCTGTACAGGCTGGTCTATGCATTTACTGTTCCCTTATTAATTCCTAGTGATAGAATGACACTTTTCTCTTGTCCTTTTATGAGGCACCCCGACATTCATCCAACAATTTATTAACACTTTGCATGCTTAATTTGAATTTAATGCTTAGCAGGCTTGGTAAAAAAATCAGCAGATGAATTTTGACTTATTTTTTTTCCCCAGAAATTAAGATTTGACATTTCATGCAAATTGTTGCATAAGGAGACAATTTGCATGAAATGTCAAACCCTATTTTCTAGGAAACTGAAACAAAAAATAAACAGTTTGTCGTCTGCTGAATTTGTCAAGAGTGATCCCACATTGAATGTATGATTTTTTTCTTTTTTTTTTTTTTTTTCCAGAAATACAGCTTGACAATTCATGTTAATTATTTCTGGAACAAAAATAGTAAAGAAAAAAAAACAAAAAAAAAACCCTCATTTGGCTCTGGTGATTTCACCTACATTATGCTAAGGGTCGAGAACTACATTGGTTGTAAATCACAATTTATCAATAATAAAGAACAAAAAAGTGAAAAGTGGCTATGATTGGCTGTCTTCTGCGCAGTTGGACATCTTTGTTATTGACCACTGACCTCAATATTGTAGGCCGCTAGTCCCGTCCGAGAGCAGCCATTTGTAATTGATGTCAAGAGTTGAAAGCAGTAGTTCAGACTTGGCTTCATATCTTTTCATCTTTCATCGAGTAGCAAAATGGCTGCAACAAGGTATATTAACTTGTCTTTATAATATGAGACACTTATAAAATGGGAACAAAAGTCCTCTGCTGTTAAATTGTTGGTTATTTGGCCGGTCAGCAGAAGTAATCCATCACAGGAAATTAATAACTTGGGCTTCAACAACTCCACGACGGGGCGTAACAGGCTTACCGGCATGGTGATTACAAGATTTGAATTTTGATTAAGGCAAGAGAATCAAGTCACTTAAAAGAAGTCTATTACACACAAAAGGCATATTGAAAGCGCTTGCCATTTGTCAGTTGATATATTGACGGCAGGTACAAAGTATGCCCTTCTTTTATAGAGACGCAGTTACTGCACAGCATGCAGACGGTAAATAGAATCTTGATAGTATAACTATAAAGGGCTATAATAAATATGTATATTTACTAGACTGGCTCCAGTCCTTAGTGACTAAATATATTATTTTTTATAATTCTCTTTGGTATAGACACTAAAATAAAGACAATATTTTCATGCTAAGATTATGAAACACTGGTCAAGAACCCTTAAAGCACTAATCACAACTACCGCAGATTACATTTTTATTCATTATTTATTTTTGATTTTGTTATTTACCAGAGAAAATAAGGCTTGAAATTTCATGTGAATAGTTTTACTTTCTCTGAAAAATGATTTAAAAAAAAAAAAATAAAATTTTGCTTTGCTTTGTTTTATTTTAGTGTTTTTATCAAAGAGAATTATGAAAATTAAGCAAGTCTATATATATATACCTGCTGCTGCAATGCAAGATATTAATATTATATTTCGCATACATTATACATTCATTAAACAGAGAGAGGCAGTTATTCAGAATTGTAGGAAACATTTGACATTTTTGGCTGGCCCATACAAAAGTACAGGGAGCTGTTGTTGTCACTGAGGTGTCAGCAGTGGCCAATGTTAAAGCTGAACCCTTGCCATGCTGAATAAATTAACCCTTCTCTTGCTGAACATGACATGCCCTGTCTTAGCAAATAGTGTACATCCAGATCAGTTGGCTTCTGAAGAAGCCAACTGATCTGGATCTGCACTGTTTGTCATTAAAAATGTGAATTTCTATCAAAAACCCAGATCAAGTAATCTGATTGGCTGGAAATTAGAAGTGGGTGTGGCATCTTAATTTATTCAGCATGAGAAGGGTTAAGATACCATGCCCACTTCTAGCTTTTAGCCAATCTACTTGATCCATGTTATTGATAAAAATTCAAATATTTAATAGCAAACAGTGAAGATCCAGAAGCCAACTGATCCGGATCTATACTGTTTGCAAAGACAGAACATATCAGGTTCAGCAGGACAAGGTTTAACATTCAAGCTCTTTTTTGATGAGATAGTTTATACTTATTTGAACTGTTGTTAAATACTGGTCCAAAGTGGTGTTCAAATTAAGCAACACCCTGTATACTGACTTTGAGGTCAAGGTCTTTTGTAAAAATAAAAATGTTTATTACATTTTATAATGTTAGGGTTTTTATATTCAAGTTTTTAAAAAAAAAAAAAAAAAAAAAAAAACAACAAAAAAACTGTCTTTGAATGTCTGGATAGATTTTGTTCTACTTGCAAATGTGTTAAATAATGGTAAAGTTCTGTTTAGTGGAAGCTCCTCTCCAGAGTAATACTGAGGTTAAGGTTACAGTTATAGCCGAATCTTAAAGTTCTGTATTCAAACATTTTTAGAGCTATGGCTCCTGATTGCCTAGGCTGAATTTAGTTGATGCTTGAATGTATGTTAGATTTTTGTACAAGGTTTTCTTTGGTGCAAGCCCCAAACTCCCTCAGTCATGTTGAGGGCAAGGTCACAGACTTAGCATAATGTTAATGTTTTGCAGTCATGTGTTTTTAAGAGATACATCTCCGAAATCTAGATGTATTAAACTGATACCGGTACTTGGACTGGTTTGATTTACTGGTTATGTCCTCAGTAGCATGTATTCCTTTTATGGGTAGATGTTCATCATACTTGTACTGATATTAGTCATTGGTTCAAAGTTTAATCCATTACAGGCCAGGCTACCCTCCCTCAGTGACCCTGAGGTCAATGTCACAACACACACACACACACACACACACACACACACACACACACACACACACACACACACACACACACACACACACACACACACACACACACACACAGCCTGAACATAATCCATAATGTCACCAAGTATTTTACTTATATTGACACTTTGTTGGAATGCTAATAAGGACTTGAGCTGCACTTCCTTAATTGTCCTTATTTTTTATGGGTCAACTAATGCTCAGGTAAGCAATTCAGATCCACTTGAACCTCTTTTACATGGAAACTCTAGACATTTCTGTGAAATCTTTTGTACAGGTGCAAATCCAGTTGGGGTTCAGGTGGTTCAATCGAAGCCCCTCTTGATTCTGAATTATTTTCATGGAGAATTTCTAGAAAAGTTGAAGAATCATGAATATTTTCCCTGAAAAAGCTAAAATCAATCCCAGCTAACCCCGCTCCTCCTGGATTCAAAAGTCTTGATCCACCCGTCGTATAGTAATGGTGTAGCAGGTGTGTATTCACACTGACCGGTGCCTCGACTGGCTCCAGTCTCCCATGACTGCATACATGTATTTATTCTTATAATCCTTTTTGATAATCCACTAAAATAAAACCAAAATAATATCAAGACTATAAAGGCTGGTCACTAGTGACCAGCCTTTACAGTCATGATATTATTTTAGTTCTATATTGGTGGATGGATCAAACAAGATTATAAGAATAAATATGCAGTCACTGGAGACTGGAGCCAGTCTAACTAGTGCTTAGTTGGATACATAATTTTTTTTCTGATGCTTTCTTACAGTCCTCAGTGTTATTTGATGATGTGGCCAGATTTCACATGAAACTTGTTGACTTGTCAACAAACTTCAGTTTGCTGACATAGAAACTATAAAAGTTGATAAAACTATGAATACATGTATGTCCATCCCTAGGCATGTACAGGAATGGTGAATGTTTTACTTACTGGTATGAAACTTCTTTTGGAGAGTTTTGGCAAACACCTGGAACAGTTTTTGATAAAGAATGGCATTGCAAAGACAAAAATATTACAAAAATTCAGTTGAAGGAAATAAAAAGACAAATCCTACTGAGTTTTATAGGTGTCAGTTTATTGTTAAATCAATTTACATAAGTTTATTATTGAATTAAGCAAAAAGAAACCTTGTAACTGAGCCACGTATTTCCGTAGCTGTGAGAAAAAAATAATTTGTTGATTTACGTAACCACCCTCGTTGAATAAGACTGAAATAAAGAGTATCAGTAGCCATGATTTATTTTCTGTCCGGGATGTACAAACAGTTAAATTTTTGGTAATTTTTCACCAACTGGTGAAAGCTAAGAAGCTGTCCCACTGTCATTTTATCAGTGGAAGTTTCAAATTTTATCCATTTTAATTTGATACTATTGCATATGTGAATTGTACAAAATAGTCATTCAAGTTTCATAGCTACAGGTAAGAGGTGAGTCCAGGGAATTTTTTTTGCTAATTCCCTGCAAAACCATATGTTTTGGGTACTCATTAGAAGCATCTTGGCAAGGTGCTTCTGATGAGTATCGCAACATATGTTTTTGTAGAGAAATAACAAAAATATCAGTATTTTTTGATTGAAAGAAATTCCTTATTTTGAGCTATGAGTTTGTATGATATAAAACTGTCACGCCATTTGGGGAACCCTGCTAGCTTTTCTTGATTGACTTTGAATGAAATATTTTGCAAAAGATGATGGCAGGGTATGTAATATCAATGAATAAATTTATAAAATTAAGATGATTCAACATTAGAGCTTAACATGCAATAACTTTTATGTATGTAAAAAAAGAAAAAAAAAAAAAAAAGAAAAAAATACAATGAGAATGTTTGCTATCTGAAAGGAGAGAGAAATTTGCAGGGAAGATTTGATCTTCAAATTATAAATAGTGTCAGATGGTGCAGTCAGTGGTACAGCCTTGCAAATCCTTGCATTTCCCAGCTGAACTGCACATGGGCAAATATTTCAGTGAAATTTGTCAGTGCTTCAGTTAGCCTTATACAGAGGGATGGGCTGGCCCTCTTGCCCTTTCCTTCCGCCCCTCTGTCCTTTGAAAGCTGCCTCTGCCTTATTTTAACTCCAGACATCAAACCTACATTTTGGTGAAAATTTCATGAAAATCGGACAAAATTAAAAAAGGTATCGATATTTAACTTTTACCACTCTCTGGCCTAATTCTGCAGACAACAAATTGATGATATTTTTATTTTTCTCAGAAAACAGGATCTGACATTTCAGGCAAATTGTCTCCAAGTTCTATTAGCATCTCTGAAAGGCGTGAGACTCCTTACATGTCAGAGTAAAATAGTAATCACTTGAAACAATTCTAATAGTGGTGACCCAGATCAGACATGGCAAAATGCACATCTGATCAAGGTCTATACAACATCACGAAAACATGCCTGTATAATTTTGACCCCCTTAAACCCCACTTTTATATAGTAAAACTGGGGTTTACAGGCGTGTACATTATTTTTCTTATTTCTGTTCAAAAACATAGATTGTGGGTACTCGTTAGAACTGCCTCGCTGAGGCAGTTCTAACAAGTACCCACAATCTATGTTTTGAACAGAAATATGAAAAATGTCAGAATTTTTATCTGAAAATTTTTTTTGGTGGTAAAATTTTCAATATATTTGAATAGGCGTATTTTTGTAATGACTTGCCACTTTTTCAACAGTGTTAAGATGCACCAACAGGTAATAAAATGGTTGTGTTCAAATTTTAGTTTGAATATAGTAAAGTGCTAAGGTGTCCAAATATTTAGGATAAATAGGTTATTTAAATTTTGAGATAAGTATGGTAGGGAATTATGGTGTCCAATGTTGGGAGTATTTTTGGTAACAGGCTTTCTGGAGCCTAACCCTTAAAGTGGCAAGCAAAATTTGTAGCAGATGACATTCTATTTTTAGCTCACCTGAGTTATACTCAGGATGAGCTATAGTGATCACTTTTTGGTCATCATTCGTCCCTCCGTGTGTCCCTCCGTTAACATTTTCAAACAACTTCTCCTCTGAAGCTGAGAGCAAATTTTGCTCAAATTTCATATGGAGCCTCCTTAGGTTGGGGGAATGAAAGATTGCTAAAATAGTCATGGTCCATTGACCAAGATGGCAGCCATGCCCATATATGGTGAAAATCTTTAAAAATCTTCTTCTCCAGAACCAATGATGCCTTGTCGCTGAATCTTTGCACCAAAGTTGTTAAAATAATGGTCGTACATTGACATTTGATCTTTTTACGGTGAGGTCAAATTTACTTCCCTATGCATTTGTATGGGAAAAATGTTGAGAATTTCAAACGACTTCTCCTCTTAAGCCTCTGGGCCAATGCTGCTCAAATTTCATTTGGAGCCTCCCTGGGGCAGGGGAATGAAAGATTGCTAAATAATTGTGGTCCATTGACCAAGATGGCCTCCATGCCCATACGTAGTAAAAACCTTTAAAAGTCTTCTTCTCCAGAACAGAGGATGCCTTCAAGCTGAATCTTTGCACAAATCATCAGGGACGGGAGGTCTACCAAAGTTGCTAAAATAATGGTTGTGCATTGAAATTTGACCTTTTTACAGCGAGGTCAAGTTTGCTTCTGTATGCATTTGTATGGGCCCCATACCAGGGCTCTGGAAATTTTGAAATCTGAATCGGTCCAGCCGATGACGATGACGTCATCAATGAGCCCATTTCCAAAAAAAAAAATATGTGTATATCACCTGTCACGAAAACTAATGACAATTGGCAGTCCTATAACTCCTTTTAAATAATACACCTCAACTCCGTTATATGACGGAAGTCCGGGTACAACGAGCATGATCAAAGCTGGCGTCATCAATAAATACAGTCAGGTATGTAAAAAGAAATAAAAAAAAAAGAAAAAACCAAAAGAAAAAACGGTTTTGTTGTTATTTCCACCTCCGCAGGGTTTTCCAAAGCTATTTATAAACAACTGATTCCCGTCTTGTATAAGCGCGAAGACGGCGGGAAACAGGAGAGACGGAACGAAACGACTTTCATGGACCTAATTAGGTCTAATAAAAAAGGCCTGTGCCACGGGCGATTTTGCAGTTTTCAGTGTTTCAAGATTTGATCAGACTGCTTAAATTTTAAGCACTGACCAATCTTGTCTAGCGCAAGTGGTGCATTACTTATTTTTACTGTGAAATCTACCTTGAATTATACTCGTGTGTTACGGCAATCAACAAAAAAAAAAGAAAAAAAGAAGCAGTCAATAATACCCAGATCAGACGCCGTTGTATGCGACATCTGATCAGGACGTACACGGTTTGGGAATTCATTTATCGAATCTGGGACCGACAAACCGTGTTGGTCAAAACAAAAAAGAGGAAGAAAACGGGTGCGTTCAAGCGGTGCATTCGTTTAACACTCTCATGCAGTAAAGCGACCTTTGATCTTTTGGACACGCCGACTGCACCTGGATGTTTTGCAGTCTCAGTGTATTCACACGTGTCACACAAACGGATTAATTATCAGACTACCATTACTGATGATTCGTGTTAATCGCTTGTTTACCGCACAAAGGTCAGTGAAGTGTTGATTTTTTGACAATGTTTGGATAATGACGTAATTAATTTGTGCTGCGGGTAGGTTGCCGTTATTCAGCTGTCTCTCCAATATACATGTCAAATGACCGTTTAGAGCCTTTTAACTACCATAATATCGCATTTAAAAGATGCGCGGACGTTGTCAGTTTGGAAAGACTTGACCGTTTGTGATTTTTTAGACATCATTGATTTGTGAAAATTGGTTGGTTTTGGAAAAATGGGGTTCATCACAAACCTGTTGGACCGATTTATTAGCGTTTTGGGGTGTTTGAAATCGGTCTAGAATTCTTAATTTCGGTCCAGACCGGCTATTTTTCCGGTTTTCCCTAGTTTCGAGTATCGAACGTGAAATGGGTCCCCAAATAAATTTGCCGAGTCGACGAAGGAAGACGAAGGTAGTAATATTATTTCTAGGTTTTCCCGAGCCCTGCCCCATACATTTGTATGGAAAAAATGTTGATAATTTCAAATGACTTCTCCTCTGAAGCCTCTTAGCCAATGTTGCTCAAATTTCATGTGGAGCCTCCGTGGGGCAGGGGAACGAAAGATTGGTAAAATGGTTGGGGTCCATTGACCAAGTTGGCTGCCATGCCCATATATGGTGAAAACCTTAAAAAAATCTTCTTCTCCAGAACCAAATAAGCCCTGTAGCCTAATCTTTGCACAAATTATTGGGGACAGGAGATCTACCAAAATTGCTAAAATGAAGGTCCTATGTTGACGTTTGATCTTTTTACGGCAAGGTCAAATTTGCTTCCCCATGCATTTATATGGGCCCTATACATTTATATGGGAAAAATATTGAGAATTCATATTTTGGACATCTCCTCTATAATCAAGTTGAATCAAAACTTGATGATAAGCATTAGGGCACCTAATAGACACAAAATAGCTAAATGAGCCAATAGAAAATCCAAGATGGCCACCACAGCTGCCATCTTAAAAACCAGTTTTCAACATCTCTTTCCAAACCTGCGGTCGCTTTGAGCAGAAACTTGCTCTGTAGCAACAGGATGACTTCTGGATGAAAACAAACTAAAATTTTGTTGATCAGAATTCCAAGATGGCCAAAATGGTTCCACTCCATTGAACAAGATGGCTGCCAGAGCTACAAATAGAAAATCTTCAAACGACATCTCATCTGTGACCAATGGCCAGATTTCAAAATATTTGCACAGAAGTGTTCCTCCAATGGCCCTCTACCAAAACTGCTAAAATGGTTCTGCTTGGCTGAACAAAATGGTGGCCAGAGCTAAAAATAGAAGAAACCTTTTGAAGACATCTTTGCGACCAGTGGCCTGATTTCAAAGTACGGTACATGTAATTTCACAGAAGTGTTCCTCTTAAGGCCCTTTACTAAAATAGCTAAAATAGTTCAGCTCTGCTGAACAAAATGGCCACCAGAGCTAAAAGTCGAAAAAAAAGAACATTAAACAACATCTCCTCCTTGGCCAGTGGCCAGATTTAAAAATGATTTCACAGAAACGTTCCTCTTATCCCCACCGCCCCCTGCCCCCCGCCCCCCACCCACCCCCACCCCCACCCCCTGTTTTTGTTGTTTGTTTTTTTTTACTAAATATGGCCCTTTGAAAATTTCAGCATTTTAACCTTGTAAGCAAGATATCTCAAAAACTGTTTAAGCCATTGCCTTGAAACTTGACAAGCTGATAAGGAATGATGAGTAAATGACCTGATTAACTTATAGCAGTTAACTCAGGTGAGCCTTGTTTTTTATTATTATTATTATTTTTCAGAGAAAATCAATTTTGATTTTAATCATCTGCTTGGCAGATGATTCACATGAAATGTCAAGATTTATTTTCTTTGAAAAATAAAGAAAAAAGAAATCAAAATGTTGTCTGCTGCAGTTGTGATTGGCACTTCAAGGATTAATTCGGTTTTCAAAAAAAGTCCTCAGGAAGATGGGCTATTGGTTATTCTTGCTATACTTGTGTTGAAACATTTTTTTTCTTGTTAAGAAATTAAATTAGATCTGTTTTAAATTTCTCTATTCTGGTTTGAAGATCAAAAAGATCAAAGCTGTAAATCATGACAAGTGTACTGCTTGAAACAAAGCACTCGAAAATATTTAACACCTGTGGTGTCATACAGGTGGGATTTCTTGTAATCAGGAATTTCTCTGCATTGATTATGCTTTTTACCCTAAATATTCTAACACCCTAATTTCTTACCATATTTATCCAAAAATTTGAACATAAAGTACGTTTTGCTGCCTATTGATGTGTCTAAACACTGCTGGATGAGTAGCAGACAGCGGACAACCCTAAGTATTTGGACAGATAGGCCTAAACAAAGGTGTAAATGTAGATCAATTGCTGCAGAATAGAATCTGATCTTAGTCTTCATGGTTTGCCACTCAGCTGGCAGTTCTTAGACATATTTACAGGTAGTAAATCACCGTGGGGTCTGTGTCACTGATTGGTTAGTTTTCCTGTCTTCAGATCGCAAGGTCCCATGCTTTGAATCCCACAAGAGGTGGAATTCGAAATCTAGATCCAGATACTAAATGACAACTACTGCAGATCTAGCTTAACCCTTGTCATGCTGAATAAATTATGATGCCACACCCACTTCTAATTTTTCAGCCAATGTCAGCATGACAAGGGTTAAGTTCCTGCACATCAATTTCCTGAGTCTAATCTAAAAGGAGAGTGAAGCATATGATTTCCATTTAGAATAGAGTCCTTTTTAGAAGAGAGATAAAACAATTTTGACAGAGCTCAGTCAATGTTTAAGAAGACTCGATATACTTTCAAGGGTAGGCAACTGAATAAATTAAGATGCCACAACCACTTCTGATTTTCAGCCAAACAGATTACTTGGTCAGCGTTGATCAAAATTCATATACTTGATGACAAACAGAACAGATCCAGATCAGTTGGCTTCTTCAGAAGCCAATTGATCTGGATCTACACTGTTTGCAAAGGCAGGGCATATCCGGGTTCAGCAGGACCAGGGTTAAACATTGACTGAGCCTCACATTTGTCATACTGATAAATTACAGTGACATGGGTATGTCACAATGAGCCTGCCTCGGCGGCCCAGTTGGATGCACGTCTGACTGTGATCAGCTGATCGCGGTATCATCCCCCACCAGGTCGGCAACATTCTTTCATGGAGATTGATCATGAACTATTTTCTATGTCATTCTCTCCCTTCTGCTGATTCAAGAACGGCTGTTGTCAGTTTCTGCAAAAGAATGTGCATAATACTGGTTAACTGCTTAGAGGACTAAGGCTGCCCAGTAAAAGTGTGGTTAGGTAAACTGACTGCCCTTGACATGAACCCATTTGGTTGACTGGGCCATAAAACCTCAACACAAACAAAACAAAAATGTCACAATGAAGGGCTTAAATGGTTAACTCAAATATTCCCTTTTTATTTTCATTATGTCTCCCCTGCTCTATAACTTGAAAATTGTTCAAGCTGTCTTCACGAAACTTCATATAAATATCAATCAACATTAGATGATGTGCAGAGCACAAGAACCATAACTCTTGCATTTATACTTTTTGAGTTATTTCCCTTAGACTCTGTCACAAAATCGTGTCTGCTCTATAACTTGAAAACCATTCAAGCCCTCTTCAAGAATCTTCATATAAATATCAATCAACATTAGACGACATACACAGCGCAAGAACCACAACTCTTGCATTTATACTTTTTGAGTTATTTCCCTTGTAACTTTGTCCGTCACAAAATCATCTCCACTCTGTAACTTGAAACCTGTTCAAGATATCTTCAAGAAACTTGTAAATATCAATCAATATTAGATGACGTGCAGAGTGTAAGAACCATAACTCTTGCATTTATACTTTTTAAATTATTTCCCTTGGAACTTTGTCCATCATAAAAAATGTGTCCAGTCTATAACTTGAAAACCATTCAAGATACCTCCACGAAACTTTATGTGAATATCAATCAACATTAGAAGAGGTGCAAAGCACAAGAACTATAACTCTTGCATTTTTCATACTTTTTTAGTTATTTTCCTTGGAATCTCATTAGTTAATATAAATGTTTGCTGAATATACAATACAATATGACACCAAAAAGGGGGTGACATCTATGTTTTTGTAGAAAAACAAATTTTAGTTTCATATTTTTGTTGCACCCAAATTAAGCAAGCAGATGTGATACAGTGGTCCAGTTTTCAGTCTGTCCATTCATCCCATCCACATAGTGCCAGTCCTAGTGTTCTGATCTGTTCCTGCATAACTATTAGAACTACAACCATCTCACCTCAAAACCAGGTATACTCTTTCTCCCTAACATGATCACAAACAGTGTGGTGTTGTTTTATAAACATGACCTGCTTTTTATGGTCTAAAAGATTTGTCATTTTTATTTTAACCGTAACCCTTAGCTCCATTTCTGATTAACTGTAGCATATATTATCATCTAACATGGCATTGTGCTTTCTCCCTAGCATGAACTGAAGCACTGCAGCATCATTTAATGACCTGGGCCCAGTTGTTGTTAGTTAACATAATTATCATTAAAACTTTGATCAATTAAATATGGCATATATGCTTATATTTTTGCTGAAAAAATGTGAGTAGCTTTTGCATTTGCAAAAGCTACTCACATTTTTTCAGCAAAAATACCTGTGAATTAGATAATGTACTTACTAGAATAATTAACATGTTGACCACTAACGAGCTCCTTAAGCTAACGACACTTTGAACAACTGGGCCCAGGTCTATATTTCATGTTCTAGTGATCGGTCATGATTTTTTTACATCCCTTTAGAAATTAGTTCCATTTCTGATTAACTTTATGACCTACAGTCTCATCAAACTATACAACCTAAAGTGATCAAACTTGGCATAATGCTTCCTTTCTAACAAGAACTCACACACTGTTGTATTATTTTTTTGACCATGACCTACAGTTCACGG
The DNA here is from genome assembly GCA_964016985.1 of Anodontia alba. Taxonomy (NCBI): domain Eukaryota; kingdom Metazoa; phylum Mollusca; class Bivalvia; order Lucinida; family Lucinidae; genus Anodontia; species Anodontia alba. The sequence goes on from OZ024821.1 coordinate 31,830,500, forward strand.
TCCAATGACTTTGTCATTCTTTATATGAATTCTAGTGTTGATACTGCCAGCAGATGTGACACCACCGTCTGTGATATGCTTATTTTCTTTGTTTACCATAATAACCCTAAGTATTGGGACACCTTATTTACTTACCATAGGTGTCCTAAAATTAGAAATAGTCCATTCTACTACCTCTTGATGTGTCTGAAATATTGCTGTATGTATGGTAAACAGTGTAGACCCTGATCAGATGCTGCATTCTGTGCCATCTGATCTGGGTCTACACTGTTTGCAAAGGCCTATCTGTCCCAATATTTAGGGTTATTATGGTACATTGACAGAAGTTTCTTTACCACTTCCATCAAGTGATCTATATTAGACTGAAGTGCCTGACTTGAATGTTATGAATTTCTTTTTCAGACCTCTAGTACAACAGACCATATTTGACTCACCAGTGGATTTAGCAGAATGTGGACAGGTGCTATTTAGAGAGAGATGGTGGCTCTATATGTGCATGAAAGGTCAGTGAAAACAAGGATGTACAAATCCCATGTATAACTGAAATGTTGTTAAAAGGGCTATAGACTCCAAAACAGAGCTGGAAACCTACTATCCTCATAAGAAGCACTTTGGTGAGACTTTAATGAATACCCCACAACGTATGTTTTTGTGCAGAAATAAAGTTTTGGTCTTCAACATCACACAGGATTTGAGCCAAGTAAAGGTATAAAGTGTCTTTATGGCATATGCAAACTGTAAAGATCCAGATCAGCTGCAGTTTCCAATTTTTCAGTATGATTCTGTGAACAGATAGCAAAGGGTCTGATCAGCCTGCATAGATACGCAGGGAAAGGGCCATAACTATGTTGTGAGAACTTAAAGGTCTATTGCTGTATCTGTTATAGCAATTAAGTATGCTTACTCTGATCTGGGCCTTCACTGTCCACATATGATTCCCAAAGTAGAGTGAAAGTTTAAATAAGTACAGGCTTCCATACAAGACTTCAGATAAACATTTTTTTAACCTGTGTCGTGCTAAAGCCACACCCAGTTGCTATTTTCAGCCAATCAGATTACTTGATCCAGATTGTTGTTATAAATTCACATACCTAATGTCAAACAGTGCAGATCCAGATCAGTTCAGAAGCCAACTGATCTGGATCTACACTGTTTGCAAAGACAGTATATCTGGGTTCAGCAGGACAAGGAATAACTATAAACCATGGCTCTAAAGAAGATAATTATAATTTTCAGCCAAAAAGTATTGATATTTTTATTTCTGCATGAAAACATATGTTGTGAGTACTCACCGGAATTGCCTCACAGAGAAGTAAGAAAAATGTTTACCATAAAAATTCTAATTAACGCTCTGGACATTTTATTAGAATCATGCCCAATCTGATAGAAAGGAGTGGGCCCATGGGCATTAATTAGAATTTTTACAGTAACTGGATATATTTGTCTTACCTAAAGCTATGGCCATATCAGTATTTCTCTTTTTTTTTTCTGTGGATATATTTTCATGATCTGATTAGAATTGTCTCAGTCAGATGATTTAAAAAAAAACATAATGTAAGCATTGATAAAGTGGAAACACAATTTGCCTGAATTTGTTCTGTTTATCAAGTAGAGCACTTAATCTTTAGCACTCTCTGGGCAAAATCAGCAGATGGAATTTTGATGTATTTTTTTTACTCCAGAAAATGGGGTTTGACATTTCATGCAAATTGTCTCAAATGTCAGACCCTATTTTCTAAGAAAAGCCAGAAGCAATGTTTCAAAATTTATTACTTAGCATGCTAAAGTGTTTAAGACTTCCGAAATCCCAACTGATAGTTTATGTGCCAATTTTAGTGGTTAAGCCCTGTCAAAAGAAAAAGTTCTTATTTGCCATGTAAACAGACTGATTTTGTGTGCAGTATGATCATATCTTTATACAGGTTGAGTCTATACATTCCAAATGGTTTAGAAGACTGATCAGACTGCGTCAATGGGCAGACGCATCTGGATATATGCCATTCACTTACATGAATGTAGTAAATTTCAGTTTGGATTGTATAAACACCAGATAAGTGCTACAAAAAAACTTATGATATCAATTATCGGATCTTTACAAGTTCTCAACAGGTCATTAACCAATCATTTTATTTTGATAGGTAGTGAATTATATCACTTCAACTTTTGACAGTTTTTTGTCAACCTGGAATGAATCCTAAACCATGTGCACATTACATTCCCACCCCCTTGGGAGAAAATTACCCCCCTTAAAAGTGAAATTTATCTCTTCAAAGTAGGAGGCTTATCTAAAACAATGTTGGAATTTTATAAACAAAAGAATTGTGTAAATTAGTTTATATTTGTTTACTTGATATCAAGGATTGTTAATAATCACTCAAATAATTACAAAACTGGCCAAGTCATTATCCTATAATGTAAATGTTAGCCTGACTTTGTTCCCCAAGATCTGACAGGAAAAGTAAACATTTAATTGGAAATTATTACAAGTATTAATTGTTGGGCTAAAAAAAACAAAACATAAAGTCTTTTTGTGTTAAGATCACCTTTACCACAATTCATAATCCAGCTCTATCTGAGACAATAAAGCACAGTAAATGTCCTAAAATTTTGTACATCAAAGCTGCTGACAAAATGGCATATGCAAACAGAGCAGACCCAGAGAAGGGGCAGTCTGATCAGGGTCTACACTGTTTATCATTCCACTAAGTATTTTAAGACGCATCTCTATAAAAAGCAAAATTTAAGCCAAAAAATTATGGAATAAAGCGTTTGAAATCTTAGGACATTCACCATTCCCTACAGACTTCAGTCATCAAGCAAAATGGAATAATGGAATACCCTAAGAATTTATACAAACATGCCAGGCAAACAGTGTAGACTCAGATCAGATGCTGCATTCTGCAGCATCTGATGAGGGTCTACACTGTCTGCTATTTATGCAGCAGTTTCTAAACACATCAATGGGTAGCAAAAATAGTTCAAATTTTTGGATAAGTATGGTAAGGAAGTAAGGTATCCCAATGCTTAGGGTTGATAAATAATATGGTAGGTATACCATATTTACCCTAAGTAATTTGACATCTCAACTCCTTACCATACTTGTTCTAAAATTTGAACAAGTACAATTTATTTCCCAGTGTTGCGTCGAAAAATTGCTGGATGAGTGGCAAACAGTGTAGACCATGATGAGACGCCGCATTCTGGGACGCCGCATTCTGTGGCATCTCATCTGGTTCTACACTGTTTGCTTAGGCCTCTCTGTCCAAATACATGCCGTAAATACAGTACCTATATCTGGTGCACATCATATCATATCATCATCATAATAGGATTTTTGATTAACTTGCAGGTACAAGGGCATCATCCACACCAGTGGGCCCTCTTCCAGATAGCTGGCGCTGCACGCATGGCAGATCTCACACCAGATCTCCAGGTATGTCTATCATGAGGGTTGATAGCCGAGAGCTTCCACTCTCTGCAATCCCTCTCTGTCAGCTGTTTCCATGTCATCTTGGGCCTCCCAGGCCCAAGCTTTCCATCAGCCTGTATGTCAAAGGCTGTCTTGACTGCACCATTGGAGCGTTCCACATGTCCATACCATCGGAGTCTTCTCTCCTTCAGAATGAGGTCCAGATCCTTGATGCCAAGCCGCACAAGTAGCTCATTGGACCTGGTGGTGACAATGTCTTGCGGTCTGACATTGCAGATCTGTCTGATTATTGCCCTGTCGTTTCGCTGCAGACGCTTGGCTTTGTCAATGGCCAAGTCTCGCTGGCATGGAGCATTGCACACAAGAGCTGTACACATGGCCACGTGTTTTGAAAGAGAGGTGGCTTGAAGAGAGAACTGGTAGCAGATCCTTGAACTTCTTCCACATGGTTTTCACACTTGTTGTGGTTGAAAGTTCACAGCCACCTGTACTAAACTAATATTGTTGACAGAATTGACAAAATTGGACTCACACAAAAAAACATAAATCTACATGTATGTAAATATTCCAGCATTAGTTATATAACTTTACCTCTAGAAAAGGGAAGTAACCAATTTTGAAAGGGAGTCAATTTAACTGCATTTACCTTCCTTTGCAAAATTTTACTGCCTTTCAAATGTAGGTATAGTTAGATGATAAAGATGGTGACAGCATGTGTACCAAAGATGTTATACTAATTATTTGTTTTTATATGATATTTCAGGTCCTCATTTATTATAGAACCAGCTCCATCAAGAACATGTTCCTGTGTTCCTGTTCAAAGGTAATTCTGCTTGTCCCCTGACACCCACCCTTCAAGCACCTCAGTTGCTTAGAAAATTGGCAAGGTCTGGGGTATTTTTGGGACCATACTGTATTCGACCTAATTACCACACTGTGCTATTAGGTTTTTCAGAAATACTGGGAAAACCTGTGGTAAATATGTAATAGGGGTACACTTTAAAAATGATCAGGAATGACGCTTATGCAATGCTGTTGTATTTTTTTTTCTTCTGATTTTCTTTATAAAAGCATATGTTGTGGGTACTCATTTGAATTGCATCGACAAGTCGATGCAATTCAAATGGGTTCCCACAACATATGCCTTTATAAAGAAGTGGACAAAAAGTACACTTGCTGTAATCTGAAAACTATGGAATTGCTTGACTGTGTGCTTATAGGGGTATGTGCGGTAATTAGGTGGAATACAGTATTTCATGATTGTTTTTTAGTATGACAGTATGGCTTTTCATAGCTCCAGATATGACACTATTTTTCAGCCATAAAGTATGGATATTTTTCTTATTTCTGCAGGAAAACATTTTGTGGATACTACTGAGAAGCACCTTGCCAAGCTGCTTTATAAGAGTACCCTTACAAACCAAATGCACCACGACCTCTTTATAACACTATTGTTGGGGTCCATAGCATAAACCGTGTTAGTTAAACAGATGTGTTATATCCAAACAAAAATGTATAGATTATATTGAAAATGACCATTTATGGTCATTTTTCAATATAATCTATACATTTTTGGGAACCATCTTTGAACCGTGTTATATCCAAAACCCTGTTATAATGAACCATGTTATACAGAGGTTGAAGTGTGTGAAGAAATAAGAAAAATATTTATCTTATACCCCTCTTATAACAAGCTATGACATTTCTTATTAAATGCTGCAGATAAGTGAAATGTAATATAAAAATAATAATGCACCAGTCATTTGCAACCACGGCCCCCACGGGATATTGACTTTTCACCCTGCAAAGCCCTGGTATTTGCCCTGCCCTGTGGGGACATTTTTCATGTCAAATCCCTGATAAAGGTTCCCATGCCCAGGGGTTATATCAAATCCTATCACATAAAACTAAATCCATTTTCTTGCAATATAAACTGATGCAAGAAATGAAGTTTTCAATACTTACTGCCAGGATAATCCAATATTAATCTCCTTAGATGTCTAGTCTAGTAGAAATAAATAGCCTGCTCAACATTGCCTTGATGCTGACAGGGTCATGACATTCTTTGTATATTCCCCTGCCCCCCCCCCCTCCCCCCCCACCACACACACACACACACAGCCTCCCTCTGCTGAAAAGCCTGGCATATCCATGGCACTGCCAGGACCCCTCTCTTAGGAAATGGCATGCTACTTAAGCCCCACTAAGCCCCCCCAGCCCCTAGGGACCCCTCTCTTAGGTAAAAGCATGCTACTTAAGCCCCCCTAAGCCCCTCTCCCCCCACCCCGCCCTAGGGGCTGTAGTTCCAAAGGGTTATGTGTTTAGCTATTAACCCTTGTCATGTTGAATAAATTAACCCTTAAAGCGCCAGTCACAACAGTTGTCATCTGCTTTGTCTTCTGCTGGTTACTTTAAAAGTCATTGTTGCAAACAGTGTGGACCCAGATCAGACTGCTTCTTTAGGAGCAGTCTGATCTGGGTCCACACTGTTTGCTTATATGCAAAATGTAAGTTTGAAAAGTTTGCAAGAAGATGCAGCAGACGACATAAGCAGATGACATTTTCAGATGCAGATTTTCTTGGCGCTTTAAGGGTTAAGATTCAATGCCCACTTCTCATGCATTTTTGTATATTCATTCATAATTATATTTATTTTAATACAGCTGTAATGAACTAAATTGCCAAAAAGAAGCACAAAAGATAGGTAAGAAAGAATACCAAATTAACTTAATATAGGAAGCCATTCCTGTAATAATTCCTTTAATTAAAATAAGGAAATAATTATACAGAAAGCATTATACATACATTGTATTGTACCATATTTACCCTAAATATTCAGACAGACAGGCCGGAGCAAACAGTGTAGACCCAGATCAGATGCTGCAGAATGCACTGTTTTCAACTCATCCAGCAGTTTTTCAGAAACAGCATCAGGTTTTAAATTGGACAAGACTGGTAAAGAGTTAAGGTGTCCGAATTCTAAGAGTAGATACGGTGCCCTGTTTTACAGATGGACAGGTGTTGTCATCAATTGTTCTTCAGACTATTGGATGTGGTGTTAATGTTGAGGTTAGAGATGAAAAGACTCCAGCAATACCCTCCCTGATTTGGAAGAAAACTTCTGCTGACATGATTAAGTGACTATTGATACCTCAAACTCCCCGTTGACAGCCCTGGTCAACTGTAAAGGTGAGCCATTGTTGAACCTTTGATATGAAACATGAGAAAAGGCCCTTACAGTATGTGAACAGAGAAAGTCTAGACCAGTCTGTGTACCTGCACAGTCTGATCAGGACAGTCTGCATTCACTGAACATTTATTCTACAGTATCACTTGATTCTGAAAGTGGACAATGAAGGCACACAGTCTGATCTGGGTGGTCGCTTCCTGCCTATAGAATAAGGACCTTTTCCCACATTTTGCATTATTTATGATATGGGCCCAAGGGACACAAATTCCATGATGACATAACATGATGGAAAACAGAATTGCTTGTTTGTAACAATTGGTGTCAATTGACAATCAGGTATCACTTTGAGGTATTTTTATCCTTCACCTGGTTGTAGGAAATCAATTGTCAGAGTTGTTGATCACTTGATTTAAGTGTTAAACCAATCTGTCAAGATCGCAATCAGCTCACCTTTGCCCAGCAGTCATTTGTAAGCCCCCTGCCGATTGGTCGATAAAATACTAGTTGGCATACTTCGGTAGTTAAAACTGTAAAATTACATTAATCTTTACAGGTATTTTTTTGATTAGGTTTGCTCTTTTTTTTTTTTTTTTTTTAATGCATTTCCTTGTTTTTTCTTGTTTGGTTTAACTCAAAGACATGAATACACCTGCAATGGAAATAACTTTGACATGGAAATGCTTGCTTCTCCTCTGCCAGTAATGACAGTATCTTGAATCAGTTGGAAGCTGCACTTTTACCGAGTTGAGTGGTCGTAAAATTACTTCCCTTGCAGTTGAAAACAGTTGGAAAATAAAGCCCTTTTATCTGCTATAATATTGTTTTTGCTGGCATATTTTTCTTCAGGTCCCATTATTCAGTATTTCTGTGACTGAAAATCATAAATGAATTTCTTAAAATTATCCTGTAGCTAAAGAAAATTGTCATTGAAATCTGTATGGGAAAAAAATGTAGTGTTAAACCTAAAGCAATTTGATGAGGCTATTCCATTGAGTCATTATGAAAACATGCCTATTCATATATATTAAATTTTTTATCACCAAAAAAATGAAAATTTTCAGATAAAAAAAATCTTATATTTTTCACATTTCTGCTAAAAACATAGATTGTGGGTACTCGTTAGAACTGCCTTAGCAAGGCAGTTCTAACGAGTACCCACAATTTATGTTTTGAGCAGAAATAAGAAAAATAAATTATACCCCTGTAAACCCCCGTTTACTATATAAAAGTGGGGTTTACAGGGGTCACAATTATATAGGCATGTTTTCGTGATGTCTCACAACCTATGTTTTAGCGTAGAAATGAGAAAAGAATATTATCTGGATATTCCTTGTCTAGAGTTTAATATGAATTAAAGCGTTTAAAGTAATTTTTAGGTCAAGAGTTTATTAAAGTTTACATAATAAAGGGGAATTTTAAACACAATTGTTAGAATGCAAGTCATTATTTGATGAAATTGGTCTTACATAAGTCATCATTCCTATATTAAAACTACTTATAGGATTGCCTTAATGCTTAGCATGCTGCATAAAAATATCAGCAGACGAACAGTCTTAAATAGTTTTCTTGTTTTTACTTTTATTTTACAATTTTATTTTATTATTATTATTTATTATTTTTTTTTTTTGCCAGAAACTTTGTTTTGCCTTCAAAGCAATTTATATTAAATGTTTACTGGGAAAAATAAGAAAATACCAGTTTTCATTTGCCTAATATGCCCAAAATGTGCTATTAAAGTAAGTACTTCAGTTTGTCTATTAATGTATTTTTAACTGGAAAGACTCCAGATGAGCAATTAACCCATTTTAGATTGGAGACCACAAAACCTGTAATTGGCAAAATAGTGCAGACTCAGATCAGATGCTGCAGAATGTGATATCTGATCAGGGTCTCCACTGTTTGCAAATAGTTTAGCCATTTTTCTCTAGTAATATATAAACCCCATAGCCTGACATACCTTAAAATTGAACTCTTCCAATATATTGTGTGTGTGTGTGTGTGTGTGTGTGTGTGTGTGTGTGTGTGTGTGTGTGTGTGTGCAGTTGAGGGGAGGGTGGCGGGGAGGGGATTTATTCAGTCTAAAATAGTCTAGACTAATGACCAGCCTTTATAGTTATGATATTATATTGGTTTCATTTTAGTGGATTATCAAACAGGATTATAAGAAAAAATATTTAGTCGCTGGAGACTGGAGCCAGTCTAGTTTTTCTGCAGTTGTTTGCAAGGAGACAACTTTTGTGATTTCTTACTTGCTTTGCTGCCAACCAACCCCTTTCTGAAAAGGGTTCCACTCTAAAAGGAAAGAATTGCCTCCCCTAGAAGTTAGAACCCATTTCAAAAGGGAGGTAAACCAGTTTGACACTGTTGCCTCCCTTGAAAGTGTATCTGTTTCCCATAAGGTGAATATTTTTTGTTATTTCTCCACAGCATGTGTATTATGGATTCCCATTAGAATAATCTCATGGAATTGATTCTACTGAGATCCCAGAATATATGTCTCAGAAAAAAGTAAGAGAATTGTCATGTTTTTAGCTCACCTGTACAAAAGTACAGGAAGAGCTATTGCACTACCCACGGTGTCGGCGTTGGCGGCGGCGGCTGCATTAACAAAAATGTTTAAGTTTTACTTCAAAGTTTTTAAGACCTCATATTTTCTTAATCCTCCAATGGATTTAGTTTATATTTGGTATAATTATAGATGTTGGTCCAAAATTTTATTGAGCCCTATCCACACCCCTGCTCATGACCTATAGGTCAAGGTCACGGACGTAGAAGTTTTATGTTACAGTTTTGCTTCAAAGTTTTTAAGATCTCTTAATTTCTAATCCTTGCATAGATTTACTATATATTTGGTATGATAATAGATATTGGTCCAAAATTTTATTTGGCACTACTCCCACCCTTGCTTATGATCTAAAGGTCAAGGTCTCGGACTTAGAAATTTATGTTAAAGTTTTGCGTTAAAGTTTTTAAGATCTCTGATTTTCTAAATCTTTGTATAGATTTACTTTATATTTGGCATGATTATAGATATTGATTCAAAATTTATTCTGCACTATCCCCACCCCTGCTTATGACCTGGAGGTCAAGGTCACAGGCTTAGAAATTTATGTTAAAGTTTTGGGTCAAAGTTTTTAAGATCTCTTAATTTCTACATCCTTACATGGAGTTACCTTATATTTGGCCTGACTATAGATATTGATCCAAAATTTTATTCAGCACCATTCCCACCCCTGCTTATGACCTAGAGTTCAAGGTCACAGACTTAGAAATTTATGTTAAAGTTTTGTGTCAAAATTTTTAAGATCTCTTAATTTCTAAATCCTTACATGGAGTTACTTTATATTTGACATGATTATAGATATTGATCCAAAATTTTATTCGGCACCATTCCCACCCCGCTTATGACCTAGAGGTCAAGGTTACAGACTTAGAAAATTATGCTAAAGTTTTGCATCTAAGTTTTAAGATCTCTTAATTTCTAAATCCTTGCATGGAGTTACTTTATATTTGGCATGATTATAGATATTGCTCCAAAATTTTATTCAGCACTATCCCTGCCCTGTAACCTGCAGGTCAAGGTCACAGACTTAGAAATTTTACGTATGTTAAAGTTTTACCTCAAAGTTCTTAAGATCTTTTATTTACTCAGCTACTTTTCAAAGCATACTGTTTATATTTGGTATACAGATAGCTATGGAAGATGTTAATCCAAAATTATATCCATACCATGATTT